>JAFEMH010001585.1:0-449934 GCA_022495995.1 Adenophora triphylla var. japonica | reverse complement strand
GTGGACGGGTGGTCCGCCACGCTAGGAGGCTCGTGGAGTTCATGCGGTGCAGCCTCCCTGAGGAGCGTGGATGTCCTGGTGGATCGGGGGCCTTCTAGGCCGAGAGATTCGGCCCGCTCCCACAAACTCGGGTGGGGAGGACTTTACACAGGGTTCGCCGCCCGCGGCGGAACGGCGCGGATTTGGAGCTCCTTCTTCTCGCGCACTCAGGTGGTGCGAGAGGGGGAGTCCTCGAGTTCGCGTACTCCGAGGAGGCCTTTCGCCTATTCCCTACTGTGAGGAATTTGGCGAGTTCCTCGTTTGCGACGGATCCTAAGCAGCCAAGTGAGCAAGACGTCGAGTGCACCTGATGACGAGCAGACTCCGCAGTAGTCCTTTTTACCGCTTTCTTTCCGTTTACGCTTTATTTAGACAAAATGCAATGTATTTGTCAGAACAAATTTGATTCAACCGTATTTGCAGAAAAAGGCGCCTGTGCGGGCGGAACTCGTACTTCGCATATTTATTCTCGTGGGTGGATCACCTTCTCGTCATATTTTTGGCAAATAAGGAAGTAGGATAATCAAAAATAAATAAAATGAGAAATGCATTAAAAATTGGACGGGTCAAAAATTAAGCAATGTATGCACTAATTATTAATTATTTGCAGACCGTTGCACGAGCCCTGGGGCGGAAGGGATACCGATATTTGTTGCATGAAACCATGGGCAAAGCACGCAGATTTCTGCAGGTAAGGTAACAGTGTGGAGTCAAGCTTGGAAATGTTTCCAATTTAGGGGCAATGGTCATGCAGAGTCACCAAGTCAATCTGCAGAGGAGTCCTGGCCGGACTCTGGGAATGAATTTCCGTATTCTTTAAATTGCAAGTAGTCACTTTTGTAATTGTTTAAGAAACTCGCGCAAGAGATAGTTTTTTGTTCATCCGCCGAATTCCTTTCCATTTCTTAAGGTTCCCTTCATTTTCTCGACATGGCTCCTTTTCCCAAGTTATCGTCTCGAATGCAAGAGCGATATTTGGACAACTTTCGGGCCAAGTGGTGTACCTGAACCACCACGAGGCGTAACAAAGCAGGTTTTTCGAAGGTCGTTACATGGGATTAAATCTGTTTGGGCTTTGAAGGAGCTCATGCCGCATTGGGATCTTTTGAGAGCCGCGCTTCTAAGGCTTCTTGGGACGTACATGGGAGAGGAATGTGTACAAATTTTCGTACAACGAAATCATACTCCTACGTTCAAGATATTTCGGGGCCATTCTTCGGGAGGACCTCGAGACGGGAATGCCAAATAGTTCTTTCCGTAGATACCGGGGTGGCATGGCCACCGTGCTGAGAAGCTAGTTGTCTTTGTTCGGTATCTCTACTGAGAAGCATACTGGGATGCCGATATAGGATACTCGATTATGTTGACATTTCTTGGGACCGCCCGAAAGATTTGGCTGAGTCGAGGGGAGCATTACCTTTTTCGTGGGACGCGTTGCTCAGGCGTCATTGCTACTCCGTTCTCACATTCACGTTCTCGGGGCGTGTGCCATCACGGCCGTCCCGGACCTAGTGAGGCAAAGCCGTGAGTGGGGGAGACATCGTGCCGCCGGTCTTGGGCGAGACGCTCTCGGGCATAGGCCGGATGGCGACCGGTGAGCCGATGGCAGAACATGCTGGGGAGGAGTCCCGCTATGCCGGACTCAATGTGGGTTGAGGGAGGTTGGTTGCAGATGATGCCCGAGGTGCCAATGTCCACGTGCAGACGCTGGTCTTTCTCGCGACGTCCTCTCCGGTGATAGGGGCGATCAAGCCGAGCCGGGAGCTCGGATGGCCGTACTTCGCACGCATCATTTGCGACAGCGGGTTCCCCATTGGGAAGTTACAGACTCATAGACCGCTCTCAGAGGGTCTCGTTGATCGTCGGAGTGCCTGGGCCGTCTCTCAGGCAGCTCTTTTTATATTCCATCATCAAGCCCTGCGTTACTGACAAGGACAAAGATGGCAGTGGAGCGGGTGCCATGGACCGATCCGAGGATTATCTTCGCATACCTTTGAGGTGTGGATCTCTGCGCGGATGGGAAGATCCTTCGACGCTATTGGCTGATCACCCGGTGGTGTGCAATACGCGTCCTCTGCCAGGGTTCTCTTTCACCGTAGAGAGAGGCACTTTGTCCCGTCGACGCGATATACGGCGAGTACGAAGAGTGTATAGGGGAGACACGAGATGGCTATCTTGTGGAGATGGAGTGAGTGTTGAGTGCGATCACACAGACGGACTCGACCTTGAGGAGGACGAAGCTAAGGGCTAACCACAGGAATCGTGCGCGATGCCATGGGCGATTATGAGGCAAGCGCGATCGGGAGGCCAATCAAAGCACCGTTGTGATGATGGCTCGAAGCGAGGCGGATCGAGACGAGCTAGGAGAAAGAGGCTGCGTTGACCACGAGGCTTGACGGAGGCGTCGGGAAGAGTCCCCTGAGCCGGGTAGGAGGCCTACGGAATATTTCTGCGAAGGTGAAGAACACTCGCAGGGGAAAAGGGAGGGGGAAGAAGGATGAAGGACCTAGTACGGGAAACTAGGTTGACCTTGGCACATCCGCAGTATCCACCATTGTCATTGCGAGACACATTAATTGATTAATGTTTTATTGTAGTTTTGCTAGCGTGTAGCGAGTCAAGAGTTGGCAATCGTGCTTGAATCCTCATCAAAGAATGTTTTAACCGTTATGAATTTGTAGGTTAAATGAATAGAGTTTTTCGAAACACAAGCAATTGATGCTTATTATATTTTTTTGTTTTTTTAGACCGAACCAATGATGACTGCCTACGTTCCCCTTTTACAATTGGACTAAGGGGCTCAGGTCACCGTAGTTCGACACTTTAGGTGAATTTGAGAAAAACAAAGACAAAAGAAGTGCGACCCTATTTTTTACCTGGATCATTAGCGGGAATGTATCCAGTTGGGTATTACTCTTTTAGCACTTTTAATTTTACTGAGGGGGATGGTGTATGGGGAAGGAGAGTTGACTCGTGCTCTTCCTCAAACGAAGTATCTGCGGAGCTTGCTTCCGTTCACGGGGTTAACGAAAGGGTTTCCGTCCAAGTCTGCTAGCTTCATGGCTCCTCCGGAGAAGATTCTTTGTACCACGAACGGTCCTATCCAGGTAGGCTCCCACTTTCCGAGGGGATTGGTCTGCGTAGGAGGTTTTTCCTTTAGCACCAAGTCGCCTTCTCTGATGTCTCGGATCTTGACTTTCTTGTCGAATGCTCGTGCCATTCTGCTCTGGTAGGCTCGAGTATGTTCCATGGCTTTCAATCTGCACTCGTCGAGTAGAGCAAGTTCGTCGTGACGGCTCTGTAGCCATTCGACTTCATTGATCCCGTTTTCCAAGAGGACTCGGAGGGATGGAATTTCCAATTCCACGGGCAACATCGCTTCCATTCCGTAGGTAAGCGCGAATGGAGTCTCCCCTGTGGCGGTTCTGACTGATGTTCGGTATCCCCAGAGGGCTAGATGTAGCTTTTCGGGCCAGTCCCGACCTCTGGTGGTCATCTTTCTGATTATCATGGCGAGAGTTTTGTTGGCTGCCTCTACTGCACCATTGGTTTGTGGGTGCACGTAACGAGAAGACTTGTGGCGTGTGACTACGGGTTCGGTCCGTGATTGGTCACAATCTCCTTCGAAGTGAGTCCCATTGTCGGAGATGATCTCGTTGGGCACTCCGTATCGGCACATGATGTTCTCTCGGATAAACTCGGCCACCTTCTTAGAATTCAGTACCTTGTACGATTTGGCTTCTACCCATTTGGTGAAGTAGTCGACTGCGACTAAAATGAACTCGTGATCATTACTCCCTGGAGGAGTGATCTTGCCGATGACGTCGATTCCCCATGTGGCGAAAGGCCGTAGGCGTGGAGTCATCTGATAGGAAGTTCGTGAGGGCTGCAGGGGATGTGATTGAGGTTGGAGAAGCCGTTGACATTTATCGCGTGACTTCGGACGAAGCTTTGGATGCTGAGTCTGTTTCCATTGATATCGATAGTATCCCATACGGAGAATGATACGTGTCAATGTCGTCGGGCGTTCATGTGCGGACCGCGAGTTCAGTTTGTGAACTTCGTTCATTAGCTCGGCGGCTTTTTCTTTGTTTACACAGAAGGAGTGGCCCTTGGTGGCGCTTCTTGTACAATATACCCCCGAATGACGAAGTGGGATGCCGGCGTTTTAATGCCATCTATGTTTTGGCTTTGATCCCTTCTTTGTATTTTCCATCTTCATTTGTGAAGGAAGCTTCTCCGCTTTGGAAGTACTTCGGTAAATGACGATTGTACCGGGGTTCGTCGATCGTTTCTTTTTCTTTTCGATCTCACAATAGGCGGGTGTTTCCGTCTGCACTGTCCCGAGGGTTTCTTGCCGTTTTCCATCGAGAATTTTGACAAGAGGCGAGGGCTGCTGAGGCGTCTGCGAAGCGGTTCTGCATCTCTTGGCAAATAGTGAAAACAGATGTCCTTGAGTGAGCAATGAGCTCTTCCATGTGCGCGTGGTACTTCAGAAGGCGAGAATCTACCGTCTTCCATTTGTTGGACACTTGATTGCTGATGATCAATCTTTGAGTCTCCATATACATCCGGCTACGAGATGTTGCGCTCGAGGGCGGCTTCCAAACTGCCGCACGAGCCGTATTCTGTTTGCATTGTTGGTTGCTTCAGAAATTCGACTTGATGGCTATGGGAGTATGCTCGTCCTTGGGATCGACAAGGAGCATTCCAATACCATTCCCCTTCTTGTTGGCTTGCCCCATCGAAGAAGAGTTGCCGGCGGTTTCGGTCAGTGAAAAGATTCCGTCGTCCGTAAATTGTGGATCGGGACCCTTAGGTTCACTTTGCTTGGGAAGTCGGCCGGGCGATGCGCCATTACTCACGCCCTTTGTTGATTTTCGACCATGTACTTGATGTCGAACTCGGCCGGGAAGAATGACCACTTGGCTAGCCGCATTGACGAGGATGGCTTGTCAAAGAGATATCGGACGGGGTCCACTTTGGAGACCGGGAGCAGAATGCGGCTGCATGTAGTGTTTCGGTTTCCCGACTACCCATACCAAGGCGGTACAAGTTTTCACGATCTTTGAGTAGCTGAGTTCACTTCCTTGAAGCTTGGAAACTACGAAGTAGATTGCATGCTCAACCTTGGAATCTTTCTGTTCTTGTGCCGGCATTGCTCCGATTGACGTGTACATTGCGTCGGATACAGGAGTAGTGGCTTGTCTTCATGTGGCGGGCACGAGTGGGGGGATTAACCAAGTAGGTCTTGATTTTCTCAAAAAGCTGTTTGGCACTCGGAGTCCCATTTGATGTCGGCATTCTTTTTCATTAGATTGAACATGGGCTCGCAGAGAGATGTCAGCGGATTTGATGAAGCGGCCCGATGTCTGCGAAGTCTTCCATGAAGCTCTTTACTTCGCATCGGGGTTTGAGGCGGCTTTCATGTCGATGATGGCCTTGATCTTCTTGGGATCGGCTTCGATACCTCTTTACGTAACCATGTACCCCGGTACCTTGCCGCGTTGACGCCGAAGGTGCACTTTGCCGGGTTTAGCCTCATGGAGTGCTTTACGAGTACGGTTGAAGAACTTTCTCGAGATCTGTCATGTCTTTGCATGTCGATCCTTGGAGTGGATGATCATGTCGTCGACGTATACTTCGATTTCCTTGTGAATCATTTCATGGAAGAGAGCACATTGCGGCCCGGTAAGTAACCCAGGCGTTCTTCGGGCCGAACGGCATGGCCGTGTAACGTATGTCCCCCATGGAGTGGTGAAGGCGATCTTGGCTTGATCCTCCTCGGACATCTTGATCTGGTTGTATCCGGCGAACCCGTCCACGAAGGACTTTACTTCGAAATTTGTCGTGGTGTCGACCGGCATGTCGATGTTAGAGCGATGGGAAATCATCTTTAGGGCTGGCCTTGTTGAGATCCCGGAAATCCATGCATCATCGACCTTTCCGTTGGCCTTGGTGACCGTCACGATGTTGGAGAGCCAAGTCGGGTACTCAATCACTACGATGAAACCAACTTCGGAGCATTTTCTCAATTTCTTCTTTAACTTGCAAGGACCACTTTGGCTTGATCTTGCGCGGCTTACGTTTGACAGGCTTGGATTCGGGATCCGGGGAATGTGCTCCACGATTGAGGATCGAGTCTGGCATGTCTGGTATGACCGGGCGAACACGTCAACATACTCCGGAGGAGGTTTATCGGGGCTTCCTTTTACGCATCGGCGAAGAAGCGCCCACTTGTGTCTCTTTAGGCTCTTTGCGGCGACCCCGGGTTCACTTTGGTCATAACCTCTTCGGCAGCTTGTGTCCGGTTGTCCTCTTGGTCAACTACACGCTCGAGAACTTCTTTAATATATTGTTCGTTTAATGTGTACGCTTCTTTATCAATTGAATTATTAACGTCTTTTAAGTTGTTTGTTAACTTATTAGTTGTTAAAGTGGCAATGAGAGGATACTCAGAAAGGTCGGACTTTTCATTAAACAAGAACGGGAATACATGATTGGCTACAACATTATAGTCCTCGGCGTAAGGCCGTTGGATGACTCGGAAGGGCTGGACTCGACGGGAGGCGGACTCGAGAGGGTTTGAGACCGGGTTTAGGGAGATGTGGGTACGGGCCCGGCTTGTCTTCCAGTCTGCACGGCTTGCCCTTGGTCGGTGAAAGTTACCCAATTCTTCGGTGGCATTCTTGGATGCTTGATGAGGTGCGGGGATCGAGAGGCTTGGCCTGCTGTCCCAATCATGGCAATCATGCTATTGTCGGAGCCCCGATCGATCAAGTTGGGTAGCTCCATGACTTCTTCAAAAAGACTACTGTAGAGCTGGTCCACTGAGAGCGTCTTCTATGAATTACGGTTCCTTACGCTTTGGACTTACTCTCTCGAATGTGGCCTCGGTGGTGATCCGAACAATTTGTTTCCCATGGAGAGTACCTTGAGTTGCTCCTCCAAGTGCAGGATTCCCTTGAATGTGTACTCATCTTTGGGTGTGGTGGCGGTTGGTCCAGGTAGAGCTGTGATGTCGAGGAACGCTCCCCTTATCGGATTAGCTTTGAGTCCTCGAAACGCTTGAGGTCCCGTGCTATTTGTTCCATTCTTCCTGTAGTCTGTGCGACTATCCACTGCTTCTTTCTCATCTTCATCGCTCCACTTGTCGGTCCCTCTCGTCGGTTCGTGTCGGTCCCCTCGGGTTCCCTTGTCGGTTCCACCGGCCGGTTCCCTTGGTGAAGTAATGAGCGAGGTCAAAGTGTAAGGTCGGAGATTGGGGCGTGCCGTCGGAGGTTCCCTTTTGCGGGCTGCTTGCCTTGGTGCGGGCGAGCCTTTTGTCTTCCTTGATGTCGGCCGGTGTTGGCACGTAGCCAAGCCCTTGGACCGTGGTGTGGTCCTTGACTTCAATGACTTGGTGTTGGCCTTGCGGCCTTTTGCCGAGCCGATCACAGGATGAAGTTCATAAGTTTCATCATCCTCATGGCGGGAGGAATCGATCGTGAGACAGTGGAAGGTCCACGTTGCATATTTGGATCTTGGAGGTCTCGAGTGAATCCGAGTTAATGGCATGTCATCATTATGCTTGATTTCTAACACTGGAATGTCGTTAGTCTTTGGTCCCCTCGGTGGTGACAGTCACCGTAGGCGTGGTTAGCTCGTTGCCTTGCATGAACTTAAGAGGCGCGATGAAGAGGTGGATGCCACGCCATTGATTTGATGCGGCCGGGGACGCCCCGGGATGGCTGTGAAAGTGATAGGAATGTCCAACACTTGAAATTCGGTGGGGATCACCCGCTTGCCGAACCGAGATGTTAAGAGTAGCAACCCCAGAGAAGGCTGTACGGGAAGTAGAGTCGTAGGCCTTGACGGTGTGGGTGAAGGCTTAAGATACTGTGGGCTTGATGTCAAGCGGGTCCATCATCTTGGCGGGCAAGACATTCATTTCGGAACCTCCGTCTACCAACACGCGGGGAAGGCGACGCTCGTCCAGTGGGTTTGTGATGTAGAGCGGCTCATTGTGATCGGCCCCAAATTTTGGAAGGTCCAAATCTGTGAAGGTGATAATGTTGCCATAGTGGATATTGCCGATCATCGAATGACTTCATGCGGGGTTGCGTCCACGGGGACCATGGTACGGGCCGAGGCTTTCCTCTAGCTTGAGCTTGTGAGGATAAGAGGAGGTGAGCAGAGACCAAAGAGAAATGTTCACCTAAGTCTCGCTTGAGCTGAGTGAGGATCGGGTCCTCTTTCAAGGAATTTGCGTCTTCGGTGGCCGGATTGCAATCGGCTCCGTCGGCTTTTGGTGGCCTTAGGTGGTAATGCATGGATTTGACCCGATCGGGTTAGAACGGCGACATCGAGTTTGGTCCCTTACGAGCATTTGCTCTGAGTTGAGCCATAGTTAGAGGAGGATTCCTCGTAGCATAGGGCCATATGTCTTCCCTCAACTCATTGATTGTGGATGAATTCAGGAGCTTCGGCGGCTTGACGGATTCTCGTCCCAGATACTGGGTTTCGATGCCTCTGCGGGGAGGTAGCCTACGGTTTGACGCTTGATTGTTCGAATGTCGGTGCACAAGTGGTTGCACTGGCGAGCGTGCGTTGCGAACCCTCGGGGAGGTTGGAGAGTTATCGGCTCAAGCGAACGGTCTCCTTGATCTCTTCACGGTATATCGCGTTCCTTTCCTTCTTCTTGAGCATACTCGGGGCATGCAGGAGTTGGGTGCAGCGATACTCGTGGTTTGCTAGTTTTCCTCCGCTCTGGGCCCCGAGATCAACCTTCTTGCGGCGGAGCTGCGTCGAGAGTTAGTGCACTGCGTTTCTTCCCATGTGAGAATAGCCGGTGCTTCTTTGAGCTTGCGTGCGGCGGTCTAGGTAAACCTCCATCGGGGAGAGTTTTCTCCTTTGCTTTATCGAGTGGCGGGTATGTCGGAAGGTGAGTACACGGCTTCCCGAACATCTGCCCATGTGAGTTCTTTGCTGTCCCAGGTTGATCGTTTACGTAAACGAATGCCGTAGGCTGTGGAATTTCCACGAGTAGTTGCTCGAGGCAATTTCCATCCTCCTCTTGTTTTTAAATAGACATTCCTCCTTGAGTTGGCCTTCCAATTTGAGTGCGGAAATGATCCGTTCCCATCCTCCCAGGACCCTTGGGAGTCCGGTTTTGTTGACTTCATGCCGGCTTGGAAGAGAATGATTTCATCGTCTTCGTCGTCGCTTTCACGAGAGAACTTGCTTTCCTCGGGAAGGTAAGCGGGGATTCGTTACGTGTCGTTCCATCTCCTAGGTCATCGGGACCGTTGACCACCCTTGCACAGCGAGAGGGTTGGATGAGAACGAGACGGTAGTCGGGAAGTTGCCATGAGCAAAGCTCTTGAGGTCGAAGCGGTCTAGAGTGGCCTCTAGCTTTACATGCAGAAGGCACTGTGACACTTTAAGGGCTTGGTCCTGTAGGTCTTTCGAGCTTGGTCTTCGTCCCAAAGACGACTTTCTTGAGCGGCTAGTTCCATGAGGGCTTTCCTCGCGAGAGCTAAGCGATCTCCGTAGGTGCGCACCGTCGGCTAGTGTCCCGAGAACCGTGATTACGTTCAAATCGCCGAATGGCGGGAACACTTGGATTACGTTGACGAAGGAAGTCGGGCCAGGACATTCCATGCGGCCTTCCTTGATCTCGGTTACCAAGAAGTTTGCCAATATACGCTTGATTGACCCCACGGGGGTATTGAATTCGCAATGTTGACGGTCCTCGTGATCTCGCTCGATCGCCAAGTCTATCGAGCTAGCGATCGGCGCGGGATGTACGAATCCGGGGCCGTGACGGCTGGGAGTAGAATCGGCTGGAGCATGTTGATGCTTTGAGGTGGTCATTTCCTATGTCGGAAGGCGGCTACGCCTTGCGGGGAAGACTTTCACGAGATGTTTTCGGGGTAGGCTGCTTAGGAAGCGTTCCCGAGGTTGATCGACTCGTAGCGGGGTGAGGAGCTTGGTCTCCTTGACTGTTGCCCTTGGCCTTGGCGGCGCTTGAGGGTATAAGCTTGGCCGACGGCACGGGCCGGTTGCAGCCCAGGGGCGAGTACTCGGAAGTAGTGATGAGCTACGAGCTCGCTTGGCACAAAGCCTCGTTTACCATGAGCGGGCGGTCGTCGAGGTGACCTTGGTATTGCGAGAATCGACGATAAGGACCGGATCCTTGGTATCATCGGGATATACGGAATAGATGATGTTGGCGAAGTCGTAAAGTCAACCGCTTCGATCAGAGGATTCTTCGTCGTGTCGACAATTGCTTCCAATTGTCGGATAAGCTGCTTATGCTTGGACGTTGAGCTTCGACAATTTCCATGGTATTGGAACCTTGGTCGTAGGTGACACGATCGGAAGGAGTTCCGTCCTCAAAGCGAGCATGTGAATGCAGAGGTGCACTGCGCGGGTGCCGCGTCCTCGACTTCCAGAGAGTCCGATTCATCATCATCTCGATCGCTCAATCCGGAGTGTAGGGACGTATTGCGTCCGGTTGCGTTCTTTGGAGCGGCTAGGAAAATCTCGTGCTCTTCGTTGAGAGGAAAGGATTAGTGGGGAGTTCCTCGTAGGACATCCATACAACTGCCATACATTCGAGATGAGTATGACGGTGCTTGTTGACCTTAATCACGAAGATTTCTTCGCTGGCGGGGCCGGAGAGTTGGTTTGGAGAAAGCCGACGAATCTCCGATTGGAGACCGGGGTTTATGTGCCCGCATCATGGCGATGTTCGGCGTTTCCTTTCAATCTACCTCCAAATGTTGGAAACGACAGTTGAACTTGATGTATCGGGCTTCGAGTGCACTTTGCTCGAGTACGTTTACATAGTTAGCATCTCCGGACTCGAGGGATTCGATGAGATTTGCCCCGATAGTCCCTTGGTTGATTCGAAGGAGGTAACCCGGTGCACAGTGCGGACACGCTTGGTTCTTGTCTCGGCTTCGTTTCCTATGAGGAAACTATCCCCTCGGATGACCGGGATCTCCTGTAGGTTAATGAACTTAACACGCCGATGGAGAGTGGAAGCTATGGCTTTCATGTGATGTAACAAGGGCGTCCCAAAAGTGCTGTGAACTCGGATGGAATGTCCATCACGTGGAATTTCTTTGGCACCATTTGGGTTTCGAACCGAGTTCCCAGAGTCACCGTCCCGAGGATGGGACGGACGAGTTGTCGTAGGCCTTGATAGTCCGAGCCGACGGAATCGGTGGCTTTCATTGATACGGAGGGCTCGCATCATGCCGAGAGGGAGAACATTAACGGGCTGACCCGTTATCTACCAATACTCAGGGAGTGATATGGTGTTGAGTTTGAGAGTGATGTATAGAGCTTCGTTGTGCCTCGAGGCATCTCTCGGTAGGTCTTCATCACGTAACGTGATCATGCGCCATACAACGGGAGTCGTAGATCTCGTCTCTATCCGTAGAAGGAGAGTCATCAAGCCATCCGTTTCTGTCTTCCTCTTGCGAGGTAAAGCCTTTCTTTGGAACCTTAGGAGTGTGTTGAGGCTTGTGGCGGTTGCCGCCCTTGGTTAGCTTACATTGATCGAGTGCGATTGCCAAGCCGACATTGATCTTCCTTTACCGGTCCAGAGCTCGGAAAATTTGCCGGACAAATTGAATCTTGGCAGATCCCGCGGAGGGTTAGGCTTCGGCGCGGTAAGATTACCAAGATCCGAGGTATTCGGTGTCCCGTGGTGCGAATTACGGTTTCGGCGGGACTTTTCGGCTTTCCACCTTTGTTTGCTCTAAAGGCTGCATGGCTGGAGGCAAAGAGGACTGGGCCGGAGTACAAGATCACGTAGTAGTCGAACCTCCCGAAAGGTTCTCCGAGTGTACCTACTGCTGGTGTCCCCGGCTTCGTATCTTTCTCTCGATTCTTTATTGAGAGGATTTCTTCTTTTGTTTTCTCGGAGGATTGCTCGGACCGTTTCTCGGGATTCGTACTCCGAGCGAGGCGGAGCGATCACAAACATCGTAGGTGATGTGGACATTAGAGGAGGATCCGGCCGAAAGAGGCGGAGAAACCGGATTCTGTGGCACTCTTCTCGGGTACCCACCCAATGGAATTCACGCTGTTATTGTTCGGAAAAGGGTTTCCGATCGTATTGGCCCACGGGGGCGCTCCAACTTGCCTTCTTCTATCAAGTTACGGATTTCGTATCGTAACCCCAACGTTGTCGGTGGTATGGCCGTGATGCGATGGAAGGCGCAATATTTGCTCTTGTCCGCATTGGCTACGGGAATTTTGGGTTTGTAATTGGCACGGGCTTAAGGAGACCCTCCTTGATTAACCCTTCCGACCATCTTGCTCGGTGGCATGTCCAACTTGTCGAAGTGTACGTCGAGCGCTTCGAGTAGAATTGTTGCTTTGTGGGACTCGGTTTTACGTTACCCGACCGTTGTCCCCGATGGACGTAGTTGACAGGAGCGTATCTTTCCCTTTGTCAGGGGCCGGTGCGGGATTGAATGCAAGCTGGCGAGCGGTATACGTATGGGCTGTGCGGTAGCCAACTTTTCCTTGAGATCCTTCTCGAGCGTGAGCCGGCATTGACCATGGCCGGAGATGCAGGAAGAAATTGTGACGATGAGAGTTCGATGGACGGTGCTTAAGCGGGACTTGAAGATCCGCATCTGTTCGTCTTTGGAGAGTGGCTCCATGATCTCGGAGAGTTTCCGGCTCCATCTTTTGTAGAATTCCCCAACACTCTCATCTCGCTACGCTCGGTGGTGATTAAGTCCTCGCGACTTGTTTCCCACTCTAAGTTGGATCTGCTGCGTTCCGGGAAGATGTTCTTGATCTGTTCCCAGTGTGGCGATCCGCGAGCTTGACCCTCGAAACCATCGTAACGCCGAACTTTTAAGCGTATCTTTGGAAGTGGTCGGCCATTTCTTTGGAGGGTTGCTACTTTTGCTCTCATGCCGAGAACGTAGGTGTCGACGTGCGTTTGAGGACATTCGGTTCCGTCGAATCGGTCCATCTCCGGCATTACGAACTTGGCGGGAGGCGTGACCATTCCGGATCTATGGATTTGAGCGTTTCTGCTTTGAAAATTTGCTTTCATGGTGGCTTTCAGGTCTTTCATTTGCTCGACCATCCAGGCTAAGGTTGGGTCCGGTGGTGGGTGTGAGGCTTGGCGCCGGGTGCTACCACGTGAGCGGTAGTGATTGGAGGTGGAAGGCTTGGTATATGTGGATATACGGGAGCCTTCTACGAGCTGTATCGGGGTTTGTCCCCGGTGTTTAGAGATTCGTGTATAGGCAACGGGACAAACCCGGGAGGGTATTGAGGAATATTGGCATCCGGAGATGGTCGGCGGTGCGGCGGTGGTATTGAGTGATAGGAGTAGCACTGGGCCGGCTAAAATGACGGGGTTGCCACGAGAGGTGGCAACATGGAGCCTAGGTCATTTGTTTCCTTGGTTGGAAGGCATCCCGTAAGTTGGCGGGGGAGGAACCTGATTGAAGGTTTGGTGAAGCTGGTTTCGGGGAATCGTCATCCTCGACCCGGGACAAAAGTACCGTCGGGGGGATAGCCTGCTATACCACGCTCATTCGAAAGCTGTACCACGAAATTCTGCGATCTTCTTCGCCTCTTGTGAACCTCACAAGCCCGGATGGCTTCTTCCAATGTCATATACATTACACGGTGGCGGGGTCCTTCCCCGTCACGATTCCTCGGTGAGCTAGACATGTCGGAAATTACTGGGCCGAGGGAACCGAGGGAACCGAAGAACGCTCTGACGCTGCCGTTACTTGGTGATCTGGCAAGGCGCGGCCGGAAATACGAACCACTTTACGCTCATTGCAGGGAATGAAAGGAAGGGTTTAGGCTTCGAAAAAAGGGATTTGGCTCAAGGTTTTCGGGCTTGTGCAATGTGCAGTTACCGATTAATGTTTACTTAAAGCACGTTTTCTCAGAGTCCTAATCGGTTGGAAAAGAGCGGGTCTTCTTTTTCGCAACTAATCCTAGAGCTCTAATCAGTGGATCTCGTCACTACGCTTATAAGCCCCTCGTTTCCATTGTAGATCATCTTTCTCAGGACGGACTATCCCGAGCGAGGTACGATAAGGCAAGCGAGTTCCACCGACAAAGGAAAAAGTGAACTTAAGGCTAGCTGATCACGCAAACTTTCAACGTGTGTGACGTACGGGCCACGGTCGAAGTCAATGTCCTTAAGTTAAGGCGGGGATCGTGCCAAAATTTGGGCATGACCTCTCCTGACTCGCTTGTGCGAGAGACCTTAGCTTTTTAGCGTTGGCCAAGTTGTAGCTGGTACGATACATACGGCGAGGTTTGGTGACACGGCGTCACATTGAACCTTCGGGTATATTTTTCGGCAGAGCTCCGCGTCAAAGTCAAGGCTGAAAAGCTCAAGACTTCGGGTCGGAAACGACCTTTGGTCTCAAACTCTCGAGCTTGACTCGGAGCGGGGCCCGGCGTGAAAAACATACACTTAGGCTTTATGACACGAGCTAAGCCAAAAACCAACCGGGGTCTTGGACAAAGTGTGACACAAAGAGTGCATGGCTTACACGGGCTAGGATGGGATGTTTGGGACGACCCCGTGCGCCCCCGAAAGGCATCTGGCAGGCCAATCGGAGTGCAACTGATAAGGCCATCCCGGGCTAGGGGTTGTAGTGTGCAGTGTACCGAGGCAGCAAGTGCACGTGAAGTGCGGTGTTCCGAGGCAGCAAGTGCGCGTAGTGTGCGGTCACTAAAATTCCTTTTCTGAGTAAAACAGAGATTTTTTTTTTCAGAATGTGTCTTAAAGGATTTATGATGCACAGTTCAAAAGACAGCATGAAAATCAAACATGAATGGGGATGCACAAACATGGTAAGATTTTGAAAAATTGACAATGTAATGCCTTTGAAACAAAAACCGTTCGAGGTTTAAAGGAACACACACACACGGAAACGAGGAAGGGTAAACGAAAGTTTGACCCACGGAAGGCTTTTTAGAAAACAACGGTAGTTTTGAAAAAAGTATCTTTTCCCAGTAGTCGCCAGCGAAATTACCCGGATTCGCGCGAGGCGGCGGTTGTCTTTCGCGGAGGGGTTGGTGTCTGAGACCTCGCTTCATGGGAAGGAAAAATGAGGAGTCGCCACGCGGTTTTTGTATTTTGAGCCCAAACGTTGAGAAACGGCTATTGTGAAAAGGTGTCGTTTTTATTGGTAGCAAAAACTTAGGAAAAGGCTTTGAAAACGGGGATCATTTTTATTGGCAGCAAAAACGAGTAAAAAGCTTTTTGTACCAGAGATTGTTAGGTTCGGAGGTCAAGTTACGTTTCGGGTAGAGTATTACGAGATCGCCCGAAACGCCTCGCATGACGAGTCTTTCTACCTTTCTCGAAATCGTGTGTGTGTGTGTGTCTTTTGAAATGGGGGCTTGAATGACAAGCTTAATCTTGGTTTGAATGACAAACGTTGATTAGGTGACTTTGTTTGAAAAGACGAGCGTTTGAATGACAAACGTCGGTTTTGAGTTTGAAATGAGCGTTTGCGTGGCAAACGTCGATTTTGAGTTGAAAAGGAGTTCGAAGGTCGAACTCCGGTTTTGAACCGGGCGTGTCATTGTTAACGATTTTTACGGGAAAAATGCGTTTTAAATGATTTTGAGTGTCAAATGGCTGCTTTTAGTTTGAAGATGAGCATTCGGAGGCCGAACGTCATTTCGCGCGTTTTGAAAGAGAGTTCGACGGACGAACTCCGGTTTTGAACCGGGCATTACATTGTTAACGATTTTTACGGGAAAATGCGTATTAAATGATATGCGATCAACGAATCGGGTTGCGACTCGGACTTTGAAAAGTAAATACTATCACGATCCAAACGGGTTGGACTTTGTAAATGACAGTATTTAAAGTGCGGTATCAACGGAATCAAACGATCCGGATTCGTAAATGACGATCAACGAGGCCAAACGGCTCGGATTTGTAAATGACGATCAACGAGGCCAAACGGCTCGGATTTGTAAATGACGAAATTAAAATGACGATCGACGGATCGATCGATCCGAGTTGGTAAATGACAAAAAAGTAAACGGAACGGGTCGGAACGCCGTTTTAACCCGTGATTACTTCTCTTACGGAAGAGAAGAGGATCGAGGGGCTAAACGTATCGGACCCGATTAGACGGAGGCGTCTACATTTCGATAACGACGTTCGAAACGGTCGTAGCGACTGACGCGTAAACCGAGACGGAACGAGAGATTTAGAGAGAGGGAGTTATACCTATGGCTAGGGTTGACTCCTTTGGCTCAGGAGGTGTGTACGGGACACGAAAAGTGATTCGAAAGGTTGTTTCGAAGTAGTAAGGTGCGTATTTGATCGAAATACGAAGGTTTCACGTGAATCGAGACAGAACGGGGGCTCGGGAGGGGTGAAATCAGTTTGGGCCGAGGGGGTGGTGAATTTTTGGTGTTAAAAACCTCCTCTTGCCTTTGACAGCAACTTCTATTTATAGGGTGAAAATTGCAGTAGGAGTCCGGACGGACTTAGACTGAATCCAGGGGGTTTTTGGGTATTTTGGAAATCTGGGAGACTTGCTGGCAATTTTAGGAAAAGTGCACAGGGAGTCCGGCCGGACTTTGACTGTATACCAGGGGTATTTTAGTCTTTTCCCTTTGAATTTGATTGAAGAGTGACTAGAGGGAGGTGGCATGCGTGCCAAGTGTCCCTGTGAGTCACCAGCCATGTGGGATTTTGTCCCCGGGTCCCGGTTTTGTCCGTTTTTTAAAATAACAGTCCGGAAAATGTCCGAAACGCCCCCGGAAAGTGCCGAAAAATGCGTTTTTCAGGGAAAGCCATACTTTTACGTGAGATGACACGTGTTAAAGTACGCAGTTTGGCGTCGGGATGCACGGGGCGATCAGGAGCGTCTCCTTAGCGCAGCAGCAGAGGAGTTTAACGAGTTCCGGTTAACCTGGAGCGGGCCAGTTAACGGATTTCGGTTAACTTTCTGACGGATTTGGACGATCCGGATTTGGGTACTTACACCAACGTTCAAAGCTTCCAAGATCTCTGCGTGACGGTTAGCCGCCTCCGTTCGATCCTCGCGCAACGCTGTTAAAGTAGCGTTTAGAGCATCGAGAATGGTTTTCAAGTTGAGTTCTCCATCGTTAGCCATCATCCAAGGATCGCCCTTTTCTGATACCAATTGATGTAAAACGCAGCGGAATAGATAAACAAGAATGGCCTAAAGCAATTCTTCTGTAAGTAATTACAATTCCTTAAAACAATAATCTCCTAAAAGATTATTTTGCAAGCCAAATTAATGACTTAGATAAACACACAAGGTGTAGGGTTTTTCAACTAGTAAATAAATTAATTAATAAAAAGATCTCTTATTACAAAATCCCTAGCAATCTATTTATACTTGCAAATCCAAATAAATAAAGGAAAAGAAATAATAAAAACCTAATCAATAAAGGAAAAGATAAAAAAACCCTAATGACTTATTTAAAACCTTATAGACTAAAATACCCCTCGTCTGAAAATACTAAAATAAATAATAACGATAATAATACGAGACGAATCCAAAATAAAACAAACTAATAATAATAAAACCAAAACAAGACCTTCCTGAAGCTTCACGTGCTAGACTTGAAGTGAGGCGGCCACTTGGATATAGGCAAGGCTGGCGCCTCACTGGTAGTAATCCAGGCCATGGTATTCCCAAGTGAGGCGACCGCCTGGGTCTGGGTGAGGCTGGTGCCTCACTTGCAGGCTACTTCAAGCAATTCCAATTCTCTTGAGGCTAGCACCTGACTCCCAATGAGGCTGGCGCCTCGCCAACAGAAACTTCATTGTTGATTCATGTGCTACATCAGAAACCCACGCCATTTATCGCATCACCAGTCTTGGACTTGAAATACTAATGCAGTGTTTCACATGATGTTCACATAGAAGAAGCACTAAGGCTCCGTTTGTTTCGACGTAAAACGTTTTTCGAAAAATGTTTTTCGTAAAATAACTCGTTTTTCGGTATTTGGTTGTTTTTCGGAAAATGTTTTCCCCATTTTCCGGTGTTTGGTTGTTTTTCGAAAAATGGAGAAAACGTTTTCCGAAAAACATTTTATGCCCTTTCTAAGTAAAATGACTTACAGATTGTTCCTAAGTAAAAATATTTTCCGGAAAATTATGGCCTTCATGTACAACTCATATTTCACAAGGTATAATATTCTACTTCCTCATTCTCTTCCATTTTTGCTTTATTCACGAAATGATTAACACATTATATATATATATATATATATATATATATATATATATATATATATATATATATATATATATATATATATATATATATATATATATATATATATATATATATATATATATATATATATATATATTTAAGAAGATGGTTCAATAAACCAAAAAAAATTTAATCATTTTAAATTTATTTTTAACAACTCCCACCTCACTCCCCACCCCACCACCCCAAGCCCCCCACCGTTGGGTCAAAAAAAATTTAATCGTTTTAAATTTATTTTGATAACTCCCCACCCTATCTCTTTCAACTTATCTCAAATTGTGTTTTTATCGAAAAATATTTTCATTAAACACATGGAAATATTTTTCGAAAAATATTTTCCTTACCAAACAGCGAAAAACATGTTTATTTCATTTTCCGGAAAACATCTTCATTTTTTCGAAAAAACATCTTCATTTTCCGAAAAACATTTTACAGGAAATCATTTTTCGAAAAACATTTTACGTTAAAACAAACGGAGCCTAAGTAGGGAATGAACTTCGAGGTGAAAGAAAGCTTTTGTTCGGGGAAAAAGAAGGCACGTCATTTACTAAAGCTAAAAAGAAATAACTGAAACTAAAAAGCCTGGACATTTACAATTCAGTCTGGACAGATGCATAATATTTCATGGTTTGATTCAAAGGTTCGACTTCGCGATTTGACTTTATGGCCGGTGGTTTCGAACCGAGGTTTGACTTGGAATGGTTTGATTCGATTCGCCTTGATTCGGTCTAGAGGTGTCAGACCGCAAGTTAATCCGAACTGCATGATTTATCAATTTTTCAGATCGAGTCAAATCGCTCATGCTTAAAAACCGAAACAACACACATGATTTGACTCGATTCGATTTCAAACCGTGATTTATACGTAACCACTAACACCCCTATCGTAACCCTAATATGACACATTCGAATACTAACACTAGCACCTTCAAATATTGACATTGTTTAATACTTAAATTGGCACCTTCAAACACTGAAACTGTCACTTTTTAATACTAAGGTCGACACTTTTTAACTCTTTAACAATTAAACTGACACTATTTAACAATTAAACTAGCCCCTTAAAACACTAAAACACAAACTGATACTCCTTAATTTTATCACTGACTAGCGCTTTTAACCCTGATATTCATTAACCCTAGTACTAACACTTTCTATCCACAAAATAATGTAATAGTAAGGAAATATTTTAAGCTAAAATTATCGTTTTAAAGTTAGGAATTAGTGTTAAATCTAGGGGTGATTCGGTTGGTATACCGACTGTATTTTACGTATATCATGTATCAACCAAGTATGAATTGATATACAAAAATATGTACCAGTACCAACTATAAAAGTCGATATACCAAGTTTATTGATACGGTTGGTACTTGATTGTTACGGTTGATATTCGAATATACCATATGTAAACATAGACAAAACGACCACTTTAAAGTAAGGAAGAAATCACAAATATTTCAGTAAAAACAAACATTTCGAATCTAGGGTTTCCAATGATGGAAATTGAAAAGGAAACCACTTTAAAGCGAGAGTAGAGAACTTTACCTTTAGAAGGGGAGGAGGCGTGCGATGGAAGATCTTGCCCTTTTTTCCTGGTCTTTACGAAAAACTGCTTTTCCAGGTGAAAGATCATGCCCTTTTTTCCTGATCTTTACGAAAAACTGCTTTTCCAAGAGACCGACTCTTTAAATTATACTTCCTTCATTTTAATTTAATATTTTTAATTTGATTTTGCATGAAAATAAAAAAAATGTTATAATTATTAAAAGTAAAGTAAGAGAGAGAAAGTTGATAAAAAATAGTAAGTGAATTGTTATTTTGAGGGTAACAAGTGGGTCTCATCGTTTATTTTGGAAAATAGAGCAACTAAAAATTTTAAATTGTGACAAAAGAGTAAGAATATTAAACCAGGATGGAAGGAAGGGTATAATATGATTTTTTTAAACATAAAAAATGGCTGCAGTTAGAAATTTGCGGGCGTGAATAGCCATCCTAGTGAGTAACGTAGTTAAAGTGAACCATAGTTTAGAATTCAACATGGATATACACAAGGTTACATTGCAGGCAAGACCGGAAAGTCAATATGCAGCTATTATCCTTTGCACGGCCCACTTGGAAAATCTCGCCGACGTGCTCTCCCTCGCCATCGCCGTTACCACCGCCACAGGCAGGTCCCTCTCTCTCTCTCTCTCTCTCATTCTTCCCCAGTCCGCGCGTATGTGTTTTTTTTCTTACTCTGTAAAAAATTGGGAATTCTTTTTGGATTTCGTCAACAGAAAAATGTGAAGCGAGAAGCAATTTGTATAGACGCGGGTCGAAGTGAGAAGCAAGAATTGAAGTTTGTGGAGAGATGGGCACCTCCTCTGTTAGCTGCAATTGTTGCCTTCTCTCCATTGTTCTATCCACCAGGTATGTATTCCTATTTTTTACTCCATTCAATTTGCCAATTGGGTTTAATTCATCGAAAAATTAGTGGAATTTATAGTTAGAATTACCATTAATTGCAATCTTTTAAACTCTGCAATGTAGTAGGTATAATCAGATGAAGAAAAGTATACTTCTTTCATTTATCAACAGCCTATATATACAAGCTAGGGAACATAGAAAATATCTAAAACATTGAATGTTAGTTACATTGGAATTAACTATACATGGAACATTAAGCTAGATAATACAGTGTATTGACTTGAGTTAATAATTGGGATAAGTATTATCCTTTACATGCTCCCGCAAGACGGACGATCGTTGGAGAAGACCGATCTTGGACAAAAGAAAGTGAAATCGGGTACGAGGTAGGGGTTTTGTGAGAGCATCAGCTAATTGATCACCTGCTGATATATGTTGAACGCGTAATGCACCAAGTTGTACTTGCTCACGAACAAAATGAAAGGATAGAGCAACATGTTTCATGCGGGAGTGAAAAATAGGATTGGCAGAGTAGTGAGCAGCTCCAAGATTATCACAATAGATGACAGGAGGTTGTGAGAGTGTAATCCCGAATTCCAAAAGCAGATTGCGAAGCCAAAGAAGTTCAGCAGAAGCGTCAGCAACAGCTCGAAACTCTGCCTCAGTGGATGATCGTGCAAGGGTTCTTTGTTTCTTAGAGGACCAGGCGAGAGGATTACGACCAAGGTAGACTAGATATCCGGAGGTGGAGACATAGTCATTTTTGTCGCCAGCCCAGTCGGCGTCACTAAAGGCATGGAGAGTAAGTGGTGTGTCACGAAAGAGTTGGAGACCCATGTGAAGAGTTCCATGAAGATACCGAAGAATGCGTTTTAGGGCAGTCCAGTGAGATTCTTGTGGTTGGTGAAGGAATTGAGCTAATTTGTTGACAGAAAAGGAGATGTCAGGTCGAGTGAGGGATAGATACTGTAGGCTACCAACAATAGCACGATAGGTGGTAGAGTTATAAGGTGGGGACGAGGGATTGAGTGTGAGGGGAGGGTAGACTGCCATTGGAGTAGGACTGGGTTTGGAATTGTGCATGTTGTAACGACATAAAAGATCATAAATGTATTTGGATTGAGAGAGTAGAAGGCCTTGTTTATTGGGCGTGACTTCAACTCCAAGGAAGTAGGATAGTTGACCAAGGTCTTTGAGAGAAAAACGATTGGCAAGGTTTGTGAGAAAAGTGGAGAGAAGAGAGGAAGAAGAGCCTGTGACAATGATATCATCAACATAGACTAAAAGGTAAAGGTGATGAGAGTTATGTGTATAGAGAAATAGAGATGGGTCAGCGAAGGAGGAGCGAAAACCATAAGTAAGAAGATAGGATTTGAGTTCATTGTACCAGGCCCTAGGGGTTTGTTTAAGGCTATATATAGCTTGGTGAGACGGCATAGATGAGAAGGAGTGGCTTCATTAATAAAGCCGGGTGGTTGAGTCATGAATACGGTTTCCTGAAGGGTGCCTTGAAGGAAGGCATTATTAATATCAAGTTGGCGAAGAGACCAACCTTGACTAAGAGCAAGAGAGAGAAGAAGACGAATTGTGACTGGCTTGACGACGGGGCTGAAGGTTTCAGAGTAGTCGATGCCAGGTTGTTGATGAAATCCTTTGGCTACGAGATGGGCTTTGTATTTCTGAATTGTATTATTCGGGTTATATTTAATACGAAATACCCACTTGCAACCGACAAAGATATGTGCTTCAGATGGTGGAACGAGGGTCCATGTATTGTTACGAGTAAGGGCATTGTATTCTTCCTGCATGGCAGCACGCCATTGAGGGGAGGATAGGGCTTGTTTGGTGGTGGTGGGTAGACTAGTGGGTGAAGGAAGTGTGGCAAGGTTAGCATATTTGGGGTTGGGTTTTCTGATATTATTAGATAGACGGGTGACAATGGTGCGGGAAGGTGGTGGAGGTTTGGTATGTGTGGAAGTTGTGGTGGTGGCTGTATTTGGAGAGTGGGCAGGAGATGAGGTAGGGGCAGCAGAGGCAGTGTGAGGAATGGGAGAGGGCTGTTCGGCAGTGGGAGTGGTGGTGGTGGGGTTTTCGGGTGGTGGGGTGGGTGGGTCAGAGGGGAGGTCATTTAGTGGTTGTGGGGAGGTTGGAGTAGGGTTATTAAAGGGGGAACGGATATGGGGCACCACTCGGCTGTGGAAGGAAGCGGAGGAGAAGATGTATTGTTAGTGAGGGTTTGATATGGAAATTCTGTTTCAAGGAATTTTACATGACGGGAGGTGTAGACTCGAGAGGTGATGGGATCAAGGCAGTAGTAGGCACTTTGTGTGGGTGAGTAGCCAACAAAGATGCAAGGAGTGGATTTAGGTTCAAGTTTGTGTTTAGTATAAGGACGGAGCCATGGGTAACACAAACAGCCGAAGCTACGGAGTTTAGTGTAATTGGGAGGATATTTGAAGAGACGGAGAAAGGGAGAATCATTTGTGAGAGTAGATGTGGGTAGGCAATTGATGAGATAGGTGGCAGTGGTGAGAGCATGGGCCCAGAAGGTAAGGGGAAGTTTAGCATGAGAGAGTAAGGTTAAGCCGGTTTCAACAATATGGCGATGCCGTCGTTCAGCAAAGCCATTATGTTCGGGAGTGTGAGGAGGAGATGTGAGGTGAGAAATGCCAGACTGAAGTAGAGATGGAGTTATTTTTATGTATTCACCTCCATTGTCAGAGTAGAACTGAGTAATATCTTTGCGGAAATATTTTTCGACGAGAGCCTTGAAGCGAGTGAAAATGGTGAGGGTGTCAGATTTATTTTTAAGTGGGTATAGCCAAGTGTATTTAGTAAAATGATCAACAAATATTACATAGTATTTGAAATTGTCATACGATAAGATGGGAGAGGTCCAAACATCCGAGAATATTATGTCAAGAGGAGCATGAGATTGAAGAGTAGATGTAGAAAATGAAAGTTTATGACTTTTATTGATGTTGCACGCATTACAACTAGAAAGATGACTAGAGGAGATTGGTAAGGAGAATTGCTGTTTTAAAATAGAAATTATTGGAGCGGCAGGATGACCAAGTCGGTGGTGCCATGATAATAAAGAGTTGTTGATGCTAAGGTGTGCTTGAGCGAAGGACGGATACCAAATATAAACGCCATGGTTACTTGTTCCATGGAGTAGAATTTGGTTGGTCGATCGAGCCTTTATAAGAAAAGAAGAATGTGAGAATTCAATAAGAGCATCATTATCTTTGCAAAATTGAGAGACAGAGAGAATATTTTGAGAGATGAGAGGAACGTGAAGAACATTATTAAATTGAAGAGTAGAGTTAGAGGAGGAAAGAAAGAAGGAACCTATGTTTGAGATTGGTAGGGAGGAGCCATCTCCAATAAGTACTTCATCATTCCCATCATAAGGGCTGTGAAGCGAGAGGTTGGTAAGGTCGTTTGTTATGTGGTGATTAGCACCACTATCGACTAGCCAGGAAGTGGGTGGAGAATGGATTGGGGCAGTGGCGGTGTTGACCTGTGGACGGGTGGAGTGATGGTTATTGTTGTTGCGATTTGGGCGAGTGGGGGTGGGGGGAGGGGGAAAAACAACAGTGGGGTAAGCTTTCTTGAATTGGTTGCATTGGGAGATGACATGCCCTACCTGACGGCAAAACTGACATTTGCCTTTGAAGGGTTTTGTGATGGAAGGTCCGGGTGGAGTGGGTAGGAGGGGAGGGGTGTGGTTGGTCGGTGGAGGTTGGGAGCTAAATGGTGCAGATTGGTTGTAGGCGGCAGAGGGATGATAGGCGGCATGGGCAGTGGCTGGAAATGGAGAAGGTAGTGTTTGTTGTTTAAGAGTGAGTTCGTGATGGATTAGCTTTTCATGGAGAGCTTCAAAAGTGATGGGTGTGTCTCGGGCGCGAACGGAATCAATGACAGGCTTGTATGTGTCGTAGTCTAGACCTTTGAGAATCTTGGCAATGATATCTTCATTGTCCATGGTTTCCCGAGGAGAGCAAGTTTGTCGGTGCAAGTTTTGATTGAGTGCATGTATTCGGATATGGATTGAGATTGTTTGGTGAGGGAGTCGAGGTGGTCTTTGAGTTGGAGGATATGACCACGGGAGGGGTTGGCATATGTTGTTTTGAGGATGACCCAAGCTTCGTGAGAGGTTTTAGCTTGGTGAACTAAGGGAGCAACATTGGAATCGAGGGTGCCAAGGAGAGCTCCAAGGATGAGACTATCCTGGCGGTGCCAAGTTCTGGAGGCGGGGTTGTCCTTCTTGGTGTTGTTGACTGTGATGGTGGCAGGAGGTGTGGGGTGGGTGCCATCCACATACTTGAGTAGGTCGAGACCAAAGAGAATGGAGGTGATTTGAGCAGCCCATGTGAGATAGGTGAGGGGTGTTAGGGCTCGGCAGTGAGAGAGGTTGACAAGAATGATGGGGTGGTCAGGTTCATCAAGGTTTGGAATGGTGGTGCTGGGATTTGCCATTGCAAAGTTTGAGAAGAAAAAAAAAGAATCGTTCAGGGCTTTGATACCATATAATCAGATGAAGAAAAGTATACTTCTTTCATTTATCAACAGCCTATATATACAAGCTAGGGAACATAGAAAATATCTAAAACATTGAATGTTAGTTACATTGGAATTAACTATACATGGAACATTAAGCTAGATAATCAGTGTATTGACTTGAGTTAATAATTGGGATAAGTATTATCCTTTACAGTAGGTACTGATTGAATTTTAAAGAGCACAGGTCAAAGTGTGATAGTGTTGACAGGAAAAGTGAAGAAAATCAAAGAATTACCAATTGATTTTCTTAGGGTTGGAGAGAGTTATTTAATTTAAAAATAACTACTCCATCCCACCTCAAAATTGCTAAATTTGCCATTTGAGGTGTCCCATTAGAAATTCCGAGTCCAAAAATGGAAAGTTTTTATTAGTACTTAATAAATAATGGTTCACTTGTCGTACTTACAACAACTACCCACTTACTATTCTCTACCCATTATCGACATTCACAACACATTAATATCATATACTCCCTCTTAATACCCCTGCATGTCAGTGTTTTTGTAATTTGAGGTGGGATGGAAGGAGTATCTAATTTAACTACATTTTTTTTTCTTTTTGTGTGGGAATATGCTCTATTGCAACAAGTGTAGCTTTATATACTTGTAAAGATATCCATCAGGTATATACTTGACCCTAGAAATACATTTGCGGCCTCTACTTCTATTTGGTGCCAAGACTGTAAATTCCATGTATTGTTTGATAAAGGCTGGAAACTCACTTTTCATGGCTCGGATTGTTGAGATTGATAGTTAGTAGCTTAAGCAAGAGCGCAGCTCAAGCGTGTCACACAAGTTTAGGAAAAAAGTTTTTTTGTTTTTCTTTTGTTTTTGTAAAGAAGTATTATATGGTGTTGACAAAGAATTACAGGATATATGAGCTGAATGATAATACAGGAAGTTCTCTGATCAAGAAGAGAATCTAGAATTCTATTAACAAGATAACTGGTGGTGAGAAATCTCATCCCAATAATGTGATACATTGATTAGACCGAAATCTCAAAGCCCTAGCTAGCACTACAAGATGCCTACGCTTTCTTTCAACTCTACCATTTTGCTATCATTGGAAGTATTTTTGCTGTTACATGGCATTGGAATTGAGCAAAATTAATCTATAATAATCAAAGAACTAAGAGCCATTGTCAGATCTAATTTCTTCATAATAGCTTGAAGTTGAGTTTTGATCAATTCAAGGACTGCTTTGATATAGTAACAAACACGAGCCTTGGATTTTTGAGCAAATACATTCAAATACTTGATGCTACAAGATGCCTACGCTCTTCATCTTGAACATAAGCATAGTATTAAAGGAATCCGAAGGTACGTGACCAAGCCTTAAGTTTCACAAAATGAATGTTCAGTTTTAACTTTGAGAGGGATCTAAGAAAGTTGTGATTCAAGCATTTTTAGTATTCCCTCCATCCCTAAATGAATGTCCAAATTTCATTTTAAGTGACATTCTGAAAATGTGTGCTTTTTTATATACATTTTAATGGGAAAGATGCACAAATTTTCTTGTTATCCACTTTCTAAACCTTCAGTTTTAAGATAATAACATGAATAGCGAATTGTTTTTGGTAAAAAGCGTTTAGGGACAAATGTTTTACAAAAACGACATTCATTTTGGGACAAAAATTTCTTGAATTTGGACATTCATTTGGGGATAAGGGAGTAGCATAAGTACATATAAACCCTTAATGATCTCACCATATTGCATCATGAGTGTAAGTGTGAATTAGAACTTGTTGTTTGATGATGGATGATTTAGTAACTTCTCCAACAAATATTCATTGGGATAGAGGGAGTACACAATTTGCATGGATGTGTATAGTGGTAATTGGCTTGAGATTTAAGAGATAGTTGGTAAAACAAGTTATACACAATCTTCCATCAAGTTTAGCATTCCACTTGAGTATTGTTTTGCATAGGCTCTTGGTCATACAATGAGAGGGAGTACAAACAAGGCGGCACAAGCTATCAGAAGTACGCTTTCTCTCGGTATGAGATTGAATTTGAATCTCGAAACATAAACGACATCATTAAGAGCAATTCCACTCGTTAAATTAACAACGCATTTTTGAGTTGTGGGAGTAGTTTGCCGTTATGAAGATTAATGACAGAATAAACAGAAGCATGGTTTGAAGAGATTGAATGGATACACCAATATCAAGTACCCATCCATTTTGTACCAAGGTATGTCTAGTATGGAAAACATGATTAACAATTTGACATAGCTAGGATAATATAATTTATCTGCCATATGAATTTCTTGTCTCTCCAATATAGATGTAAGATTTGTCAAACACACAGCTTCAACTGCCTAAACCACTGCAACAGCTTGTACTATGCAAAGGAGGCCAATCAGGATAGCCATCAAGACTAAATTATACTCCTTGAAATGTGACTCTCCATGACACTGTTCACTCTAAAACGTTGCCCTTTGACCTTATTTCTGTTTAAATCCGCTGTTTGTACCATTAGAAGGAGGTTAAATTAGCAGAGCAGTGGAAACATCTGCTACATTATTAGGGAGGAGTAGAGACAGTGCACATTCTTGTCCTTCGTCCTCTATTAGCAAACATAACTTGGGCTCAAATTGTCATTAAGTCCCTTTTTCTCATATTCTTCATGGTGTTTAATAGCACCATAGTTGCATTGTTACTTTGGGATCGTGCTCTTAATCTGGATCTGGATGCATCTTTTCTGGAGAGGCACGAGGCTTGACATTGTTTTGTTGTATGTTAAACTTTAAGTTGAGCCACCAACCAAATTGACTCAAATCTGTGTTGATGGGATTTCTCTCAAAACAGATGCAGTATTTTATGAAGGCTACATGGCAATATACTGAAATTCGTGTTTTAAGTTACATATAGGGCCGAATCTTCAAAGTATTCCTCACCCCCTACTTTCTCTCATCTATAAAGGACTAAAGTAGTTTAATGTGTAATAGAACATCTTGTTTTACTGACTACTTAAAGATCAAATTTACCAAAACTAATGGTAGTAAAATGTTTTAAACTGAAATGGTTCAGTAGTGCTTATTTCTATTAAACTTAGATTTGATAGCTCACTACTGAATTCTTCATTTAATGGCCAGTTTATAAGCTGCAAACAAATGTTCATTTAAGTGGTGGTGAGACTTAGCTTTGAGCTAAATGCGCATCATATACAGGCTTATGTTTAGAACTAGAGTTTTGACAAGCAACACACATATCAGGTGCAACAATTCTCTCTAGAAAACTAAATTATACTACCTCCATCCCACTTGAAGAGGTGGATATTCCTTTTTGTTTGTCCCAATTGAAGAGTAAACTTTCTTTTTGGGCTGTCCTTTTTTCCAACCAATTTACTATACTAGCCCTGTTTTCCTACATAACTTGCATTAAATCTTCCCTCCTTTTTTGGAATTCAAATGTTGAATGTCAATTTGGAGAATTACACAATTTTCCATGACTTTCCTTAATTTGCGTGTTCAGGCGAACCCCACCTCTTCAAGTGGGACAGAGGGAATATTATTTTCCTCAGCTTTATGTTGTTTATCAAGAGTGGTGTCAGCCTACTCGTATTTTTTATATGACTTGCTTTTTTGCAATAGAAGCTCCCATGCATGTTAACTCTGCATAACAAATTTGTTAAATATTGGTTTAATGTCTTACTTTTTCAAAGTATATCACTTTGTCAATCACTAGGACTGGAAACAATCAAGGAATATTGATACACGATCCATCCCAAAATGAGTGCTCATTTTGGGTTTTCAAGGAAATTAAGGAAGTTGACTTAGGAGTATTAGTAATGCGGCCCAAATGAACTTTAGAACATGCTAATAGTAGTTAACAACAGTGACTTCCGTACTCCCTCCGTCCCAAAATGAATGACCATTTTGAATTTATGGGTCATTTTGAAAATGTTTGACTTTTAATAGAAAAAAAATCACAAACATTCTTGCTATTCACATTCAAAATTTTGAGTTTTGCAGAAATATAATGAACTGCGAAAAAAATATGAATAAAAATCATTTAGGGACATTTTTTTGATGAAAAGGTTTCATATGGTCATTCATTTTGGGACAAAAATGGTCATTCAATTTGGATTTGGGACAGAGGGAGTAACTCATTATAAAATAGACACTTACAGAGAGGGACTCTTGTTTAAGTTTTGTGCTGAAGTAGTAATTTTGAGGTAACTATTTCAAGTTAAATTCCCCCCCCCCCCCTGTAAAATAATTCTGTAAAATCATGATGATGCTACTGAAAGTAAAACTTCTACCTTCTTGTTATCTGTTCACAGCCATCAATGCATGATCTAGAATCAATGCTTGTCTGCTACACCTTACATCTATTCTCATCCATGCAGTATCATCTGGACAAATGTTGGATGAACGAAGGGGAGCCACATTGTTTAATCGAGCTTGTATTGGATGCCATGTTGGAGGTGGAAACATAATACAACCCGTGAGTTCCTCTCACCAATTTGTTGGAAAATAGGTTTTCTTGCAAAATTATTACTATATTAAATCATCAATAATATATTGTCAATTTGTCAGGGCGCAACACTCTTTCTTAAAGATTTACAAAGGTAATCCTAAAGAAGAATATTTGATTTTCCTTCAAAGGCGACAGCTTTCATTTCTGTACTTTTCTTTGTGTTTCATAAAACATCTTATAACTAAATATACATCAAACTGGGCATGTGATGCAACATTTCTAATTACCTTGATGTAACAAGAGGATATTCCTATTACATATATCAAATTAGTAGTTCACTAATATTGTGCATCTTTGGCATGGATCATTTCTTTTAATTTGGTAAACTAATGGGCATCTGAACAGTGGGAATCACATGTCAGATGAGCTAAAAGAAGTGACCATTAACTGGTTCCAAGTAAAACTTAAGAAAGCATTGATCTGATTGTTCCTACAAGGTTGTTCTAGGCTGCTATGTACTGTTGTGTTTTTCTTTGACTCCATTGTTTCTTGCTCAAATATTTGCTTGTAATTTATTTTTATTTTTTTAGAAATAATCTCTTCATGCTTGGTTTATGTGGTGCGAAGTTCAGTCCTACGAGGTGCCAGAGTGATCATATTCTGTATTTCACCGATAGAGTAACATGGGCAATATTTATTGGTTGTATATGTGGAGGATATTATCATTACATGTGGTGAGGGTAGAAGTAGTATTTTCTGACCCCAGAGGAAATATGTGCTTGACTTGTTGAGTGAGGCATGGATGTTAAGAAAAAAAAAAACCTCAAAGCCTCGTATGGATCCAAATGGAAACCTTACAACTAATGATAGTAAGGAGTTAGATGAGCCAGAAATGTATGGTTGACTTGTTGAAAAACTAAATTAGCTAGATACTACCTGGTCATGTATTTGGCACTAGGCTAGTTATTGGAGACAATGTAGCAAGTCAGCTTATACTCTCCACGCGTGTACCCATTGGGACTGTAAAGAGTACTCCATCCTTCCCAAAATGAATGTCCAAAAAAAAATTTTCAATTTTTCTCTTGATCAAGAGCTATTTTGAATTTTTTTTGGGACAGATGTAGTATTATATATTGAAGTGTTTGCTTTGATGTATTGTAAATTACAAACATATACTCCCTCCATCCCTAAATTAAATTTCCATTTTTTTGGAGAAGTTACTAAACCCTTCCTCATCAAACATTAGGTTCTTATTCACACTTACAATTGTGGTGTTATATGGTGAGATTATTTGAAGGTGTTTATGTATTTGTGCCAATAAAAGTGTTTAAAAATCAACTTTGATGCATTCATTTAGGGAGCCTAGGGAATATTTTATCATTATGTGCGTAACCACTAACTGGACTAGGTTACAGCATCTCCATTCTCATTTTGTTCTCTCTTCTCTCAAACTACAATTTCAAATTCTATATATAAGATTTAACTAGCCACTATACAATTTTTTTTTTTATTTTCTTTCTTTCTCTTTTTAATGTCTTCGTGCAGGAACGGAGTTGAAACAGAAGACGAGATATACCGTATTACATACTTTGGCAAGGGAAGAATGCCAGTAAGATTGATTCCACTTGAAATCAAACCATCCATCATTGATCCATTCTGGAAACATATTTGAAATCACCTAAAAATGGTTTCTGCTGGTCTTATTACTGAATTCAGGGTTTTGGTGAGAAATGTACACCAAGGGGTCAATGCACTTTTGGAGCTCGTCTTCAAGAAGACGAGATCAAACTCTTGGCTGAATTTGTCAAGTCACAGGCAGATCAAGGTTGGCCCACTATTGAAAATTATGGAGATTAAATTAATCCGCCCTGCCAAGCGGCCAGCAAACCAGAATGCATCAAATTAGTTAGCGACTTTTCTAACTCTTGCCATACTAGGTGACAATATATCTTTTTCTGTTTTACACCCTCCGTCCCATTAAAATAGTCTCACTTTATTTGTGTTTGATTTGATTGATATTTGAAAAAAAAAAAAAAGCGTAGAAAAATATTGTTTTTTGTTTTTTTTGTCTCATTTTGGGATGGAGGTAGTATTACTTTTGGATAACTAGTCTTTGCTAAATCTTTAGTAAAAGTTGAATAAAATTAAAGGCTAAAAAAGTGAGACTATCTTTATGATATGGACGGGGGAGTATTTAAGTGTGCTAAATTACACAGATATTTTGAAGATAATTAACTCAATATATTACCAGGATATATCACAAGAACTTATCAACAGGCTCTCAATTACTGTTCATCTTGACTTGCTCAAGCTTTGAATCAAAATGAAGTCCAGTCATTTGTGTAAGAAGTTACTTTGAATACAAATCTAAATTGGGGTATGTACATCTTATTCTCTTACCAGTGACAAAATAAACTTACAATGTTATTTGTTCATCTCAAACCAATTGTCTTGTAGGCAGTGGCCCCATTGTATTTATGTTTTAATTGCAATGCCTAACTATATCTGATTTGATTTTTTATACTCCCTCATCCGTCCCGTCAAAATGATCTTTCCACTTTTTTTGTCGTTAACAATTAAAAAAAAGTTGGAAGATCATTTTGGGACGGAGGGAGTATCTCAAGACCCCTCACGTGTGCCCCGGCCCAAGTCTTACAACATGGATGCACTGATGGGCTGCGGTGGGGTGGGCGGGGCACTGTCATGAACCGTTAGGCCTTTTAGCCTACTGTGTGCTCTGATAATATTTTAAAGTTTATCTCAAAACCAATGAGTTAAATACCTATTTGGTCCCTGACGTTTGACCTTTATTACGATTTCATCCCTATCATATTTTTGTGAACGTTTGGGTAGTTCAACTACCTATATAATTTTCTTTGTAGTCCTTCCGTCCATTGTCCGCCCATATTGCCGTTAAATCGTCCGAGCTGGCATCTAAGTCATTTAAAAAATCCAAGGTGCTTTATAAATTACAGACTTGGCACAATATTACGCCAACTCACATTTATTCTTCGTTCATAACCCTAAATTGAAGACGAGTGTAAATTGAAGACGACGCATCCATTGAAGACGAGTAAATTGAAGTTCAAAAATTAAGAATTTTGGGGAAGATTGTTGCATAGAGGAACTCGAAATCTCCATCAAATCAGGTTTGTTGTTTCAATTTATAGCTTGAAGTCTTATTAGTGGATGAGTAAAAATTGCAAATTTAAAAATTAGGGCTTTTTCTTTCAGAATTGAATTGTTTGAAGAGCATGGCTTCTTCAGCTTCTTCAGCTTCTTCTCGTTCGAGAGAAAATAATCGCATCAATGGCGAAATCATCAAGTTCAAGAATGAGTTGTGCAAGTGTAAGAAAAGAGCATCTGTTCGAATTTCGGAGTCAGATAACAATCCAGACAAGCTCTATTTCAAATGCGATACCTGCAATTTCTTTAAATTTTGGGATCCAAAGAATTCAGAAGTTAAGTGGTCAACATTTGAGGGAAATATTACATCTGATATTCAAATGGAAGTTAGGCTACTCACATCAGTGACTCTCCATGGGAGAGTCACCAAAAAAAAAAAAAAAAAAAAAAAAAAGCAAGGAAAGTCACCAAATTGCATGACTCCGGGCAATTGGTTGCCCTGCGGTTGACCCCGGTTGTGCATTTTTTTTTTTGATCAAATTATTTTGATTTTGTATTTATATAAATATATTTTTAAAATTAATATATTTTACAAGGTTCTAAAAAGTGCTAGGCGGATGCTAGGCGGCGGACCCGGGCCTAGCGCCTAGGCGGGGACTAGTCGGGATTAGTCGGGACCTAGGCGGGGCTTAGAACTAGGCGTTGGAGAGGGGACTAGAGCCTAGGCGGGGCCTAGGCGCCCTTAGACGGGGTCTTTTAGAACACTGATATTTTATATATTAATTTTATTTTTAAAAGGTTGGGTTGGGTTGGGTCGAGGGTCACTGATGGGAGTATAAATTATATAAGGTTGGAAGTGTGTATATGAAAGTGAGAGAAATTAATATTTTATTTGAGGTTGGGTTGGGTCAGGGTCACTGATGGGGATGGTCTTAGGTCCTTGGGAGGCAGTCTGCTGACTGGAATTCAAGGGATGCAAATTGGATTGCAAGGGTTGAATGCATTCGTTGGTGGAATGAAGATGATGATGATGCTTTGTTTTGTGTGTTCAATTGTTTCTTTGGTTGCAGTGGCATTGATTGCAATGAAGTAAACAGAGGTAGTTTAGGATGTTTTAGGATGGTATGTAATGACTTTTTATTAGGATGGTATGTAATGACTTTTTTTTTGGTGGTTTGAGACTGCTATAATATAATGTATGGGTTTTATTTGTGGTGTAAAAGTGCACTATTAATGTATGGCTTTTATCTGTTATGGTCAGTTTAAAACAAGAACAACCATTAGTAGTAACGACAAAAAAAAGTAGAAAAATTATTTTGGGACGGAGGAAGTAACAATTAAAATAAAATCAAAATAAACAACCTTAGATAGCATCATTGATGTTTTGTACATATTTCAAACAACCAATAGTAGGTTATCATTCTAAATCCCAAAACAAAGGACATGAACCTCTTTATCATTCCAAACCCCAAAACAGAGGACATGAACCTCTACATTCTACCAAAAATATATGGCCACCACCATAAATATTAATCAACAAGAACACATAACCTATCACCATGAATATTCACCAAAATATCAAACAACCCCCATAAATATCTACCAAATAACCAACAACCATTGTATTAATGTTTACAAAACAAAGAAGACCAAATTTACACAAAAAAAAGGGCTTGACTCGAGATGGGCAAGCCTCAAAAAAAAAAAAAAAAAAAAAAAAAAAAAAAAAAAAAAAAAAAAAAAAGATAAGGACAAGGTCTCACAACATAGCACATGGGTGGGGAGCCACAAAGAAAAATCAAAAGGAGAGAGAATCTTGAAAAAAGCATAAAAGTATACCCCATGATCTGCATTTCCAAATTCTTGTCTGCCAACTTGACTTGAAGTACCAATGTCTAACCCACTCCCCTGATAAGGTAAAGGCATGGGAACCAATGACATTCATAAAAGAAATTAAAAGCATCACAAATGTTCAAGATTTAGATCCAGATCCAAACTTACAATTACATTTCTTCTTCCTCTCTTCTTTGTTGTAGTTCCAGATCCAGATGCATTGCCAAAGGTTGTGGAAGCATTTGCAGCAGTGTTGTTACCCCTAACCTGCATTAAAAATGTGTAGTTCATAAAAATGTATGAAAAGTTGTTTACAATTTGTACATAAACATCTTATTACTTACAGATTCATCCCCCTTTAATGGCTTATCTGGGCATTTTCTCTTATTGTGTCCCTCTTTCTTGCACACACTACAAGTCATCTTCATGCCTTTTCTAGAAATTTTGACATTCTTGAAAGGATCCTCTTCCACAGGTGCATTACCATCACCATTTGCATTAGCATTTGCATTACCATTTGCATTACCTGGTGCATCCTCAGTTGCATCCTTTCTCCTGTGCCATTTTGGTCTCCCCTTTATGACTCTTACAGGTGGAGGCAGCAGCACTGGCTTATCACTTTCTGGCCACAGTTCAAGGCCATTCAAATGACTCATCATCATATTATATGACCTGAGGTAAGTTTCACCATGCAAACAATCATAAATGAAAGTCTCTGGGTCTTCTCTCATCAGTGTAATGGCTGAAACTGCATGACAACATGGGATTCCACAGAGTTGCCATGCCCTGCATGTACAAGTTCTTGAGCTCAGGTCCACTATTGTTCCTCCCCTAGTACCTCTAATTTCATACAAAGAGTCACCATTCCATATAGCATGACACTGCCTTGACTTGGTAATTGAATCCTCCAAACTTTTAGTTATTCTAGCTCCATACCTCCTTCCTAATGATAATCTGTCTTGCATAGCCTTTTTTTTTTGTTCTCAATCTCACCATCACCTGTTCCCTTATATCCTCTAGCATGTGAATCAAGGGCTTGTACCTAGCCTCTAATATACAGAAATTGAAAGACTCACAAATGTTGTTGTCCACAGAGTCACAAGTGCTATCAACTGTGAAGAAAGCTCTACTCCATCTACTAGGATCCCTATCCATCAAATGTTTGAAACCCCCCCCCCCTCAGACAATTTTTTTTATCTTTTCCATGTTCATCTTGAAGTACTCTGGTGTTGTCGACTTAGCAGCTGCTCAGAAATATTTTCTCAAGTTACTTCCAGTATATCCCCTCTTTCTGAAGTTTGCATAAATGTGCCTAGCACAGTTCCTATGCATAATTTGAGGAAACAACTCTTTAACAGCAAGCTCCAGGCCCTATACATTGAAAATAGAAAACAATTACATAAAGTTGAGACAACATATGAATTAAAAAAAAATAGAACTTTAAAAGTTTACCTTTTGTTGATTTGACATTATTGTCCAACCTGCTCCTTCTCCTATGGAAATGTCCCTAGATACAAGATTCAAAAACCATCTCCATGTATGTTGATCCTCCTTTTCAACGACAGCCCATGCTATTGGATACATTTGATTATTAGCATCCCTCCCAATTGCAATTAACAACCCACCCTTTATCCAGGTTTTCAAGAAACAACCATCTACACCAATGAACTTTCTGCACCCATTAATGAAACCTTTCTTTACTGCATCAAAACAGACATAGAATCTCCTAAACTCTGGAGGGCCACCCCAATCCTCATCTGTGCTTTTCAAAACAATGGTGCTCCCGGGATTTGACTTCTCAATTTCATATACATAGTTCCAAAGCATAGCGTAGTGCTCAGCCACAGTCTGTCTAACTCCAGCCAATGCCTTTAATTTGGTCACTCTGCACATCTTTAAATTCACATCCACTCCCACTGTGCTTTTCACCTCTTGCTGTATGTCAATTAATTTCATAAAAGGGTTGTTTCTAATTTTATCACCAAATTTCTTTGTCAACCATTCAGCATTAACTGTTCTTAGTTTCAACTTCATTGAGCACACATGCTTAGGTTGATAAGACTTTACTTTGAATGTGCCATCCTTCCCATCAGAACTTACCCACAAGTGCCAACGACATCCAGTGAATTTTGCTTGTACCCTGACCTTGTCATTTTTCTTGAACCAAATTGCAAAACCCCCTTCAGCAGAATATGCTCGAATCTGATCTTTCAATTGCATAGCAGATTCAAAAACCATGTCCACACAGAAATCAAACTCCTTGATAGATACAATGGGATTGAATTTGATCACCATTGGTGGTTTTGGTTTGGGTATTTTCAACCAGTCCTCTTCATCACTTGACTCTTTAGGATCCACTTCAATATCAGAATACTTATCATCATCACTAACCCATGCTTTGAACTCACTGCCAACATCACTCTCAATGTAGCTTGGAACTTTCCCAACTCTCTCAGTCACATTCAGAATTTCATTCTCAACATCAACATTCTCAACATTAACATTCTCACTTACATTCTCAACATCAACATTCTCAACATTAACATTCTCACTGACATTCTCAACATCAACATTCTCAGCCCCATTTTCCAGATTTTTCTCTTTACTGCCACCATCAACATTAGGTCTTCTTAGCTTCATTAGTGTTTGAGCCTTAGCCCTATGTTCCAAAAACTCTTCATCAGCTGTCATTGGTTCCAGTCCTAGCAAACTATTGTCACTATTACTCTCCTCCTCAAGACCAACATCATTAATCTCATCCTCCTCATTCTCATTCACATTCTTACTATTATTACTTTCATCATTATTATTTTTTCTCTTCGTCAACAACTCCAGCTGCTCAAGTTCAGTTTCACAAAAATCCCACCAATCATCATTATCATTCAGATTACCCCTACCAACATTACCCACATCCACATTATCCACATTAACCCTATTAACATTATCTCCCTCAACATTTTGAGTAGCATCTGGATAACTTAACACCATAACCTCATGTTCTTCAATAGTTGCCACAGACTCAGAAATGTGTTTAACATATAAATGCACCTCACCATGTTGTTTACCAATAGAGCAAACCTCACGTACATCATCATCACAAGTTATTATGCATAATCCCACATTCAAGTCTACTCCTGGCAATGCATAAAATATTGTATCCTCACCCACATACCCTAATTTCTTGACTGCATCAGACATTCCACGGAGGCTAACATAGTCTTCATCTACTTCATCTAGCCTAGTTATGTCGCCTCCTACATACTGTTTACTTGGAAGCTCTATAACTTTACCTCCATGATGTATGACTAGGTCAAAATACTCGAATTGGGTTGGAACAAACTTGGTCTTTTTACACCCAATCACTGGTACATATTCATCAACCATACTGCAATAATAATGAACAAGTACCGCATTGTTAACAACACACAATTTCAACAATAATAGAAAAGGAGACATTACGATTTTTTTCAGAAATATCAAACAATATATCTTCACATAAACAAAAAACCACTTAAGAACATATTAGGGTTACAGATTACTTACTTGATAGAGTCAGATTCACTCAATTTCTACTCGATTTATTCTTCAAAGTCGCACCCAAACCCCAGATTCATCACTTGATTTCTACTCGCTTTGATTTCTACTGGATTTGTTCTTGAATTGAATGTGGTAAGCGATTGACTTTACGGGGACTTGACCAAATAGGCCGCTTAAATGATATCACGTGCCAAGTCTGTGATTTATAAATCCACCTTGAATTTTTTTTAATGACGTCAGATGCCAGCTCGGACGATTTAACGGCGATATGGACGGACAATGGACGGAAGGACTACAAAGAAAATTATATAGGTAGTTGAAGTACCCAAACGTTCACAAAAATACGATAGGGATGAAACCGTAAAAAACGTCAAACTTCAGGGACCAAATAGGTAATTAACTCCAAAACCAATTGGTTTTAGGATTTAACTTTATTATAACTGGTTTGGATCAATCCAACACCCATATTCGGGTTTCTAATTTTCTATCCAGTGCTATACTCTATCTAATATTAGTACATAGGAGTATCCATCTTTCCATTTAATTACGCTCGTGAGATTATTGTTAGTTTGTTACTCCCTCTGTCCTAAAAAGATACTTCACTTTATTTTAATTTTATGGTTAATTCAATTGTATTTTGATCAAAATATTGTAAAAATATACTCCCTCCGTCCCACTACAACCTTTCCGGTTACATTAGAATTAAGAAAAAGTGTAGTGGAGCAGGTGTTGTGAGTATGAAAAGTTAGGTAGAAAAGAGAAAGTGGGGTAGAAAATAATAATTGAATTGTTGTTGTGAGTATGACATGTGGGTTCATTAGTATAAAAGTTGATGCTGCAGGAATCGTGCTTATCAATTTCCGTCCAGCCGCAAGATTGATCACCTGGCTTCTTTGACATGAAAACAGAACCCACGACTAGCCGGAATGGTCTCCGGCGAAGACCCTCGGGCGTGAGAGTAAGTATGGAGTACTTGAGAGCTTATAAGTTATAAAGAACAATGTATTCAGAATAACAAATAGCAATTACCTTGGAACGATTGATATTGTGAAGTATTTATAGTTGTTTGTGAGAGTTGTAATTGTGGTAGGATTGCTAGAGATCCCTTGAATCACGGCCCAAATCATGGATATAATCGTGTCCATATATAACTCCTGGTTTGTAGGGAGTTTGTTAAGAATAGAGTTGTAAATACGCCTGGATTCTGTAGGTCGACGTATTCTTTGGTAGGTCGAGGTCGCCTGTTGGATCTAGGTCGACCTGACTGAATAATAGGGTCGGATGATACCCAAATAGAATCTGGATCGTATGTCGGACGATAGCTAGGTCGGGACCAAATAGGTCGGACAATGAGCTAGGCCGACTGAGCTTGCTGATGGGCCTTGGGCCTGGTAGTAATTGGACCGACCACTAAGATTGGGGTGGCAATAATACTTGAAATAACTGGGCTAGTCCTATTTATTCCGTTCAGTGGCTCCCAATTTTTTGAGTTGACTTTGTCGACCAGGAAGTTATAAGAATTTTTTTGATGAAGATTCATGTAGGACGAAGATAGGAGCTCGCTCTTGATAGATGATCGATCATGATGACGTGGCTCAATCTCGATCGTTGACTGTGGACGACTAGATGGGTAGGAGCGCCGTATTCCGTAATCATTGCTATTTTGACGCCTGGGCAACTGCCTAGGAAACCGTCCGGGCGTTAATTGTTTGATTAAACCGTTTGAGCCCCACCCCTTTCCACTTCAAGAAAGGATTAACACTTGGTATAAAAGGGAAAAACTTTTTCCTTTTCGGATTTTACAAACCCCCAACTCCCAGACGCATATTCCCAGCAACAGGCAAAGCAAGGTTTCTGATTTCTGGAGCATTCCCGTCCTTCGATTCTTCACTACGACCTTCTTCTTCAAATTAATTTAATGTATTCTTCTATTTCCTTTCTTTTTCGTCTATTTTCGAGTTTTTCTTCAATATCCGCCATGGCTAGGACCTTTAGCTGCGAACCTGGGGTTTGGAATGGGTATTGCACCATTAACCATATGATATACAAACACATAGGAGGGGCATGGAAGGAGATGTCCATGTCTGAGTGTGTGTCCATCTTGACCAGATGGGGCTTGACCTTTTACGAACTAGGCTTGCCTGTAGGAGAGGACGTAGGAGATTTAGAAATTGACGACCCAACAGTTGTGTCTTTTCATCTTTTTCACGAATTGCTCGACCATCTATCTCTGTTTTATGTCAAGGATCCCAATAAGCCTTCCTTCCTTAGAAATAGAAAGGGGTTTTTAGGTGAATCTAGGTCGCCCCTAGGTAGGTCGCCAAAGACTGTATGTAGGACTGACTCCCCTCTTTCTTCTTCTGTAGATATGGCAGCTCAAGGGGGAGCTTCTACTTCTTCCAGCCCACGGACGCGTTCAACTCCTCTGTTGCTAAGGGGAGGAATAAGAGAGGTTATGTGCCTCCCAAGCCAGTTCGAGGGAAAGGAAACTCGAAGTCTCGGTGAACATGGTGTATGGCTTCTGTGAAGTAGACATAACTGAGTTTAGGGTGACCCACTATCCCAAAAAGGAATTCATGTCCCAATTTGAAGCGACCTATACCACTGATCCCACTAGAGTAGCCTTTTAATAATGGCCAATTTGAGGCTGGCCTGAGACTTCCCTTAGATCCCTTTGTCAATGAATTTTTAGAGTGTATGGTCACCTTACCCCTTCAATTGGGAGCTAATACTTGTAGGGTTTTAGTGAGCTTTGCAATGGTGTGCAGATTTCTGGGTTTCGAGCCCTGCCTTCATGTTTTTAGGATGTTCTTTAAGATCTCCATAGATAAGGTAGACTTGGGAATTAGTACTCCCTCTAGACCTCATGCCCCAAAACTATTCATCAATCTCCCCAGCAAAGTTAGTGGCTGGAATACTCATGTCATGGTAGTTGAGAGCAAGAGAGGTTGGGAATTTCCTCTACCAAGTGGTGAGTCCAATGTGATGAAGGAGGAGGATTACTGGGTGCTAGATTGGAGCAAGGATTTGTATAATAAGCTAGTGGAGTTATCTGAGAGAGGGCCAATCAGCTGGGAGGTTTTGGGGACCATAAAAAACAATTATATTCGAGCTGGAATGATGCTTGGCAAGGATGATGTAGTTCCCTTGGTCCCCATAGTTAGGTGTTTGAGGTATCTCGATTGGGTCACCTATGAGGGAGATAGATTTAGGTTTGAAAACCAATGTCATGAGTGCAAGAAGACCCCAGATCGCTGCAGACTGAGAGTGGATCACTTTGGTGGTAAGTTTTTACTTGCCCTCTCATTTATCTCGTCAATTGTTGTTTCCACCATGTCGAGCTAACACTTTGCTTTCTATCTTGTGCAGTTCTTACCCCGGAGCAAGAAGCAAATATGGGACGTGTTATCAATGTGAAGAAGAGTAAGAAGAGCTGCGGGGCTGCCAATGCTCGAGCTAGCCGACAGAAAGAGGCCGAGGATCGGCATAAGTTGCTGCAGTTGGTAGATGAAGAGACTGATAAGTTGATTCCCATCGAAGAGGATGCTGAGCCGATGGAGGTGGAGAAGACTGAGGGTGATACCCAAGAGGTCAATACTTCTGGAACTGAAGTAGCTGAGCAATCGTTTGAGCCGATGCAAGAGGCTCTCCAAGCTAAGGCCCAGACACCTGTTGTCGATCTTGATGAGGAGGAGGAAAAGGAAGATACCCATCCTCTCAACAAGAAGAAGAGGTCCAAATCCAATCCCAGATCTGAACAAGGGAAGGCCGCTGTCAGGAGCTCTCAGCACCAGACTATCCAAGTCTCCTACCCCGAGCTAGTTCAAGCTCGCGTGGACAAGCTGAGTGCTGTCCCGCTTCTTATTGGGTTTGACAGCTCCAGCAGGTCGTATCCAAAATTGGAATATGGGAAAGTGGTGGTGAGACGGGCTGCTGATCAGGATCTGGTTAGCAAGTATACTGATAAGGGCTTGACTGCTGAGATGTTCAAGGCTAGGTCGGGGCTGGTCCACTCCGAGGTAACTCTTCTAATGTTTTTACATAATTATCGTTCTTTCTCCTTGCTCGCATATTCACGTTAACCAAGCTTTAATCGATCTGACCCTTTGGTTTTCTCGCTGTAGGCTCTTGCTATGGTTGAGCTGGCTACGAGCTATTGGAAGGCATCTGAGGAGAAGGAAAAGCTCGCCATGACCATGTTTGATCGAAAGTCTATTGAGCTGGGGACGCTAGAGAAGAAATATGCCGACCTTGAGGAGAAGAATGCTGACCTGGATTCAACTTATGAGAGTCTTAATCTTGTCAAGGACGACGCCCTGAAGGCCAAGGAGGATGCATGGGGCGAGCTAGGCGATGCCAAGAAGGAGCTTGCTGCAGCTAAGTTGAGCAAAGAGAAGGTCGAGCATGAGCTAGAGGTGGCCACTCAGCTAATAAAAGAAAGTACTGACATGCTGTCTCAGCAAATCGACGACCATAAACGAGCTCGGCAGCAATGGGAAGAGGAGGCCCAAGCCAATTTGGAAACTGCCATCAAGGCTGCCATTGAAGCTTACAAGGAGAGTGACGAATGTCATAACTTTGTTACTGAGTAGGCCAGATCGTTTTTTGATGTAGGTCGGCGCAACATGGCTCGACGTATCTTGGTGGACCCCTATGTTGATATGCCCACTGAACAACTAGCCAAGTGGGCCTCGGAGGAACAATACGATATGACAGCTCGTCAAGGCCACCCATTCGTCCCTTATAATGATAATGACCTGGCTGCTCTTGCTGAAGAAGACGCCGAGATGGAAGCTGAACCTTAGGTTGTACCACCCGTTGAGCAAGTGAATTTCAATACTATTCTCAAAGAGCTTGAGGACCCTGATGAGCTGGCTTTGGATGCTGACACCCCAAGATATGCTTTTTCTGAATCTGGGAAGCTCAACCACTTTCAACAGCAAGAACATGGGTCTGGTGATCAAGCTAGAATTGACGACCAAACTGAGGATGATCCAGCAGCTTAGTATTCCTTTGATATATTTTGATGATGTAATGAAACAAATTCCACAACAATTTTTTGTTTTTATTGATGTATCAATGCCTTGGCCCAGCTTTTAGGAGGCATTTTACTCGTAACATTTTATTTGCCCAAGTCCTGGCCCACTTTTTGGGGGACTTTTATTTAATCGTAGCTGATTATGCTTGAATCCTTTGTCGAACTAGATTTGATAGAACAAACGAGATCGTTACGAGCCTTTGGTCGGATTAGTTTTTAGAAATAAAGTCGACTTAGTACTTGCTTGTTTTTTGGACGAGATTGACGTTGAGTCGAATCTGCTTAGATGAACGAGACTGACTAAGAGTCGAGTCTGTTAGAATGAGGTCGACTAAAAGTCGGACCTGTTAGAGGAACGAGGCTGATTAAGAGTTGAGCCTGTTTAGAACGAAGTTGACTTAGAGTCGGACTTGTTAAAGGAACGAGGCTGACTAAGAGTCGAGCCTGTTAGAAAGAAGTTGACTAAGAGTCGGACTTGTTAAAGGAACGAGGCTAACTAAGAGTCGAGCCTATTATAACGAAGTCAACTAAGAGTCGGACTTGTTAAAGGAACGAGGCTGACTAAGAGTCGAGCCTGTTAGAACGAAGTCGACTAAGAGTCGGACTTGTTAAAGGAACGAAGCTGACTAAAAGTCGAGCCTGTTTAAACATATTGAAGTAACACTACTTGATTGGATAGAACTGCAACTTTATTGAAGTAGTAGCATGATTACATGGAAAACAGAAAGCTAGAACTGTAACCAAAACTTAAACGGAAACTAAAAGAACTGAAACTGAAGCTAAAACTGAAATCTAAAAGTAGTATTTGATAAGGTGGCTAGCATGCCACGGATGTTTTAACTCCTCACCATCCAGATGGGCGATCATATAAGTCCCTTCCTTAATAACTCGAGTAACGATGTAGGGACCTTCCCAGTAGGGAGATAACTTGTTCTGCTGAGTTCTCCTTCCAGTTGACTCAATCTTCCTTAGCACATGGTCACCCACTTGGAACGATCTTCTCTTAACTTTCTTATCGTGATAACTATTAGTTTTCTGCTTATAATTGACCATCCTAAGCTGAGCTGTATCCCTCTTTTCGTCGAGCAAATCTAAGTCGATTAGCCTGTTGGTGTCGTTCTGCTCTTGGTCGAAGAAAACTACCCTGGCTGTAGGAACTTGTAGTTCAGCCGGTACCATGGCCTCTGATCCATATGGAAGAGCGAATGGGATTTCCCCTGTAGGCCCTCGAGTGGTTGTGCGGACTGCCCAGAGAGCAATAGGTAGTTCATCCAACCAGTTGCTACGTCGACCAGCCAAACCCGTCTTAAGCGCTGATAGGACAAGTTTGTTCTTTGCTTCAGCCAGCCCGTTGCCTTGAGGTTAAGCGACTGACGACTTCCAATGCTTGACACCCACTTGCTTCATCTCATCTTCGAAAGCCATAGAAAATTGTAGCCCGTTGTCCGACACTATTGGTCGAGGAATTCCAAAATGACACCAAATGAAGTCATGAATAAAATTGATGGCGTTTTCCTCGATAATCCTGGCGTACCCACTTGGTAAAGTAATCAATTGCGACGATCACATATTTGCAATTTCCACGAGCGGGCGGGAAGGGACCAATCAAATCGACTCCCCACATATCGAAAGGCCAAGTTGCGACCACTGGAGTTTGCTCGGTTGTAGGCAGTAGAGGTAGGTCGGCAAATCTTTGGCATTGATCGCACCCCTGAACAAAGTCGTGAGCGTCTGCTCTCATGTGCGGCCAATAATAACCCTACGTGATCAATTTATCGGCCAAAGTTCTGGTCCCCGGGTGACCGCCATAAACCCCACTATGCACCTCGTACATCAGCTGAGTAACTTCTTGAGGGTGAACACATCTCAATAAAGGTTTAGTGAACGATCTTCTGAATAACGCGTCTCCTTGAATAACATACCTCGGGGCCTTTTTCTTGATTGCTCGAGCTGCTTTCTCGTCATCAGGTAGCTCGCCTGTCTCTAAATAAAGTCGCATTTCTTCGATCCAGCACTTGGTGTAAACCCATTCTCTAGTAGTATCCTCCAGGCATTGAATCTGAACACTCTCATAAGCTGGATGTTCGAGGTAAGAGATAGGCTCCCTATGCTGTTCGTCCGATGTGGCCAGTTTTGAGAGTAGGTCGACCAATTCATTATCATCTCGGCCAACCCTCTGTATTTCCCAGAATTCCTAGTCTTTGATCAGCTCCTTTACTAGGTCGCAGTATTTGACCAAGGTTGTATTTAGGACCTCGTACTCTCCTCCAACTTGATTTACTATCAGCTGCGAGTCACAGTAGGCCACGATCTTGGTTGCCCCAAAACACTTTGCATATTCGATAGCTGCGACCAAAGCTTCATATTCGGCCTGGTTATTAGAAGCTTCAAACTTGAATCTCAGTGCTTCTTCGTAGACCGTCCCTGATTCTGGCTCAACCAGTACAATTTCAGCCCCACTAACGCTCTTTGTTGCCGACCCATCAGAGTATACTTTCCAGGAATTGTCGGGCAAACTTATGGCGGGCTGAGTTGCAGGCTCCTTTCCCATTTGTTTTGGACAAATTTCGACAAGTAAATTTGTTTTCTCAAGGAGGTTTGGGCACAAATGGAATATAATTCTCAAAGCAAGATGAACACAAGGATGTAACGAGGAAACCCTTAGAGCAATCGTCCAAGAGAAAAACCTCAGGATGCTTTTGGCAAGCCTGCCTAAACCAAACAAATTTTATTAAGTATTGAGAGTGTTGGGTACAAGTGCAGAGTAAGAGTAAGCAAAACTGTGTAACGTGAACAAAAGTGCTTCCTAAGAGTAATATATAGGTGTAATTGTAACTGAAAATAACAACTTGAATGCCGTGCTGATTTTGCACCTAGAACCTCGCTCCTTGTTGATGGAGTCCAACCGTTATCCCTTGGTTGATGGTTTGAATCCGTTATATTGCTCTTTGACTAGGTCCAAACGGTCACATGGGTGAAGTATTTATTTATAATTCCGTTCCTGAAAAATAGGATAAATACAACAAATAATTTCAAGGCGTTAGTCCAATTTGTAAATCAAGACGTTACCTCAAGATGGATGTCCAAGATGCAGAACATGATGAGTGGATTTTTTAGGACGTAACAATTGCCCCCAAAATATTAAGGCTTCTTCATGCTGGAATACGGAAAGTCTTAATATTTTGACAAGAATATCCTTACGTGACGGTTGGAAGGAAAGGGTAGAGTCATGATAGGAACCAACAGCCGTGATTTTCGGGTGACCTTGATATCATCAAATCTTTTCAAATTCTTTTCATATCTGATGTCTCTTCCTATATTATGGTGGGATCAGCCTAAAGGGTGCAATCTCCATCTGTCTTTGTCAAATCCAAAGTCACAACGCTTCTTCAAAAAGTGAGTTGGATTCATTGTACCATCGAATTGGTTACTCTAACAAGTCCATACTAACATATATTCTTATGTGCAGTGACTCGATCTGGCTTTACGACGAATGACATTGTGGCTAAATACAAAGGTAAGACGAAAGTGGAAGAGAACATACCTGAGGCGGGCAATAAAGTTACCTTGAAGAGAAAAAGGGAGGATCAGGTTACCAGTGCGGAGAAGCAGACTCGGAGTGAAGAGGTGCTGGAGAGTCAGGTAAGGGTTTATTTGAATCTTTATGCAGAGATCCTTTTTCATTCTGGTAAATATCTTTTGCTATTTGATAACAGGCTGTCTCGATTGCCAAGTTGATGTCCAAAGAAATCAGGATGTGGAAGGAAAAGTGTGATACCTTAGACATGAGTAGAGTTGAGTACGAGAAGGATTTGAAAGAAGCTGCTAGGATACTGAGAGAAAAGGGATTAGAAATCAGGGACAAGAATGAAGAGATTTTAAAATGGCGGTCCAGGCTTGCCAGCGTCGATATTAGGCGTGCGAGGGAGATGGATGCACTTCGTGATGACCTTGTGAATGAAACTGCAAAAGCAGTTTTTGAAACTAGAATCCAAATGATTGAGGAATACCGGGCAGGAGAGAACGTGAACTGGGACCTGGATGATGAAAAGGCAGCTTTGCAGCGAATCATTGATGAAAAGGTGAACGAGGCTTCCAAGGATCTCGAGCAGGTTGACGATGCCCACAATAGCAATACTGAATGACTTTTAGGATGCCTTACCTTCTTCTCTCAAAGACAGTTGGTGAGGGTTTACCCTCAAAAAGAATTTTTTAAGTTGTAAGGACTCATAAGAGTCAAGACATTTAACCTTTTGGAGATGTTGGGTTGGTTCAACATCTTAACCTGGTGGGGCGCTTTTGCCTTTTTTTTTCTTGGACATTTTATTGAAACTGCTTGGTTGGTGATAAAATCTTTGTTGTTCGTTGGTAACATGTAAATGTTACAACCACTTGACGGAGATAACATGTCAATGTTATTACTAAATTGAAAAGACAACATGTAACAATGTTGTAACCAAATTGAAAAGACAACATGTAGCAATGTTGTAGTCATTAATTCCCAAGTGGGAAAACGTGCGCTCAGGCGAGGTTGTGATAACCACTAATCTTTTGAAAAGATGTAATATCTTTTAAACCATAGAAGGTAAATACCTTAATCGTGCGCTAAGGCGAGGTTATGATAATCAATGAACTTAGAAAAAAATGGATAATCACTTAAGTCGTAAAAGGTGTTTTACCTTGCCTTTACGAGATGTTGACATGTCGAACAGTTGTCCAAGTTGACCACACATTCGGGTATATCGAACTACCGTGGTTTACAGTGACATCTTGCAAAAAAAATACGTTAGAGATGGGTGTTAGCTATGGCTAACACCCCTCCGACCTGAAAATGCCTTATTCTTACGTTCTTGTTGTACGACCTGGCAATTCGTTGTTGGTAGGCGGCCATCCTCATCTTGGCCCTGTCCCTGAGTTCGTCCACGGTATCCAGATCCTGGGCTAGGAGGTGGTTATTGTCTTCAAGAGTCAGTAATCCATATCTTGCGGTTGGAATAGTTGCTTCTATGGGGAGTACAACTTCAGTGCCGAATACCAAAGAATACAATGTCTGTCCTGTAGCGTTCTTAGATGTTGTCCTGTCAGCCCATAGTATAAGTGGTAATTCATCGGCCCATCTTCCTCTTTTCCTATCCAAACGTTTTTTCAAGTTGTTGATGATCAACTTGTTGCTCGATTCAGCTTGTCCGTTGGCTTGAGGATGTACAGGGTTGATGTTATCAATTTGATTCCCCATCTTGAACAGAAATCCCTTATCTTTTGCTAATGAACTGAGAACCAATGTCACAAATGATTTCCGAAGGAACACCAAACCTGCTCAAAATGTTCTTCTTTAAGAAGGAGATGACCTCCCTATCTCGTACTTGAACATACGCTTCTGCTTCGATCCATTTGGAGAAGTAATCCGTCATGGCTAACATGAACACTCTGCCTCCTGGAGCTTTTGGTAACTTGCCGACTATGTCCACGCCCCATTGCATGAAAGGCCAAGATGAAAGTAAGGGGTGAAGAGGTTCAGCGGGTTGATGCAAGATGTTGCTATGCCGTTGACACGCGTCACATTTTAAAGCGAAATCCATTGAGTCTTGTCTCATAGTGGGCCAATAGTATCCCGTTCTGAGGGCTTTGGAAGGCAACATCTTTCCTCCTGAGTGATTTCCACATTCTCCCGCGTGTAGGTCGTTTAGGACTTCCTCAACTTCTACATGCTCTAAACATCTCATGTAGAGACCCGTAGCTGACCTTCGGAACAATTTATTGTTAATTAAGGTGAACCGGGACATTTTCATCCTGAAAGTCCTTTGATTCTTAACATCCAGTGGAATGGTTTTGTCTTGCAAATACCGTACGACAGGTTGAGTCCATGTCGGCACTGCACCCTGGCCTGTAGAAGAGGCCTCCGAATGACCTAGGGATGCACACTCGTCTGTTCGATCAATGGCTGGATATTGGACGTATATTATGGGGATGTTTGTATTCATCATCGCTCCACATGTTGACCCTAAATTAGCCAGGGCGTCAGCTTCTGCATTTTCTTCGTGTGGTACCTGTTTCAAGGAAAAACTAACAAAATGCGCGGCCAACGCCTTAACATGTTGGAGATAAAGTGTCATCTTGGTGCTCTTAGCTGCATAGGATCCGTTGAAATGATTGACTAATTGCAATGAATCAATAAATACGTTAAGATGAGTAACTTCGAGGCTAAGAGCAGTAGATAAACCCATGATCAAAGCCTCATACTCGGCCTCGTTATAGGTTACCTGGAATTCACAGGAAACCGCTTGGGGGATTAACTCTCCTTGTGGCGACTTTAATAAGTTGCCCAGTCCTGCGCCTTTTGAGTTGGATGCTCCATCTGTGAACAATGTCCAATACCTGGGAGTATTATTACCTTCGAGGTGTTGGACTTCTAGCTCTACCTCAGATTGCAAGATAACACTGAAATCGGCTACAAAATCCGCAAGGGCTTGGGACTTAATGGCACTTCTAGGTTCGTAAGAAATTTCGTACGTACTGAGCTTGACCGACCACTTGGCCATTCTCCCTGACATCTCTGGAGTTCTCATAACAGTCCTGATAGGATAGTTAGTTTTCACAATAATAGGATGCGTTTCAAAGTAATGACGTAATTTAGTAGATGCAGTTATTAAGGCGAGGATAAGTTTTTCGAGATGGGAGTACCTGATTTCTGCATCTAGGAGAGATTTACTTACATAGTAAACAGGACGTTGACTGCCTTGATCTTCCTTCACTAGGACAACACTTACGGCGCTCTCGGATACGGCTAAATATATATAGAGGGGTTCACCTGGTTCTGGCTTAGCGAGGAGAGGTGAAGACGTAAGGTACTTTTTGAGATTCAAGAAGGCTTCTTCGTTTTGTTCGGTCCACTGAAACAGCTTGTTCTTCCTCAATACTGTTGGTGTAATGCCCTAGGCTTTAGTTATGATTAACTTAAAACCGTTATGTATCATCTTTATCGTTTATTATAGAAAAAGTTTATTATTTGATTATTATATATTTTGCATATTTATTGTAATAATCTCCGTCCCTAATTATTAAGTGAATAATTAGTATAAATGTTAATGGATAATCATATGATGATTATATGCATAGAGATGCACATTAAATTTATGGGTACTTATTAGTGAACAAGTGACTGGACTTGACCCGTATGAGATTTATGTCATGGTCAAATGTCATAATTAAATCTCACATGGTCACTTCATTTAGTCCCAGACCTGAGATTATCATGACCTTACATATGATGAAAGTTATGTTTGATTTTAGTCAAACAATATCTTAACATGATATTTATAAAGGCTATCTTTGGCATAATTGGATTCATGATGGGAAGGATGATAAGTCAAGATGGAATTTGTCCCTCGAAAGAGAGATGTTTTGCTTGGCCCCCTCGATGAGTGATAATGATGAAAGTGTATGGCCATACCCCAATGCGATTGGATTATCGTTATACTCAAGATCGAGAAAGCATTGGACAAATACAAGTTGACCTGGACCATGGCTTGTGTTCAATATAACATCGTGAGACAAAGGGAGAAATGGAAGTGTACCATTGGACATATGAACTCTTACGTTATATTAATTAGGTAGACATAATGGCTTGCTAGAGTTCGCTTATATTTTATGAGGGTCGATATGATCGAGCTCATTGCCAACATAATATAATCCTATTGGGTCACACACAATTAGAATGAATTGATTAAACCAAAGGAAGAAAATTGAGAGTTCCTGATCAGGCTTAAGTTGTCACGCGACAAAGTTGGCTTCTGTCATGCGACAGAGTTGGCTTCTGTCACGCGACAACTTTAGCCACAGAGGCGGTTTACAGACTGTTTCCTAATACGATTAGGAAACAAATACTAATACTAAAGTAGTATAAATATGAGGTCTGTAAACCCTATTAGCTAGCCGAATTTTCAAGAGAGAAAAATCACCAAAAGGTTTCTCAATTTCTTCCATAGGTTTAAGGATCTAGCAATCCTCAAGAACCGTTCTTGGTTCATTCAAAGGTGTGGATACTACTAGAGGGTCTTCGCTCGTACGACGATCAAGGCCTAGAGTTCAAATCTGAAGATTCAAGTTTTTGAAGATCGAAGTTTGTGATTCAAAATCACATTGATAGATTGTTCGATAGCTCAAGAACGGAAAGCAATTAAGGTTGGTAAATTCTATCTCATATGAATTCAATTTAATCGTATAGAACGGATCTTAGGGCTCTTGGGTTTTGTGTTATTTAGATGCTTATTCCGCTGCGCATGGACCCATAAAACCCAACAAATACGTTATAAAACAACTTGCATTTTTCGGAAGATTTGGAAATGAACCGATTCAAGGCCGCTACTCGTCCTGTTAATCTTTGTACATCTTTGACGTTTTTGGGGGACTGCAGGTTGAGAATAGCTTTGATCTGCTCTGGGCTGGCCTCAATTTCCCTTTTAGTCACCATGTACCCCAAGAACTTCCCAGCTTTAACCCTAAAGTGCATTTGGAAGGGTTCAGCTTCATATTGAAGGCTTCTAAGATGTCAAAGGCCTCAGCCATGTGTTTTACGTGATCTTCTATATTCTTGGACTTTACCACCATATCGTCTATGTACACTTCCATTATTTTGCCGAGATAGTCCTTGAACATCTTGTTTACCAGTCTTTGATAGGTTGCCCCTGCATTTTTTAATCCAAATGGCATGGCAATATAACAATATATACCTTCAGGGGTTATGAAGGCGGTATCTTCTTGATCAGAAGGTTCCATTTGGATTTGGTGATAACCTGAAGAAGCGTCCATGAAGGTCAATACGTCGTGGTCGGCTGTCTCATCCACCAAAGAATCAATATGGGGTAACGGGAATGGATCCTTGGGACATGCTCTGTTTAAGTCTGTAAAGTCTACGCATACATGCCATTTCCCATTTTTCTTCTCAACTACCACCAGTTGGCAAGCCATCTAGGATATTGCACTTCTCTGATCATCTTCGACTTGAGCAGTCTCTCCACTTCTTCCTTGATGATCTGATTCCGCTCTTGGGCAAACTTCCTCCTCTTCTGATGGATTGGTTTGATGGTAGGGTCGATGTTCAATTTGTGAGTTATGATACTTTTATCTATCCCAGTCATGTCCTCATGTTTCCAAGCGAAACACATCTTCCTACTTTTCAGGAAATCGATCAACTCTCTTTCGATTTCGGGGGGTAAGTCAGCCCCAACTAGCACATGGGCATCAAGGTTAGAGGCTTCCACGGGCACTCTTCTTACATCATACTCAGCAGCCTCCAAGATGTCCTTGACGCCTTTCTGTAATTGCTATGCTGGATGGGGAGTAGAGCAGGCTTTCATGTCTGTTTTATAACATTCCTTAGCGGCCTGTTGGTCCCCTTTTACCTTGATTACCCCCCAAGGTGTCGGCATCTTAAGGCACTGGTGGTATGCGGATGGAACAACCTTCATATTATGGATCCATGGTCTTCCCAAGATGAAATTATAAGCCGATGGGCAATCGATCACGCAGAACCTTTCCATGGAATTCAATCCTTCCACATAGACTGGCAATTTGATTTCTCCAATTGTTTGTTAGGTCTCCCCGCTGAACCCGACTAGGACGGAAGAATTCTTCACTACCTCGGTTAGGGGAATTGACATCTCTTCTAACGTGCTCTTCATAACCAGGTTTACTGAGCTTCCGTTGTCGACCAAGATGCGCTTCACCTTGCAATTGGCAATTTGCAAGGTGATGACCAACCCGTCATGATGAGGATCCAAAATATTTTCCTTATCATCTTGATCAAAGATGATCTGCTGGCCCATAGAAGCATCAGGACGTCGTGTCGGTAACTCTATCTTGTCTTCCTTAGAATTTTTGGCATGACGTTTGGCTGCAGAGTACGTGGTGCCACAAATGTTTGACCCTCCTGTAATAAAGTTGATCACCTTAGTTGCAGGAGGAGGTAGAGATGGAGTATCAGCAATGGCTTCCTTTGTTTCAGCCCATCCTTTTCTTTTTCCGAGTAAATCCTTAAGGAGGCCTTTAGAGAGTAAGTGGCTGATTTCCTTCCTCAAAGCAATGCAATTTTCTGTAGTATGGCCAAAATCTTCATGGTAAGCGCACCACTTAGATTTGTCCTTCCAAGGTGCTGCCCTGTCACCTGTCTTTGGCCATCGCGCCTTACTCCCTAAGTTGTCCATCGCATGTAAGAGCCCTGAAATGTCAACAGAAAAACAATAATCACTGATCTTAGGATAAACGGTTTCATCCTCAACATTGTCATCTTCTACAACATTAATCTTAGGAGAGTCAGTTTTAGAGTAGGGTTTCCCCCTGTTAGATCGATGATGAGAGGACTCTGCTTTTCTGTCAGGATTGTCGTATGTTGACGCCTTCTTGGACACCTTGCCATATGGATCATTTCATCTTCTTCCAACCTGATGAAACGGACAGACCTCGTCCTGACTTCTTCTAAGCTTCGAGATGGGAACATGACAAGGTCTTGGTAGAAGGGTGACTCCCTTTTCAGGCCCATCCTGAAAGCTTCTGTAGCAGTTGATGCGTCAATGTGTGGAATGCTTACAGCTTCCTTGTTGAACCTGAATACATAATCTTTTAAGGTTTCATCGGGTTGTTGCACAATCCTGTAAAGGTCACTTGTCAATTTTTCAAACACAGGATTGCAAGAAAATTGGTTAAGAAATATCTTAATTAATTGAAAGTAGGATGAGATAGAGTTCACAGGCTGATTAGTCAGCCACATCAAGGCGGGACCAGATAAGGTGGAGCCAAAGCCCCTGCATAAACAAATTTCTTTAAGGTGCAGAGGAATGCTGATGATATCCAACTTTTCTTGGTATAAGGCAATATGTTCTGCAGGATCTGTCGTGCCATCATATTGCTTCATGGGAGGTACTTGGAATATCTTAGGGAGACCACTCCAGCTATAGCAGGAACAAAGCGTGAATCATGATGGCTGGTTGGAGACGCCTGGTTGAAAGGCAAGGTGACTCCGGGAACCTTCATGAGGATTTCCTTAAGGTTCTGTACTTCTCTTGCAAGGGCAGTATCTGCAACAGGGTTTGTGGCAACTATAGGATTGAAAGGAGTATTGAACAAATTAAAACTCCCTGTTTGTCCCACGGGGGATGGAGTTGCAAAAGTGAAGCATGATGATAGTGGCATCGGGTTGGATGTGACAGTTGTGCCTTCAGTCTGAACGGTATTGAACATGGACGTGCTACCTCGTTCACCTTGCACACTTGTTTCGACACCTGAAAAAAGAGTCCTGAGTTTCAAAGGAGAAATCTCAGGAATGCTAACAACGGGGACGCTGCGTCCTGACGCCGAAAAATCACGTCGTAACTTGTCGAGGTGAGTAAAGATTGTCTAGTTGGTCTGCTGCTGTCCATCAAGCTGATCTTTTAGCTGTTGCATCATACTCGTCATAGCAGTTATAAGTTCTAAAGGGATTCCAGGTAACGTCATGGATGGGGATCCGCCCAGACTAAGTCCTTGGCTTTGGGATGTGATGGCGCCAGAACCCATAGGCGGATGCGGATTGGATGTTGCGGGCAAGCTTGATGCACTGGTCCTTGCCCCGGTGGTGATGATGGGGGTTGACATGGCTGAGGTCGGATTGCTCATCTTGATTGGAATCTAAAAAACCAAAGTTCCCACAGACGACGCCAAATTGTTTTGGACAAATTTCGACAAGTAAATTTGTCTTCTCAAGGAGGTTTGGGCATAAATGGAATATAATTCTCAAAGTAAGATGAACACAAGGATGTAACGAGGAAACCCTTAGAGCAATCGTCCAAGAGAAAAACCTCGGGAGGCTTTTGGCAAGCCTGCCTAAACCAAACAAATTTTATTAAGTATTGAGAGTGTTAGGTACAAGTGCAGAGTAAGAGTAAGTAAAACTGTGTAACGTGAACAAAAGTGCTTCCTAAGAGTAATATATAGGTGTAATTGTAACTGAAAATAACAACTTGAATGTCGTGCTGATTTTGCGCCTGGAATCTCGCTCCTTGTTGATGGAGTCCAACCGTTATCCCTTAGTTTATGGTTTGAATCCGTTATGTTGCTCTTTGACTAGGTCCAAATGATCACATGGGTGAAGTATTTATTTATAATTCTGTTCCTGAAAAATAGGATAAACACAACAAATAATTTCAAGGCGTTAGTCCAATTTGTAAATCAAGACGTTACCTCAAGATGGATGTCCAAGATGCAGAACATGAAGAGTGGATTTTTTAGGACGTAACACCTTTGTATTTTCCTTCCGAGCTCTAACTTCGCTATCTTCATTGGTGAACGTAAGCTTGACCAAGAAGTCTGCCAAAGCTTAAGCTTTCAACGCCTTTCGAGGCTTATACTCAATGTCAAATTCTGTGAGAGCAATTGACCAGTTGAGTAGTCGACCTGAACTTTCGAGCTTATGTAAGATCTTCCTTAGAGAAGCATTGGTTAGCACGACAATGGGATGAGCCAAGAAATAAGCTCGCAATTTCCTCGATGCTACGACCAAGGCGTAAGCCACCTTCTCTGCATTATAATGCCTGCCCTCTACGTCCGACAGGGCCTTGCTTACATAATATATGGGCTTCTGAAGCCCTCCTTCTTCTCGAACTAGAATAGCGGCTTCAGCTTGGTCGCCCACAGACAGATAAACGAACAAAGTCTCCCCCATAATCGGGCTGCTCAATAATGGCGGAGAGGCGAGATACTCCTTAAGCTGCTGAAACGATGAAGAACATTCGACCGTCCATTCAAAAAATTTTGTCCCCCTCAAAGATTTAAAGAAAGGGAGAGACCTCTCTGCTGACTTAGCAATAAAACGACCTAGGGCTGCTACCCTACCATTGAGTTGCTGCATCTCCTTAACACATGTAGGCTCCTTCATGTCGACCAAAGCCTTGATTTTTTTGGGGGGTTTGCCTCAATACCCCGGTGAGAGACCATAAAACCAAGAAATTTTCCTGCTGCCACTCCAAACACACATTTTCTCGGGTTAAGCTTCATGTCGTTTGCTCGCAAATTGGCGAACGTTTCTCTTAGGTCGACCACGTGACGTCCGGCCTTTGTTTTGATGACCATATCGTCGACGTAGGCCTCCATGTTTCGGCCAATTTGGGAGGCAAAGACTTTATTGACCATCCTCTGGTAGGTTGCTCCTGCATTCTTTAAGTCGAACGACATCATATTGTAACAGTAGATACCCCCAGCAACTTGTAAGGCCATCTTCACTATATCATCCTTGTGCATCTTGATCTGGTGGTAGCCTGAATAGGCGTCGAGGAAGCTCAATGTAGTGTGCCCAGCTATAGAGTCTACGAGCTTGTAGATCCGCGACAGAGGGTAGCTATCCTTTGGGCAGGCTAGATTAAGGTTGGTGAAGTCGACACACATACGTCATTTGCCATTAGATTTCTTCACCATTACCATGTTTTCTAGCCAGGTGGTATGAGTAGCCTCCTTGATGATACATGCACTTAAAAGTTTTTGTACCTCAAGTTTGATCGCCTCCTCTTTGTCACGAGCAAAACTTCATAGCTTCTGCTCCTTATACTTCATGGTCGGATTAACTTCCAATCTGTGAACAGCGACCTTCTCCTTGATCCCTTTCATGTCTTCCACACGCCAAGCAAAAACATCATTGCTTTTCTACAGTAGCTCGGTAATCTCTGCTCTTTCCTTGGCTGACAACTGTCTCCCAATCTGAATTTTTTGCTCGGGATACAAGGGATTAGTCACCACTGCTTCTAGTTCGTCCACAGCTTCTAGCTCCGGACCATCTCTAAATTGTAGAGTCTCGATAATGATCTCACGAACCCTCTGTCTTTCTTCGGCCCCCAAGTGGGGAGCTTCTTCAACAATCATACCATCTAGCTCAGCTGCAATCTCATCGCTGGTGGCCCCCGAGTTTTGGTCGATCTGAAGGCATGGCTCGCCTATGATGACCTGGTCGACCATAACTGCATCTGAATCGACCATAGTTTTTTGGGAGGGACGTGTCGACTCAGTCATGACATGGTTATGTGAGTGATAGGTCGCCTCTTCTATACAGGTGATTGTAGATAGTCGTGAAGTTATGGTGACAGATTTTGAGAGATTCAAGTATCCCTCATGAGTATCGACTTCTAGCTCCCTCTTCTTCCTTGTTTGAAGGACGTGATCAAGGTAAGCCCATGTTGTACTTTGCACGCAGCCTACTCCAGCTAATGTAGGGAACTTAACTCGCTGATGGGAAATAGAGGCCACCATTCCAAGTGCGACCTGGCCAGGGATACCCAAAATAGCAGTATAATCACTAACTACATCTATAACAATAAATGTTACCTTAGTCGTGACCCTGAATGGATATTGGCCTATGTTGACGTCCAGTTCGATCTGCCCCTTAGCGTCCACCCTGTGATTGGCGAAGCCTTCAAGTCGACCATCATAGGGCGACAACTGTTCATTTGTGAGTCCCATTTATTTGAAAGTTCTGTAGAAGAGGATATCCTTGCAGGCCCCCGTCTCTATCAAGAGTCTACTCGTCGTATACCCATCGATCAACCCTGGGATAACGAGAACTTGCTCTCTGGCCGCCATGTTAGTAGCTAGCTCGTCAGGATAGAAACTGATAACCTCATCTCTGATGTAGCTTCTAGGTGGCACGTGAGGGGCTTTGTTGAGCTGAAAAATCTTGTGTTTCAAAGCAGTGTTGCTAGCTTGCTCAGTGATCACTCCCAAATTCAATCGAGGTTGCCTTGGCTCAGGTATTTCCCCAGTAGCTCGCCCGCCTCCGCCAGGATGGTCTCCTTTCATGTATCTATCGAGCTTCCCACTGTCGATCCACTTTTGAATGATACGTTTCAGACTCATGCAGTCTTCTGTGGTGTGACCCGTATCCTTGTGATAATCACAATATTTGATGTTATCCCTTCTGAACTTATTTCCTAGGTTCATAGGGGCAGGAGGGCCTAGCTCGACCGTATTCAAAATTTCAGTACGACTTACTGTCAACGGGGTAAAGGTCTCGGGCACTCTCTCAGTCGCCCTTGTTCTGTTTTTCCCGTTCTTGTTGTTACCACCGTTCTTTGCTGGGTCCTTCTATTCAGCATCTACGACTTCGGACTTGGAACCTTTTTCCTTTTTCTTTTCCTTCCTCTCTTCATGTATGGCCATATTGTAGGCCCTTTCAAACAGTTCCTGTCGGCTTTTCACGCTCCTGACCTGTAGCTCGTAGTCTAAATCTGCATAGGTCACCCCATTCCTGAAGCAATTTATCACTTTCCTGTCTGTCAGGTCTTCTTCAATTTGGTCGACCATCTTCTTGAACTTGGTGAAGTAGCTCATTGAGCTTTCATTCTTTCCTTGTGTCAGATTGTTCAAGTCGGTGATCGTCAATTTTTTGGCTCCAGCATTCGAGAAACGATCTAAGAACTTCTTCCTCATGTACTCCCATGAGGTAATACAGCCCGACGTCAAACCGCGAAACCAAGTCAGTGTTGTACCTATGAGGGTGCTGGTTAGTGCCTTGCACAGCACATTATCCTCGGTAGAGATCAAGCACATGGTGGCCTCCAAATGTTGCATATGGTTCAGGGCGTTGGTCGAACCTGAATACTTGTAAAGAGCGGGCATCTTGAAACCTACTGGAGGTCGTCGCTCGAGCAGTTCTCTGGACAAGGGTCGAAGAGTATGGTCATTTCGTTCGCCCTTTCCAGTATCCTCTTTTATGTCGGCCTCCCATTGTTCTAACCTTTTTTTCTAACTCAACCATTCCCTAACATCTGGATGGTCGTTTCTTGAGTGTGGGACGTCATTGGATTTCTGTATTTCTGCTTGATGGGGCTCTCCCCTAGAGTAGGCCACGTGCCTTTCACTTATAGGAGGAGTCATTTCTCCACCCCGTCTGTCTCTATGAGTATGCTACCTAACCGACCTCACAGGCAACCTAGCTGACCTTATAGGCGACCTGACTGATCTGACTGGCGACCTTCACCTATTTCTGTCTCGGTGAGATTGTGATCTTTCTTCTCTGATATGCGACCTGCGCCCATTTCTTACATGATGCGAGCGCGACCTCTCTGTTCTGGCAGGCGACCTACGCACATTCCTTTCAGCTTCCCTTTGTCACCTCAAGTTGGACTCTGCCTCCTGCTCCCTATTCTGGTTGAGATGACTTTGCAAGTCGTCATTGGGAACATGCATGTGCGTACGGATAGATCGCTCAACGATTCGCCGTTCGTCATTCGTCATAGCATTCCCATTCTGCCTACCATTCTCGCTTGGCTACCTGTGAGAGACCTGGGAGGGAGCAGCTCTCTGTGATCTCCTATCATTCTGATCTGGGGAGTCCGGCATCTCCAGCAATTCTGCTAAAATTCTAGCCCGCTCTAGTAGCATCTCCTTCCTACTAGGGTGATTGGTTGAGGGACCTGCCTGGTCGCCTGCAACAGTTCGGCCTACCAGTAGGCGTTTGGGGGGGGGGGCTGTGTTTCTGTCTCAGCCATAGGCCTCTTCTTCCTTCTGTTGTCGGGCAAGCCTCTGCCATCAGCCACTCTGTTAGAGCGAGTAGACCTCCTAGGTGGATTGCCTTGAGGAGGAGGAAGGTTAGCCGTTCTGTTTTCTGCGCCAGCTTCTGCGTTCCTTACTGTTAAACTGAGCGTCGGATCGCTGGAAGAGGATGCAGTCTGTCCGTCTTGAGCCATATTACTCTCTGATTAATGTTCGAGGTCAAAAAAGCTTACGATTCCCGGCAATGGAACCAAACTGATGCTGCATGAATCGTGCTTATCAATCTCCGTCCAGCCGCAAGATTGATCACCTGGCTTCTTTGACCTGAAAACAGAACCCACGACTAGCCGGAATGGTCTCCGGCGAAGACCCTCGGGCGTGAGAGTAAGTATGGAGTATTTGAGAGCTTAGAAGTTATAAAGAACAATGTATTCAGAATAACAAATAGCAATTACCTTGAAACGGTTGATATTGTGAAGTATTTATAGTTGTTTGTGAGAGTTGTAATTGTGGTAGGATTGCTAGAGATCTCTTGAATCACGGCCCAAATCATGGATATAATCGTGTCTATATATAACTCTTGGTTTGTAGGGAGTTTGTTAAGAATAGAGTTGTAAATACGCCTGGACTCTGTATGTCGACGTATTCTTTGATAGGTCGAGGTCGCCTGTTGAATATAGATCGACCTGACTGAATAATAGGTTCGGATGATACCTGAATAGAATATGGATCGTATGTCGGGCGATAGTTAGGTCGGGACCAAGTAGGTAACACAATGAGCTAGGTCGACTGATCTTGCTGATGGGCCTTGAGCCTGGTAGTAATTGGACCGACCCACTAAGATTGGGGTGGCAATAATACTTAAAATATCTGGGCTTGCTCGTTGGGCCTAGTCTGTCATATTTATTCCGTTCAAAAGTAATAAAACATTTTTATTTTATAAAGTGTGTAGTTTGTAACAGGATGCCCAATAAGAAAAGTGTGTAACATGTAATGGAACGGAGGGAGTAATTGTTTATTCCCTCCAAATATGTAATGTCAACATTTTTCAAAGGAATGGAAAGTGATTTATTTGTTTGTATATTGTCCTTAAATAATAAAATGCACCAAGACTCTTTCTTAAATTACATTAAAAATGCAAATTTTGGGGCGGTTTAAAACGGAAGAAAGTGTGATATTTATTTGGGGACTGAGGGAGTCGTTAGTAAGTTTGATTTATGCATCTCTTAATCATAATCAATGCCATTGATTTGAAATAAACATGTTTTGCCTGGCTGGCCCTATATCAGTTTCATTAGGACTGATATTAGTTAAATACATCATTAGGTTGGTTAGCATTGGAGACATATAGACATAATCACATTACAAGTACCCTTTACTTTCTTCAATGGAAAAAATATCTCACAATAAATCATCCGTAGAACTATTTTCTATTATGACCAATCTATTATAATTAAATTAAAATTCAACAAAATAAATAATTTGATTGGCAGATTGCAATAGTGTTGATCGAATAGAAGCCTGCAAATTTTGGTAGTGTTCTTAGACAGAATTTCGTTCCCGATTGTGTCATAGTCATGGATGTTGAATTTGTGTTTGAGAAATTTACTTTATTTGTGATTCAAAAGATAGAAAGAAGAAGATGAAATTTCCAAGTTTTTCAAAACTATGTACTCCCTCCGCACTATCCGAAAGTTCAAAAATGAAATGAGTTCAAGAATTAAGGAAAAGATGAAAAATGTGATATTTTGTGAGTGTAGATAGTTTGATAAGGAAAAGAAAGTGAGATATGAAATAGTTAGTGGATAATTGTTATAATTATGAAATACCAGTAAAAGCCCGTGTCCAAGGACACGTGTGTTTTTTTTTTTTAATTAATTTTTTTTTTAATTTAAAAAAAATAAAAATTTTTTTAAGGGCAAAATGGGAAAGGGACAACTTAGTGAGGGCAAAATGTGAAATTTGACTTATGAAACTGTTCATTATACTGTTCATGGGATGAGGTGGCATGATCTTATTTATACTATAGATGAGACCCACAAATAAATAAGTTATAAACACTTATCATTTTAGATTTTTTTAAACTTTTGAGTGGGACAACTAAAAAGGGAAATTGAGTGCGACGGAGGGAGTAAGTCTTTATATAAAGCCAAAAACTTGTAAAAACGCATTTTTTCTAAACAATTGAAAAAACGTGTTTTTCCAATCGTATATAAGGCCACGAGCTCTCTCTCTCTCTATACTCTCTCAGTAGACGCAAACACCACCAGCTCTCTCTCTAGTCGTCGGCGCCAGAAATTAGACTCGGCGAATTGGCCGTAAGTTATATACTCCCTAACCCTAGAAATTCAACAACCCTTTTTTACCAGATAATGGATTAATTTTGTCAAGATTGGGGGATTTCGTGCTTGCAGAAGAACAGGGCGTACCATGAGAAAGACCCACGACGTTTATGGCGGTGGTCTTTCATGGCTTTGACGATCGGAGAAACAATCCGGTCAAATTCTTGTGGACACGAGCCTTCTGTTTCATTAAATTTTGTATTTATGAAAATAACTTTGGAGTATGGCCGGGGTTGGTGGTTCAGTAGTGCTTGTTCTTGGGTTCTACTGGACAGTCGAGAAGCTATATAAAGAAAAGTATAATGGTGCTGCTCAAATTATCACAGCTTTTGAATTGAATATCAATTGGTAGAGTGCCAGATATCAATTGGTAGTGTGCCAGCAAGGTTAATGGTGAGTGCCAGCAAGGTGTAGAATGGTGTGCAGGGAACTGGGTAATTAGATACCAGTGTATGTGTTTTGGAGTGCCAGTCCATGTGTTTTGGAGTGCCAGTATTTGTGTTTTTGAGAGCCAGCAAAATTTATTACCAGTATTTTTGAGTGCCAGTGCATGTGTTTTTGAATGCCAGTGCTTGTGTTTTTGAGAGCCAGCAAAAATGTTAGTGTAACAAAGTGCCAGTGTTAGTGTAACAGAGTGCCAGTGTGAAGAGTGCCAGTTCATGTATATAAAAGTGCCCGTGTAAAAAGTGCCAGTGTCAGTTTAACAAAGTGCCAGTGCCAGTTTACACTGGCACTTTGTTAAATTGGTACTGACACTTTTTTCACTGGCATTTTGTTACACATGCACTGGCACTTTATCACACTGGCACTTTGTTTAACTGGCACTGGCACAAACGAAAAAACACAAAACACGTTTTTTCTAAGTGCCAAAAAAAATGCGTTTTTTATAAGACCAACTCATATATAAATATATTATGATTGTTTGAACAATCATAACTTTTCGGACAAAACAAAGATGATTCTGACAACAATAACTGTCTTGGCAATTGTAACTGCCAAAATAGTTACATTTGATAATATCCCAATCTTTGATTAATTTAATTATATATTTATCTATTGAATAAACAATAGGAAAGTCCATCGAGCCTAATTCCTTTAGCCCATCTTCAATTTAATGAGTACAATAGATACATAATTATAATTATAATTATAATGACTTCATTTTCCATTTTTCCAATGTGGGATAACCCCACACCAACTCACACACCAAGTTCAAGCTCCAACATTTTTGTCTATTGTACCATGTATTAATGTACTATTTTTGTGTGTCTTATTGTGTATTAATAGTAATTGTACATTCAATACTTGTTAACGCGAGTTGCATCATGATAATGTCACCTGATGATGCCAAAAAACGTTCGGATCAGCTCAAATCCAGCGACAGGTTGTATCCTGGATGATTAAATAGTTTGAAAAAGATGAACAAACATGTAAACTTAGCCGGAACTTCACCGGCGAAGGCCCTCTGGCGTGAGAGTAAGTATTTGTATTTAGAGAGAAATCAATTGACAAGAGTTTATAGTCAAAAGATGTATTACCAAAATAATGTGAATTATGACTTTTATATATAGGCATAGAATTGTAGAATCCTTGTTGAATAGGAATTCGTAGGTGAGGAGGTTATAATCCTAGAGGGATTATAACTGTTCAGTCCTTGCTGGATAAGAAACCGTGTGAGATAAGGTTATAATCCTTGGAGGATTATTACTGTTCATAGTCCTTATTTGACTATGATTAAATAAATAGTAAGCAGTACGTGTTCCCGTGAGACGCCCTCCTCATCGTATATGGCCTGCTCGGCCTTGCATGATGCCGGTGAAGAGATTTGGGAAAAATAGGAAACCGTTCCTTTGCTTAAGTTGGTAACTGAGAAGGGTCTCCTCGTCTTTGAAGGGAGGCCTTGCTCGGCCTTAAGAGATGCCTTGCTCGGCATTGAGTTTTGTTGGGCCTTAGTCATTATACGCTCTGCTATGTCTAGGTCGACATAGTGGGAATGACGAGGAGGCCAGACGAGCAAAGGTAGGGAAGACCTACTCCCTTTATTGTAATTGAGACTTGTGTGGGTTATATTTTGGGCCTTGCCCGACCATGGATCCACGTTCGTACCTCGATTTATACCGTTCAGTGGCCCCCGACTTCCTAGCTCGGCTATGCCGAGGAGGAAGTGATGCCCTACCTCGGCTTAAACGTATACGAACGGATGCACACGTGTCATGAGACGCTTCATTTTCCACCGGTTCAAGTCGCACTATGATGGGCGCATTGCACAATGTCTGACATTCGCCTTGGGAAACAACTATAGAATTTAATGCGATGGGAAGGATGGCGTACCTTTACCCATTTTTGACCCATACCCGTTTTTGTATTTGGGTATATAAGAAAAAACTCTTTTCAATTTTAATCTTTTATCACTCTTAATCCTTGAGAGAGAATTAGCAAACTTGAAATCGCCATTTAGAGTTATTGGTTTCTTGATTCCGTTGTCCAGATTCGTGCATTCGTACTCGATTTCGTCTGTGATTTCTTCATCAATCAACCGTTTAAGGTATAATTCCTTCCTTTCTTCTTATTTTCTGCATTTGTTCTTCGTAATTTCTGGGTTTTTTGCGTTCGTTCTTGGTGGGTTTGTTCAAAACCGCCATTGTTATTCTTGAAGCTTTTCTTGATCCATCTGTGTCTCCCGCATATTTAGAGATGGTAAGAACATGGAGGAGCAATCTGAATGCCCTTTACGGCTACCATACCCAAAACCTTAGGATCTACTAAAGGACCAACAGGCCATGGTTGATGCTAAGTCTTTCAGAGATAGGGGAAATTTTGACGAGGTATCAAAGCCCTAGAACCAACGTCGGTTACCCTAGCCGATTTAGGATAGACCAGGTTAATGTTGATTCACCCAATATCGTCGCGTTCCATGGCTTTACTGAGATCCTTGATCACATCAACTTGTACTATCTGAAGTTCGACCACCTGGAGCGACCTCCATTGTTGGGTAAGGTTCCCTCCTCGGTTTTAGTTTGTAGGACGAGGAGGGATGCTCTTCCTCTTCCTCGTATTCCATATGCCATGGCCAAATAATGAACCTAAATTCTTTTGTTTGTGAAGTCATGATGGGGAGAGGAAGTGGAGTCTCTCGAGTAGCCGGTCCCTCGACTTTGGGGAGAATCGTGGATGCATTCCCGGAGGGAGCTGGTGCTGGAGGTCATGGAGAAGGCCAAGGTAGATCTGGCCGAGTTAGGGTTTATACACCTAGGCCCAAACCCATTAAGGCCAATGAGCCCATGCTAGAGGAACTTTACTCCAAGTATGGGGTGTCGAGGGAGGAGTACCGCCTTAGTTACCTCCCCGACATGCCTCTCAAGGACGAGGAGGCCATGAAGGACTTTATGTATTCCTTGAACCATGTCCACTTTTTCTTTAAACAATTTCAACTTGGTCTCTGTCTCCCTTTAGATCCATTAATAAATGAGTTTCTTGAGGATATGCAAGTCGTCCTGGTTATGCTTGGTGCCAACGCCGTGAGGTTCCTCACCGGCTTCATCGTTCTCTGTCGTAGCTTAGGTTTCGAACCTTGTCAGTCTTCTTCCACCACTTTTTCGCTGTAAGTTACAAGGAGGATTCCAGGCTTGTGGTGATTAGGAGTGATCCCAACCAACCCAAATTAATTTTTCCCATGTCGAGCAAAGTATCGGGGCGGAACAATCATTTTATCTGGGCAGAGAGCCAACAAGGCTGGAAGTTTGCCTCTCCCTCAAAGTATCCCTGTGTTCCCGAGCAAGTGTGGAGACCTGAATGGAGTGGTCGATTGATTGAAAAGTTGAGGCAATTTGCCGAGGTGGGCACCCTATGCTGGTCGACCTTGGAGGCTGACCATAGATATTACGTTCAGGCTGGCATTATGCCTGGTCCCTTAGATGGTCTAGTGCCCATGGCCCCCGTGTCTAGGGGGAATAGATATCCCGATTGGAGGGTACATCCCGACCTATTCTTCCATGATGAGTGTGACGTGTGCAAGCTTTACGAAAATCGGGGCTTGACCGTTGATGATTTACCCGGCTGTAATGTTTCTTTTCCTTCTCGTCTTTAACTGTTATATTGTCTTTTACCCTTTGTTGATTGGTCTTTCTTGCCTTTTCCATATCTAACTGAGGCACAAATCAAACAAATGGAGGAGGAGCATGTTGATCCCCAACAATTGGCCAAGTTGAAGAGGAGGACTTCACGTTCCTCAGCTAAAAATAAGAGGCAGGCAGATGTCACAGAGAGGCAAACCATCTTGGCCTCTAAAGAAGCTGGGGCTTTGCCCTTAAAGTCGGTGGGGGGAGCAGAGGCTTCCACCGAAGAGACCGAGGAGGGCCAGACAACCCAGGCCGGGGAGGGATAAACCTCCCATGCACCCAATGCTCAAGCCGAGGAGGCTCTTATGCAGATCGACCAATCTGAAGCCGACGGGGCAGATGCTGGGGGTAGAGCTCCAACCCCAACGAGGCCGAGGACTGAAGCCGAGGTGGAAGGCTCCTTGAAAAGGCCTTGTGTTGAATCTTCCTCCACCTCCCTTACTATTCGGCATATAAAAACGTATGCTGAGGTCGAGTAGTTCGTGAGTGACGCTCGACAAGCCGCCTTCTTAGGGGCCTTGATCTGGCTGCCCGTAATGTAACGACCCTAACCCTAGGCACTAATTTTAGTATTATATTACATGTTTTAAATATTAATGATTAACTCTATGTGCTTATTCTATGCCTTTAATGTTTATGTCAAGTTGAGATGGTTAGGAGATAATTCTAAAGCTTTGGAATAAAATGAAAGTAAGTTAAAGTATTGGTTGAATTATAATAATTGAAAATAAAATAAATTAATAGGGTGGAGTGAAAATAAAATAAACAAATAAAATATTATGGGTTGGTTAGGTACCTTGTGTGAAGTAGAGAAATTTAGGGGATTTAATTGTATTACTTAGAACTTGGAGGACCTAGTGGCTTAATTTTGAAAGCCTTTCATTACTTTGGCATGGGGGGCCATGCCTTCCCCCTTAAATCCCTCACCCTTCCTCCTCCTTAGTCAAAGTATACTACCCTCCTCCCATACTTCCTCCATCCTCCCCATTCTCCCTAATAATTTTCTTCTTCATCCTCATTCATTCCATCCATGGAAGCTCCTTCCTAGAGTCTCTCTTTCCAAATTTCTAGCAAGCTCAATTCTACTCCATTTTCCAATCCAATTGTACTTTTGTGCTTGGTGCATCTAGGGGAGTTTATCAAGCTAATAAGATCCTCATTTTATCCTAAAAATCTAAGGTAAATTATTATGACTTCTTTCTAAATATTGCTCACTTTATGTGTTTATGAATATTTTGTGGAAATAAAATGATTGTGGTATTTTTGAATAATGTTATTTGAGTAAAATGGTTATTTAAGGTTTAATTGATTTTAGTTATGAGATGGGGGTTTAAGTTGAAGGAATGAGGGTATAATGAGTGTAAGATGTTAATGACATTAATGGAGTTAGAGTATGTGATTATATACATATTACTTTGATTTGGGAAAGATTATGAGTTTATTTAATTTGGGTAGAAAGAAGTAGTAAAAGGACTTGGTATACTTTTAATGTTGTGAGTTATTATGATCTTCCCTTCTATTTAATGTTCATGAACTATTTGGTTTTGTTATTGTTATTAAATTGGTTATTTGATGCTTTGGAAACCTTCTTGGAGTTGAGAAATTGGTTAATGTTATAGAATGATGATGTGGTTTAAGGAAGATGATCAAGAGTGTAAGAAGGTGAGTTGAGTTAGATTAAGAAGGTTAAACTTGAAATGTGGTAGTGAAATGGGTGGAGAATTTAGTGGTAAATGATCTAGGGTTATATTATTTGGGGTTTAAATGATTTAGAATGAGGTTTGTAAAGTTAGAAGATCCTTTTGGTATTTATAAAAATAAGAAAGATCATAAAAGGGAAAAAGAGTATATGTGAAAAGAGACTTGAAATCTGGGTATAGCTGGAAAGAGCCTTGGGCGGTCGCCCATAGGGGGCTTGAGCGGCCGCCCATGTGACCAGCCTTGGGTTACCTTTTCTTCCTTCTTGGGCGGTCGCCCAAGACGGCGTGTGCGGTCGCCCAGTCCATCAGAAGCCTTGAACCCTTTTTAAACTTCACTTGGGCGGTCGCCCATGGTGACTTGGGCGGTCGCCCATGTCACCAGAATTTCCCCAGTTTCCTTTCTTGCTGAATTTCACCCACAACCACTAAGTATGGTTCCTAACCCTTTCAAAGTAGTGAAACCTAATCTACTTCGGATATGAATTAATCCTTTTTAACCTAGGATTAAAGTAGAATACTTTGGCTAGGCCATGATGTCTTATTTGGTCAAAAATGGAATTGTGGGAGTAGTTTAAATATTGTTCGGAAATGGTGGATAAGCTTGATTCGTAACTTCACCAAAGTGGTTCAAACTTGGGAAGTAGATCTTGAACTTTAATTAAGATTATTCAAGGTTGAGTAATGACTTCGTAGGAATGATTTATGGTTCGGGGTGGCCTTATTTGCTCCCATACCCTTGGTGATTAATTTGAATAGTGTAGAAACTATAAGTTACACTATTACGTTAGTTGAGAATGTATATGTATTACATTGTTATACTGTATCCCCAGTGTGGATTATTTGGTATATGGTTATATTGTATCCCCATTGTGGATTATCTGGCATATTGTATCCCAAGTGTGGATTATTTGGTTATATTGTTACCTTACTTGAATTCATATTCATTGATGGTATTATGCATAGTGTATTAAATGAATGTTGCACTATAGTATTGATTTAACATGAGTATACATTACCATGTTGTTATATTCTTATCCCTTTTGTGGATTTTATTTCAAGTATCTATTATGTGCTTGAATATTATATGTGATTCGGGGGTATAATGGAATTCAATCAATTATGGATTTGTTCTATAAGTGATTGAAGGTTCATCATACCTGTGACCGTCCCCTCTGTGGCCACAGAGTGGGAGCGCTAGCAGCTGTATTGAGCCAGAAGCCTTACAGTCCGCTGCGATTTGGTGATTAGGTGGAATGCTTCTGTATTAAGCCAAAAGCCTTACAGATAGCGGCGATATTATATGGTACTCTTATTAAAGGGTCATATAAGTATCTGATTTTCTTATATGGATCTCTGGAGTATGAGTCCTATAAGCGGTGAATGTGCATGGAGGCAGTTCACCAAAGAGAGGAGTTTTACTCCCACGTTGTACGACTTATTGTTCAGACGGGAAAGGTAAAATGAGGTAACGTAAGGTGTTTACCGCTTTAATAATGTGCTATGTGTAACCATGCTATGTGTTGCATCTTGTTTGGCATCTTGCTGCATTCATAATAGCTTATTGAGATTTATTCTCACCCCTTCCCTTTTACTGTTTTAGATTGTGCTGAGGCAGGTGACCTGAACCAGTGAGGCCGGGGATAAGAGTGTGGACTCTTGCTTTTGGGACTTGTCAGGATAGGTATATGAGTAGGTTGTCGGGAGTCCTATTTAAGTATTACTCTTTTATAAGTTGTATGGAAAACTCTTTTGTTAAACAATGTTAATTAGGGTTTTCAATGTAATTGATCAAGTTATGGTTTATTGGAATATTTATTTAAATTCCTCCGAGTGGAGATATTATCAGTTGATTTTATTTTGGAAGTTTGAGAATTGGTTTTCTTTTAAAGGTGAAATAAAAGAAGTTTTTAAAAATGAAGATGGGATTTCTTAGTTTGGGCTTCTCAAGCTCGGGACACGCGTTAGGTCCCGGGTTGGGGTGCTCACACGTAAGGTCCTCACTTGAGGGTAGGCCGTGCTATTCTTCATCGTTCTTTTGATGAGGAGTACTTGGAGCAGATGATCACGACCAAGACATCCATGGATCATTTGGTAAATAGGAAGGGTCTCCTTCCAAGCGAGGTAACCTTGTCAACTTTCTTTATTCTTTGCTCGATTTTTTGTATTTGTACTTTTTCTGACCATTTTTCTTTTCTTATACGTAGTTTGCCTCTATCACGGCCTATGAGACCATCAAATCCAAGGTTATTGAAGTCCACGGCCAGAAACTTAAAAAACATGCCAAGAAGGACAAGGCCGATCTGAAGAGAGCCGTGGAGCTGATGAAGAGCCTTCGTGCTGATGCTGATGCCTAAAAAGAGGCCAAGGCTAAAGCCGAGGAAGAGGAAAGGGTTGCCAAAGCGGCATTAACCCATGCCGAAGAGGCGGCCAAGCTGAGGGAGGCTGAGATAGAGAAAGAGAAGGCTGAGATCGTGAAGAGGGCCGAGGAAGTTGCTGCTGCCCGACTGATGGAGTTGGAGGCAAGCATCCCATCTAGGGAGGCAAGTGCCATTGCTCGTTTTAAGGCCAGTTCGGCCTTTATACAAGCAGTGGCTGAGAAGACGGCCACGATGTACACTGATGGGTACCTACACTTGGCCAGGAGGGTCATGGCTGACACGTCTCTCAACCTCGACCTAGAGGTGCTTGCTCGGCTGATATGCCAGGACTCCTACGATGAGGCTGCTCGGTCTCTTCACTACCTCATCCCCTATTCTGATAATGCCCTCAAGGTGATTGCCTCCCTTGATGCTCGGGCCGACCGTCCTACTTGGGTTCCTCCTTCCCTCGATCCACAAAATATTAAAGTTGTAATCGAAAGGATCGAGGACGAGGTCCTGATTTCTGACGAGGAGGCTAATGCCGAGGGAGCTGAAGCCGTTGTTGAGCCAACCGAGGGAGCCCAAGCTGGGGGGCCCCAAGCTGATCAAGTCATCATCCTAGATGATGTCGTCGAACAAGACGAGCTATTTAGAGGAGACGATCAAGCTTAGGGATTTTTTGTTTTGCTTTTGATGTAATAGAGTAGTGCTTATATTTCAACTTCTATATCACTGGAAACGCCTTTTCTCTATTCTTTGTCATCTTCAATTTTGCTGCTTTTATATGAAATGTCTTCGACTTCAATATTTGTTTGTAATGCATGTTGTATGATTACTTGTTTGAATATTTGCACAAGTATTGGGGAGCCGAGGAAGCTCTCCTCTTAGATTGTATTTTATGGTTTTAAACCGATGAAGCTCGTTCGGTCCTTAAAACACGATAAGTTTGAGATTTTGGTCATTAGGCCGAGGAAGATTCCTTGGGATGTCTCTTTGATTGTTTTGTATTATCTCTCTAGGTCGAGGAAGATTCCTCGACCACAAGTCTTGGATAATATTTAATGTTTTGCCTTTCCATGCCGAGGGAGGTCGCTCAGTCATAGGTCTTAGGCAATTTTATGCTTTTACCTCTCTATGTCGAGGAAGGTCGCTCGGTCATAGGTCTTAGGCAATTTTGGTGGGAATTTATCCCTGTGATGTCGAGGAGGAATTTCCTCGTTGACGAGCGAAGGTAGGAAAGATCCACTCCCTTTGTCAATGTTTGTCTTGTTAGTCACTTGTTCTTGAAGAAAAGCTAAATTTCATTAACTGAAACTGATTACATCAAACTGCAATTCTATCTTTAATAGAAGTAAAAGACTAATAACGATTAAACTATCACATAAAGAATAGACTAAAACTAATAATAATATTTCCGTAGATGATCAGAATGCCACTGATGTTTAAGCTCTTGCCAATAAAGCTAAGGGAAGTTCGTCCAACCATCTACCATCACTTCCCTCAAGGTTTTTAGTTAGGGCTGTCAACACCAACTTGTTGGCTGCTTCTGCTTGTCCGTTGCATTGTGGTCTGCTCACAGATGACTTGATGTGTCGGACTCCAAGTCTGTTTAGCTCTGTCGTGAATGCCTTAGAGAACTGAAGACCATGATCTGAAATGATAGTGTGTGGGTCCCTAAAGCGACACCAGAAGAAGTCGTGGACAAAATTGATTGCGTTCTCCTCTGTTATTTTGGCTAAGGCCTTTGCTTTAATCCATTTAGAGAAGCAGTCAACTGTCACGATCACATACTTGCAATTACCTCGGGCGAAGGGGGGGGAAGGGTCCGATGATGTCGATTCCCCACATGTCAAATGGCCACGTAGGTATTATTGAGTCTGCTCAACTGCTGGGAGTCTAGGAATGTCAGAGTATCTTTGGCACTTGTCGCATTTTCTTACGTAGGCTTGCACATCCTCTCTCAGGTTTGGCCAACAGTAACCTAGTGTGATGATTTTATCCGCTAAGATTTTGGCCCCCGGGTGACCGCCGCAAATGCCTTCGTGGACTTCAGCCAAGAGATTTTCTGTTCCCTTAGGATAGACACACCTCAGCAGGGGCTTTGTAAATGATCTTCTGTATAGAATTTCATTCATCACTGTGAACCTTGCTGATTTCTTCTTAACAAGCCCGACATGTGCTTCATCTTCCGAGAGTTGGTTCTTGTCAATGAAGTCCCTGTAGTTATCTATCCAACACCTCTCCTTATAATCTAGGAGCATTATTTGTAGTCTCTCGTAGGCAGGTTCTTCAACAAAGACTATGAGTGGGTTGGAATTAGGATCTGCCACATCAATAGTTGCTAATTTAGATAGAATCTGCCACTTGATTATCTTCCCTTCCTATCTGACTTATTTCAAAAAACTCCAATTTTTTCGTCATGTCTAGGACCAGGTCTTTATACTTTGTAAGTACAGGATGTTGCGTGATGTATTCCCCCTTTATCTGTTTGACTACTAGCTGGGAGTCACAGAAAGCAGCGACTTTGGTTACTCCATAGAAGGAAGCCAACTCTATGCCAAATATCAGAGCTTCGTACTCCGCTTGATTGTTGGAGGCAGGGAACTTAAATCTGATTATGTTTTGGATGGTGTGCTCCCTATCAGGACTTGCTAGCACAATTCCAGTTCCGCTTCTCTCCTTAGTGGCTGAGCCATCTGTAGAGCCGTCAATTTGGGTTGAGCCCGTCGGGCCAGCCTGCCCCGCCATGCAATATGGGTGGGTTGGGTTGACATATTTCCAGCCCGCCAGGAATTTGGCCTGCCCCGCCCTGTTTAGTGGCGGGTTTTGGCTGGTTGTGCCCGCCCCGCCCCGCCAGCCCGTATTTACAGCTCTAGATAAAACGCAGGAATGGCTTGGATTCTGAAAACTCACCTCCAATGGAGCTCTTGATCACCAAACATTCAGATTTTTGTCTGCTCTGTTGTTTACTATGTACTGCAACAAGCTGTACCCATCTTATTACTCTTCTAACTAGTATAGCTGAAAGTATGAGGGCATGGTGGTGATTGATTTCCATCAAGGGTTAATCTAATGTGAATAAGTTAATGAAAAATAAAACTGTCCTAACTTTAGTTTCTTTGTAAATTATTAAAAAAATTAGTTTTTTGTTTCCTGGGAAAATCCTAGGTACTGATAATGATGCAACATTGGCTAAACAAAACGCATAGAAAAAAGCATAAACAAGGAGGGGATCAGTATATGATTCTGGGTATATAATTAAAACCCTCTCCCTCAATCTCCAATCCCCTTTACAATTCATCCATCGTCATGCGAATATAGCAGTAAAGTGTTTTTTAAGCTGGATCGCCTGGCCCACCAACCCAAGGTGGGTTGGGTTGGATTGACATATTCCAGCCTGCCAGGAATTTGGCCCGCCCGCCCCGCCCCGTTTAGTGTCGGGTTGGGCCCTCCCCGCCACGCCAGCCCGTATTGACAGCTCCTATCAACAGTTGGATGGGAGCTCGATGGTTGATTCTTCCCCCGCAGGTTTTTTGCGCTTACGAGAGGTGGGGTCGTGCTCACCTATGAAGACGGTTTCAACCATGAAATCAACCAGAGGTTGTGCTAGAAGCGTCTTTGTCACGATCCTAATATTAGGCACTATTTTAGCACTCGTTGAGCACGTGGGGTTGGGTTGATAGTATTTCATTTTATGTCTTTTATGCTTCTTGTTAAGTTTATGTGTTTATATTATGTTTTGATGAATTGTGTGAAGCTAGGATGAAAATGAATTAAATCTAATGCTTTAGGGTCTAAAAGGAATAAAAGGGAAATGTTCTAGTGAAATAATAATAATAATGAGAATTTTTAATAAAATGATTTTATTAGGTTGAGGTGCTTAGTTGCAAAATGGAATAGTTAAAGTTGTTAGTTTTATTCCTTAGGTTCTTAGAGGAGCTTTGGTGTAAGATGTGATAATTATCCATGGAAAAGTAAGACTTGAAATTCATTTTTATTTTGCCCAGTACTTCTTCTTCTTCTTCAAAAGACAATTCCATGGAAATGAAAACCAAACCCTAGCTCAACCTTCCAAAAATTCTACCACCTTCAATATCATTTCGTTTTCAAGACCGTTTGCGGATTCTTGTTCGTGGCAGCGAAGGGAGCATATCTATCCGGTCAAATAAATATTCCATTTTCACTATTTAAGTAAGTTATTATGATTTCTTTCAAAAAGTGTTCATTCTTTGATTATTGTTGTTATTAAAATGATTTTTATGATTTGTGGTATTGTTGGAACACTTTTATTTGGAAATATTTGGTTTTGGAAAAATGGAAATTGAAATGAGTATGGTTTGGTTGTGTAATAGCAAGAATATGGGTTAATACTTATGTTTTGGTGTTAATGTCTTGATAGGAATAGTTGCATGGTAAATTGATACAAAGTTTGGTGCTAAAATGATGTTAGTTTGTGTTAAAGTAGTTTGGAAAGGGTATGGAAATGTTTGGGAGTTGTATTGCTGAGGTTGGTACTGATTTTGGTCACTTTGGAAAACAGAGGAAGCTTGGTTTGGATCATTTGGTAGTTGGTTGCTGAATTGGTAGCTCTGTTCTGAATTCTGGACAGAGGGCACGACTCATGCTCTGTGGCACGAGTCGTGAACGAGTCGTCCCTTGGGTTTGGCCTAAGTCTTGCCTATGCTGGGACGAGTGTATCTGGCGGGGTGTATAAGGGGTACAAGTCGTGCCTTGGGGCACGAGTCGTGCCTTGCCCTGCAGTCTCTGAGTCATTTTCTAAGGCTTAGAAACCTATTCAAACTAGAACCAAAGTGAACCCTCTTTAACTTAGATTAAAGTAGAACACTTTAGCTACATAATGGTGTCTTACTTGGTTAAAATGGAATAGCGGAAGTCCTTTAAATATTGTTCGAAAAATGTTTGACAGCCTTGATTCGTCACTTAACCAAAGTGACTCCAACTTGGTAAATGGAACTTGGACCTTTATAGAGGTCATGTATTGTTGCATATTGATTATGTAGGGCTAGTTTATGATACCTTGTTGCCTTACTTGAGTTCATATGCATTGGTTGTTATATATATAGAGTATGAAATGAATGTTGCACTATAGTATTGATTGAACATGAGTATGTTTTACCATGTTGTTATATTCTTATCCCTTTGGTGTATTTCCTTTCAAGTAACTATTATTTGCTTGAACTTGTGTTAATCAGTGAATGTTTAGGGGTATAACGGAATACGATCAATTATGGAAAGTGTGACCTAATGTGATCAGATTACGTTATACCTGTGACTGTCCCCTTCTGTGGCCGCAGATTGGGGTTATAGCATCTGTATTGAGCCAAAAGCCTTTCAGAGCTGCTAGTATCTTATATGTTTCCCTGAAAAACGGGTCTTATAAGATGTGAATATGCTCAAGCAGTTCACAAATGAGAGGAGTCTTATCTCCCGATGTTGTACGACTAATTGGTCAGACGGGAAAAGGTAAACCAAGGTAATGTAATGTGTTTACGGCTTTTCCAATGTGTTATATGCACCTTGTATGTGATGCATCTTACTTGGCATATTGTGCATTCATAATAACTTATTGAGATTTATTCTTACCCTTCTCCCTTTAATGTTTTAGATCGGCCTTAGACAGGAGGACCCGACCAGTGAGGACGGGGAGGAGTTTGTACGAGTCTTTTGGTTTGTTGGGTATGTAGTTGTTCTAGACGGGTTGTATAGTTATATTTTGGTTTAACTCATTGGTGGAGTTTGTATATATAAACACTTTGGTTTCAAAACTTATATTTGTGAACTTTTGTAATATGTAACTAAAGTGAGTTAGTTTTCAAAGTTGTTTTACCCTTTTCCTCCAAGTGGAGATGACCCAAGTTAGTATTTGAATTTGAATTTTAATGTTAAAGTTTAGTTTCTTTTCAAGTTAATTCAAATGTTTTCAAAAATTTACAGGTGGTCTTTCTTAGTTTGGACTCTCCGGCTCGAAACACGTGTTAGGTTTCGGGTTGGGGTGCCCACAGTTGGTATCTTACCTTGGTGTCGTGCCTTGGGAACGACTGATTCTGAAGGGGTATAAATAGGGCACGAGTCGTGCCCTGCCCTGCCGCCTATGAACCTTTTTCTAAGCTTTGAAAACCTAGTTTAATCAGCATATAATTGAACACTTTTAAACTACGATTCTAGTACAACTTTAGTACTATACAATGGAACTTTAAATAGTCTAAATTGATATTGAAAAGGTCTTTAATTATTGACTTTAAATGGGTTGAAAGACAATTGTGAAACTTTAACCAAAGTTAATAAAACTTGATAAATGATTGTGGAACCTTTATAGAAAGTGTTCAATAGTGCGACATGGATATCTGGGGCTTACTTGATTTACATTGTGCCATATGTAAGTACTTATTCATGGATATTGGTTTATTTAGTGCATGAAATAAATGTTGCTCTGCGTTATTGGTGTGAACCGGAGTATTAATACCCTGTTGTTGAGTTGTTGCTATTCAATACTGTTAAGTTATATGTTACATGATATCATTAGATTTAGCATGTGTATGCATACCATGTGATGGATTATTGTGACTCAATAGTGTTTATATATATGGAACACTATTTGAGGTTTAAACATGAGTAATTGTACCATATTATATATTGATGAACATGAGTAATTGTATCATGTTATATATTGTTATCCCAATGTGTGGATTTGATTTCAAGTAACTATTATGTGCTTGAACTTGTGTTAATCATTTGATGTTTAGGGGTATAACAAAATATGATCAATTATGGAAAGTGTGACCTAATGTGATCGGATTACGTTATACCTGTGACTGTCCCCTTCTGTAGCCACAGATTGGGGTTATAGCATCTGTATTGAGCAAAAATCCTTACAGAGTTGCTAGTATCTTATATGGTTCCCTGAAAAACGGGTCTTATAAGATGTGAATATGCCTAAGCAGTTCACAAATGAGTGGAGTTTTATCTCCCAATGTTGTACGACTTATTGTTCAGATGGGAAAGGTAATATCAGGCAACGTAATGTGTTTACCGCTTTACCAATGTGATTATGAGCAACCTGTTTATATGTTGCATTTTTATATGGCATATTGTTGCATGCATAATAGCTTACTGAGATTATTTCTCACCCCTTCTCCCTTTATTTTTTTTAGATTCCACTGAGACAGGTAGACCAGACCGGTGAGGCCGGAAAGGAGTTTGGACCGTTCTTTTGGGTTGTCAGGGTATGTTTATGGATGGGAGTTGGGAATAGGTTGCGATTGTTAGTCCTTTTGGAAAAAGTTATGTATAAAGCTTTTATAAATATTTCAGTACGTGTGTTGTAACTTAAACAGGTTATCATTTGTTTTAAAAGCAGGTTGATATCACCTCCAAGTAGAGAGGTCATGTAATTTTTTTTAAAAGTTTATTTGACTTTCAATTTATTTAAACAAAAGTTTTAATTAAATAGGAGTTGGTTTGGGGACCCTCCAGCTGGGGCACGAGTTTATAGGTCCCGGGGTTAGGGAGGCCCCACAGTTGGTATCAGAGCTTAGGTTAGAAGTCAAGGGTAGGAGTCTAGTCCAAGGGGGAGTGTGTGATACCTGACGATGAGTGTTTAATGCAGGAATTTGTTAAATGGCGGAAAATGGTAATGACCAACCAAAGGATCAAGGAACTGTGAGTAAAATGGAGAGATAGATTCCTCCGCAGTCATTAGAGGTATATTACCTGTCTCAGGAGGTAGGGGTCATACTTTGATGGATCCCAGTTCATCTCATTCTTATGTGGCATTGCAATTTTGCTTTTACTTGCATAAAGGGCCTAAGAGGTTGTCTTATGTGTTAGAGGTTTCTACTCCTATGGGAGAGTACCTCGAATCTTCCTTGATTATTGTGGTTGCGACGTGATTATGTGGGCATGTAGTGCCAGTGGATGTGGTAGATATACCAATTCGTGATTTATTATTATACTTGACCTGAATTGGCTGAGTAGTTGTTGTGTTGTGGTAGACTGTCGCAAGAAGCGAGTCTCCTTATCTATGTTGATTTGCCTCTGGGTGTGGTTGAGGCGGATAAGTGATTATTTGATATTATGTCGTATATGTGTTAAATGTCGAAAGGTATGATCTAAAGAATGTGAGGGTTATTTGGGTTATGTATTAGATTTGAGTAAAAGTCACCTAAATTATCTCGTGTACAGGTGGTAAATGAAGTGGTAAAGTGTTTTCATCAGAGTATTTCATGCCGCCAGTTAGGGCGATAGAATTCTGTATGGATCTAATGTCAGGGTTGTTGCCCATATCCAAAACACCTTATAGAAGGGCATTGGCTGTGTTGCAATTATGATGAGTAGGGTTTAAACCCTGATCTTGGTATTTTGTGGTAGTCTTGATGGATACTATCTTTGTTTATTCAGAGTTATGAGTAGATTATGAAATCATTAGCAAGTGATGCTATCTGTCTTTCATGAGAATTAAATTGTTCGCGAGATTCAGTAAGATTGAGTTGGCTCGAGATGATTGTAATTTTGGGTCTTGTAGTGTTAAGCCGGGTATGGTCATTACTTTTTCGAGGATTGAGACCCTGGTCAATTGGAACAGCCTTCGACAGGGTTAGAACTCCGTTGGTTTTGGGGTTTGACATGTTATTATCAAAAGAGTATTGAGGGATTCCAAGAATTGTAACACCAATGATTCAATTGATCTCGAAGGAGTTATCATTTATGTGAAATGTTAAAGGTGAAGTCAGTTTTGCAGAATTGAAGATGGATTGACTACAGTTTTGATCTTTACCTTACTTGATGGATGTGAAAACTTGTGATCGTCATGTACGCGTTAAAAGAAAGATTTGGGTTGTGTTTTATACAAAAGGAGAAAATGATAGCTTATGCTTCGAGGGAATCAGCACCGGCAGGCCACCGGCAGGCCAGAATTATCCTACTCTCAACGTGGAAGGGATTGCGATTATTTTGCATTACTTAAATGGAAACATCCTTTGCATGAAGTTAAAATTGAGACTTGTACAAATCATAAGATTGGAAGTATTTGTGTAATCGGAGGGGATTGAACAACAGGTAGAGAAATTGTTGGAGCTATTAAAAGACTTGATTGCGTTATTACATACCATCCGAGAAGGCTACTGTGGTTGCAGATGCGATTAGCCGAAAGGCTTTATTATCAACATTGCTATTCTGTGAGTTGAAAGAAGAGATGTTAATTGCGAATATACGAGCTACACCTACCTGGTATGAAGACCCTATGGAAGTTCAAAAAATGGTTCTGAATTGAGGAAATTATCTGACAGTTTCAAGATGGAAGGACCGAGGACATTGTATGGAATACTGATGGAATATTAACCTTCAATGGAAGAATTGGTGTACTAAATTCACAAGAGAGTAAGAGACATTTTAGAGGAAGACCATAACTTGAGAATTGCAATGTATTCGAGGAGTTTGAAGATTGTATCCAGCACTGAAGAAGGTTAGAAGAATGAGGATAAGAAGACATTGTGATGGATTTTATAACGGGACTACCTTCGACATTGAAGAGAGTGGATGTGTTTGAATAATGGTGGATATATTAATCAACGCCGGTTCAATTCTACCAAGATTCAGGAACTATCAAAAGGGAAAGTTAGCACAAGTGTATGGGCGAGAGATTTGGCCGATTCCACGGAGTACTAATCAATCTTTTGTATCAGATCGTGATTCGAGATTCATATTGCTGTTTTGGAAGACTTAGCCGAGACTTTGGGTTCTAGATGCGTTCAGTGTTGCGTTACATTTCCCGATAGATTGGGCAGATAGAGAGAACTATCCAGACTCTTGAGAATGTGTTATGTGTGTATCCGATGAATTTTCATTCACTTTGAGAAGTTCGTGTAACCTTAGTTGAAGTGGTGTATAGTAACAGTTCTCAGTCCAGTATGGAAGTGGCACTGTATGAAGTATTGCATGGGAGGAAGTGTATTTATGATCCTTTCGTTGTATCGAGTTTTCGAACAAAGCTATTCATGTTGGTTTGATTTATGTGGAAGAACCATTGAGTGTTATTAGAATCAAATCCGGGAATGAAAACCTAGAGTATGCGGGTTGTACCAATTTGTGGAAGAATCGGGTCATTGAGGAAGCCACTTGGGTTTCGGGAATCCGAGAGGCGGGAGAAAAATATGTGATTATTTGAGCATTTCGGTAGGTATATTTAAAATTCGGGACAAATTTTCTTTAAGGGGGAGAGAGTGTCACGACCCTAAACCTAGGCACTATTTTGGTCACGTGTTGGGCACGTGGGGTTGGGATGCGTAGCATTTTATTTTGCGCATTTCATAATAAGTGGGGTTTTTATGTGTTAGTTTTACCATTTTAATAATTGTGTGATATTTTAAGTATGTTAATTAATTAATTTTAATTATTTAATGTCTAAAGGAAATAAATAAGAATTTTGTAGTGGATACTTTAATTGTTGGAATTTAAATAAAAAGCTTTATAAAGATTGAGGGGCTTAAGTGTAAAGTTAAAAGCTTAAGGTATTTAATCGTAATAACTTGAATCCTGGAGGGCTAAAGTGAAAATTGGGTTTATACATATCCTCACTCCTTCCTTCCTAGGAGGATCATTCCAGAGGCGTTGAGAGAGAAAGAAAAAGCTCCTTGGTACGTTTTATTTTGTTTAACATTATAATTTCTTCATCTTCCAAAAATTCTTAAAAATTAACCGTTGCTCTGTTTTTTTATCCGTCTGCGTCAGAGTGATCAGGGAGACGAGTAGAACATTTAGAGCCGATCAAATCAATTTTTCATTTCGACATATTTTTGGATAAGTTATTATGATTTTTTTCAATAATTGTTCATGTCATGTTAAAAAATGATATTATGGTAAAATAAATGATTCTTGATATTTTTTGTAATTTATTTGGATTTTAGAATGGAAGAAATTTAGTTGGACATAAATATGGTGAGGGTAGTATCATGGTTTAGTTAAAATGATAGGAAGTGATACTTGCATGTGTAGGACTTGGGAAAAATATGTGAGATAAATGAGTTTGTAGTATTTTGGGTCATGATTAATTGGCTTTTGAATTGAAAAGAACAGGGGTTTGGAATTGGTATGGAATAAAGGTTGGTCTAATGGATGGGTTTAATTGGAAAGGTGAGTATGAAATGGTACTGGGCTTAGAGGGAAGTATGGGGTAATGTTTAGGTCCTTTATAATGAAATTGGCTAAATTGTAAAGTTGTGATTATATATGTTATATAATGTTAGTATTAGTATATAAAGGATTATTGATAAATTTGACAAGTTGGTTGGCCTTTGGAATAATGGAAAATAATTCGGAAATGAGTAGGATGATAGGTTGGTAATTAATAAGGTTATTATAAGAAAACTTATATATGGTGAAGGGAGTATTGTAGTGGGATTGTAATATGTAAAAATAGTAGAAAGAGTTGGTACCAATATTCATTCCATGTTAAGTTATGTTATTAGGTTGTAAATATGGTTGTGGGAATTTTAGTCAACTTATATGACTTTGAAAATAACAAGGAAAGTTGGTTTTGAAATGAAAATAGTATTGTCGGATCATTTTACTGGGCGTGGAAATGAAAAGAACTTGGGTGGTATAGTTGTTGTGGTGATAGTTGAATGGAAATAATATGTCGGTTAACTATATCTGTTATATGGCTTGGAAGGGAGTATGGTTATGGGTTGGAATTGAAGGTGGATAGTTGTTAGTATGGGACTATGGCCTTGGGGTAAGGTTTTAGAGGTCCTAGAATGGTTTTATGGATATCAAGACCTGTTGAGCTGAAGCTTATATTAATCATTTTCTAGTTTGGCAGCTGATGTTTAAACCTTGTACTGATTTCTGGGCAAGGGCACGAGTCGTGCCCTGAAGCATGAGTCATGCCTTGCTGTCGTGCCTTGGGAACGACTGATTCTGAAGGGGTATAAATCGGGCACGAGTCGTGCCCTGCCCTGCAGCCTATGAACCTTTTTATAAGCTTTGAAAACCTAGTTTAATCAGTATATAATTGAAAACTTTTCAACTACGATTCTAGTACAACTTTAGTACTATACAATGGAACTTTAAACAGTCTAAATTGATATTGAAAAGGTCTTTAATTATTGACTTGAAATGGGTTGAAAGACAATTGTGAAACTTGAACCAAAGTTAATAAAACTTGGTAAATGATTATGGAACCTTTATAGAAAGTGTTCAATAGTGTGACATGGATATCTCGGGCTTACTTGATTTACATTGTGCCATATGTAAGTACTTATTCATGGATATTGGTTTATTTAGTGCATGAAATAAATGTTGCACTGCGTTATTGGTGTGAACCGGAGTATGAATACCCTGTTGTTGAGTTGTTGCTATTCAATACTGTTAAGTTATATGTTGCATGATATCATTGGATTTAGCATGTGTATGCATACCATGTGATGGATTATTGTGACTCAATAGTGTTTATATATATCTTACACTATTTGAGGTTTAAACATGAGTAATTGTACCATATTGTATATTGATGAACATGAGTAATTGTACCATGTTATATATTGTTATCCCAATGTGTGGATTTGATTTCAAGTAACTATTATGTGCTTGAACTTGTGTTAATCATTTGATGTTTAGGGGTATAACAAAATATGATCAATTATGGAAAGTGTGACCTAATGTGATCGGATTTCGTTATACCTGTGACTGTCCCCTTCTGTGGCCACAGATTGGGGTTATAGCATCTGTATTTAGCCAAAAGCCTTACAGAGTTGCTAGTATCTTATATGGTTCCCTGAAAAATGGGTCTTATAAGATGTGAATATGCCTAAGCAGTTCACAAATGAGTGGAGTTTTATCTCCCAATGTTGTACGACTTTTTGTTCAGACGGGAAAGGTAATATTAGGTAACGTAATGTGTTTACCGCTTTACCAATGTGATTATGAGTAACCTGTTTATGTGTTGCATTTTTATATGGCATATTGCCGCATGCATAATAGCTTACTGAGATTATTTCTCACCCCTTCTCCTTTTATTTTTTTAGATTCCACTGAGACAGGTAGACCAGACCGGTGAGGCCGGGAAGGAGTTTGGACCGTTCTTTTGGGTTGTCAGGGTATGTTTATGGATGGGAGTTGGGAATAGGTTGCGATTGTTAGTCCTTTTGGAAAAAGTTATGTATAAAGCTTTTATAAATAATTTCAGTATGTGTGTTATAACTTAAATAGGTTATCATTTTTTTTAAAAGCAGGTTGATATCACCTCCAAGTAGAGAGGTCATGTCATTTTTTTTAAGAAGTATTTGACTTTCAATTTATTTAAACAAAAGTTTTAATTAAATAGGAGTTGGTTTGGGGACCCTCTAGCTGGGGCACGAGTTTATAGGTCCCGGGGTTGGGGAGGCCCCACAGTACTGTGGGCACCCCAACCCGGAACCTAACACGTGTTCCGAGCCGGAGAGTCCAAACTATGAAAGACCACCTGTAAATTTTTGAAAACATTTGACTTAACTTGAAAAGAAACTAAAATTTAACATTAAAATTCAAATACTAACTTGGGTCATCTCCACTTGGAGGAAAAGGGTAAAACAACTTTGAAAACTAACTCACTTTAGTTACATATTACAAAAGTTCACAAATATAAGTTTTGAAACCAAAGTGTTTATATATAAAAACTCCACCAAGGAGTTAAACCAAAATATAACTATACAACCCGTCTAGAACAACTACATACCCAACAAACCAAAAGACTCGTACAAACTCCTCCCCGTCCTCACTGGTCGGGCCCTCCTGTCTCAGGTCGATCTAAAATATTAAAGGGAGAAGGGTGAGAATAAATCTCAATAAGTTATTATGAATGCACAATATGCCAAGTAAGATGCATCACATACAAGGTGCATATAACACATTGGAAAAGCCGTAAACACATTACAATACCTTGGTTTACCTTTTACCGTCTGACCAATAAGTCGTACAACATCGGGAGATAAGACTCCTCTCATTTGTGAACTGCTTGAGCATATTCACATCTTATAAGACCCATTTTTCAGGGAACCATATAAGATACTAGCAACACTGTAAGGCTTTTGGCTCAATACAGATGCTATAACCCCAATCTGTGGCCACAGAAGGGGACAGTCACAGGTATAACATAATCCGATCACATTAGGTCACACTTTCCATAATTGATCATATTCCGTTAGTATTTGAATTTTAATGTAAAGTTTAGTTTCTTTTCAAATTAAGTCAAATGTTTTCAAAAATTTACAGGTGGTCTTTCTTAGTTTGGACTCTTTGGCTCGGAACACGTGTTAGGTTCCGGGTTGGGGTGCCCACAGTTTGTATCAGAGCCTCGTCTAGAGGTCAAGGGTAGATGTCTAGTTTAAGGGGGAGTTTGTGATAACTGACGGCGAGTGTTTGATGCAGGTGTTGGTTCCAATGGCCGAGAATGAGGATGATCAGCATCGGGCACAGGGTAATGTTGGCAATGAAGGGGGTAATAACAATCTGAATGCTGAAATGATGGACATATTTAGGGTATTCTTACAGAACATGGCAAATTAAGGTAGAGCTCAACAACAACCGGAAGGTAGGCAAGGGCACGGACTTGTGAAATTTGTGAAGATGGCACCCCCAAGTTTCAATGGTGATCCGGATCCGGTGAAGGCGGAGAGGTGGCTCGAGGCAATGAACAAAATCTTCGCAGCAATGGAGAGCCCGAATGATGAAAAGGTAAGGTGCGCTGTCTTCAAGTTGGAGGGAGCGGCAGAGCATTGGTGGCACATAGTCAAAGACAGTTGGGACCGAGATCATACACCGCAGACGTGGGAGAACTTCACCCGCAAGTTCCGTGACCATTTTATTCCGATGGTGACAAGAGACAGAAAGGAGGTGGAGTTTCTTAGACTGGAGCAAGGAACAATGACCGTGGCACAATACTCATCCAAGTTTACTGAGCTAGCTCGCTATTGTCCACATTTGGTGCCGGAAGAAGAGAGACGGGTATATAGGTTTGTGAAGGGATTAAGGCTGGAATTCAGGAAACAGTTATTGACTCACGACTTCACGGACTTCCAAGCGGCGGTGAACCGAGCTTACAGAATAGAGAATGATATTGAGGAGCATAGAGGCAAACCGAAAGGTGCAAGTGGCAGTAAACAGAAATTTCAGGGTCAAGGTTCAGGACAAGGTAGAGGACAACCAAGATTTTTAGCCTCGGGTGTAGCGAGAGGTGGAAGTGTGGCGACTCCAATGGCTCGTACTCCTTCAAGACAGTTCGGGATTGTTTGTGGGGTTTGTAAGAAGCCGGATCACTCAGAGGATAGGTGTTGGAGCAACTTGGGAAAATGTTTAGAATGTGGAGGAGATGATCATTTTCGAAAGAATTGTCCCAAGCTTCGAGGGCAAGCATCAAGTAGTGGGCAAGGTGGACCAAGAGGAGGAATTAATAGAGATAATGAGGGAAAACCTAAAGATAAAGTTCAAGGCCGAGTGTTTGCTTTAGGAAGAGGAGAGGTTGACCCTAACGCTGTCATTAGAGGTATTGTCCCTGTCTCAAGAGTCAAGGCCCGCATTCTTATAGATCCCGGGTCTTCCCATTCATTTGTGGCGTCCCATTTTGCTTTTGCATTGCATAAATTACCTGATTATATGCCTTATGTGCTTGAGGTATCGACTCCTATGGGAGAGTGACTCACTTTTTCCTTGGTACATAATGGATGTGATGTGGTTATTTGTGGGCAAGTATTGCCGGCAGATTTAGTAGAGTTGCAAATTCGGGATTTTGATGTTATTCTTGGTATGGATTGGTTGAGTCATTACCATGCCTTGGTTGATTGTCGTAGGAAGAAGGTCTCATTTGATATACCTGATATGCCTATTTTTGTGTTTGATGCCGACAAATCTATGTTTGGTATTCATGTTATTTCTGCTTTAAAGGCTATGCTTTCTAAGGGGTGTGCGGGGTATTTGGCTTATGTGGTAGATTCCAGTAAGAAATCCTCTGAGTTAGCTGATGTCTCGATTGTTAATGAATTTAGTGATGTGTTTTCCACCGAGTACTCTATGCCTCCTGATAGGGAGGTCGAGTTTTGCATTGATCTAGTGCTCGGTACTTCACCTATTTCTAAGGCGCCTTATAGAATGGCCCCGGCTGAGTTGAAGGAGTTAAAGATTCAGTTGCAAGAGTTGTTAGACCGGGGGTTTATCCATCCAAGTGTGTCACCTTGGGGAGCTCCGGTTTTATTTGTCCGAAAGAAAGATGGTACCTTGATATTGTGTATTGACTACCGTTTGTTGAACCAAGCAACCTTCAAGAACAAATATCCTCTCCCGCACATTGATGACTTGTTTGATCAGCTCCAAGGTTCCGTTATTTACTCAAAGCTTGATTTGAGAAGCGGATACCATCAGTTAAAGATCAGACCCGACGACATTTCTAAGACAGCTTTCAGGACGAGATATGGTCATTATGAGTTCGTGGTTATGCCTTTTGGGTTGACTAACACTCCGGCCGTATTTATGGATATGATGAACCGTATCTTCAAGCCGTACCTTGATAGCTTTGTTGTGGTGTTCATCGACGACATTCTTGTTTATTCCAAGTCCCGAAAGGAGCACGAGACTCATTTGAGGATTGTTCTCTCTCTTCTTCGTGAAAAGCAATTGTTCGCCAAGTTCAGTAAGTGCGAGTTTTGGCTCGAGCAGATATCGTTCTTGGGGCATATGGTATCTAGTTCGGGAATATCTGTTGATCCTTCTAAGATTGAAGTCGTTGTCAATTGGGAGCAACCTTCAACTGTGACCGAGGTTCGTAGCTTTCTTGGGTTAGCGGGGTACTATAGAAGGTTCATTGAAGGTTTTTCTCGTATTGCAACTCCGTTCACTCAATTGACTCGAAAAGATGTATCTTTTGTATGGGATTCTAAGAGTGAAGCTAGCTTTGAGGAGTTGAAGAAGAGACTGACATCAGCTCCTGTTCTTACCCTTCCAGACGGTTGCGAGAACTTCGTCATTTTCAGTGACGCCTCGAAGGAGGGTTTGGGATGTGTGTTAATGCAAGGTGGGAAAGTGATTTCTTATGCTTCTCGAAAGTTGTCACCGGCTGAACATAATTATCCTACACATAACATGGAATTGGCTGCGATTATTTTTGCATTGCACAAGTGGAAACACTATCTTTATGGGGCGAGATTTGAGATATTCACGAACCATAAGAGTTTGAAGTATTTATTTACACAAAAGGAGTTGAATAACCGACAACGAGGATGGTTAGAGTTCTTGAAAGACTTTGATTGTGTGATTTCATATCATCCGGGGAAGGCAAATGTGGTTGCGGATGCGATTAGCCGAAAGGCTTACTTGTCATCTTTGAGTTCCCGAGAGTCAAGACATGAGTTAATTTTTGCGAATGTCCGAGCCGTTCCAACTTTGTATTGAGACTTGATGGAAGCTCAACAAATTGATCCGGAGTTGAAGAAAATATTGGGACAAGTTCAAGATGGTAAAGCCGGGGATTTTGCATTGAATAGAGATGGACTCCTAACTTTCCAAGGCCGAATTTGTGTTCCTTCACCACCGGAGATCAAGAAGCGTGTATTAGAGGATGGACATAAGTCTAAGTTCGCCATTCATTCGGGTAGTACTAAAATGTATCAAGACTTGAAACGTGGATATTGGTGGAATGGGATGAAGAGAGAGATAGCGGATTTTGTATCCAAATGTTTAACTTGTCAACAAGTCAAGGCCGAGCATCAAAGACCGGCGGGGCTACTTCAACCATTAGACATTTCGGAGTGGAAATGGGAAGGGATTTCAATGGATTTTGTAACGGGTTTGCCTCTTACCGCGAAGAAGATGGATGCTATATGGGTTATCGTGGATAGATTGACAAAATCGGCTCACTTTCTTCCCATGTCAACTAAGTTCTCGATGGAGAGGTTAGCTCAGTTGTATATGAAGGAGATTGTTAGACTTCATGGAGTTCCCGTTAGCATCGTTTCAGATAGAGATCCTAGATTTACTTCAAGATTTTGGAGGGCATTACATGAAGCTTTGGGGTCCAAATTATGTTTCAGCACGGCGTTTCATCCTCAAACAGATGGGCAGACAGAACGAACTATTCAGATACTTGAGGATATGCTTAGAGCTTGTGTGATGTACTTTTAGTTATCGTGGGAAGATCATCTACCGTTGGTTGAGTTCGCCTATAACAACAGTTACCAATCTAGCATTGAGATGGCTCCTTATGAAGTGTTGTATGGTAGAAGGTGTAGATTGCCTATGTGTTGGGATGAAGTGGGTGAATCCAAGCTTTGGGGACCGGATTTGGTGAGAGATTCGACGAAAAAGATCAAGGTAATCCGAGATAGGTTGAAGACGGCTCAGAGTAGGCAGAAGAGCTATGCCGACAACAGAAGACGGGACTTATCTTTCCAAGTTGGTAACTTAGTTTTCTTGAAGATTTATCCAAGGATCGGGATAAAAAGGTTTGTGAATAAGGGGAAACTAGCTCCAAGGTTCGTGGGACCATTCGAGATCTTAGAGAAAATTGGGGAATTAGCTTATCGCTTATCATTGCCTCCATCTTTCTCCTTGCTTCATGATGTATTCCATGTGTCGACGTTGAGGAAATATTGTAACGATCCTTCCCACATTTTGAGTTCACCTCCCGAAGAGATTCAAGCGGATATGTCTTATGTTGAAGAACCTTTGCGAATCCCAGAGTTTCAAGTTAAAGAATTAAGAACGAAGAGCATTCCGGTAGTAAAAGTGCTATGGAGGAATCATACCATTGAAGAGGCTACGTGGGAGTTAGAGTCGGAGATGAGGGAAAAGTATCCTTTGTTGTTTGAGAGTACAAGTAAGTGTACCTAAAATTCGGGGCGAATTTTCTTTAAGGGGGAGTGAGTGTCACGACCCTAATATTAGACACTATTTTAGCACTCGTTGAGCACGTGGGGTTGGGTTGATAGTATTTCATTTTATGTCTTTTATGCTTCTTGTTAAGTTTATGTGTTTATATTATGTTTTGATGAATTGTGTGAAGCTAGGATGAAAATGAATTAAATCTAATGCTTTAGGGTCTAAAAGGAATAAAAGGGAATTGTTCTAGTGAAATAATAATAATGAGAATTTTTAATAAAATGATTTTATTAGGTTGAGGTGCTTAGTTGCAATATGGAATAGTTAAAGTTGTTAGTTTCATTCCTTAGGTTCTTAGAGGAGCTTTGGTGTAAGATGTGATAATTATCCATGGAAAAGTAACACTTGAAATTCATTTTTATTTTGCCCAGTACTTCTTCTTCTTCTTCTTCAAAAGACAATTCCATGGAAATGAAAACCAAATCCTAGCTCAACCTTCCAAAAATTCTACCACCTTCAATATCATTTCGTTTTCAAGACCGTTTGCGGATTCTTGTTCGTGGCAGCTAGGGGAGCATATCTATCCGGTCAAATAAATATTCCATTTTTCACTATTTAAGTAAGTTATTATGATTTCTTTCAAAAAGTGTTCATTCTTTGACTATTGTTGTTATTAAAATGATTTTTATGATTTGTGGTATTGTTGGAACACTTTTATTAGGAAAGATTTGGTTTTGGAAAAATGGAAATTTAAATGAGTATGGTTTGGTTGTGTAATAGCAAGAATATGGGTTAATACTTATGTTTTGGTGTTAATGTCTTGATAGGAATAGTTGCATGGTAAATTGATACAAAGTTTAGTGCTAAAATGATGTTAGTTTGTGTTGAAGTAGTTTGGAAAGGGTATGGAAATGTTTGGGAGTTGTATTGCTAATGTTGGTACTGATTTTGGTCACTTTGGAAAACAGAGGAAGCTTGGTTTGGATCATTTGGTAGTTGGTTGCTGAATTGGTAGCTCTGTTCTGAATTCTGGACAGAGGGCACGACTCGTGCTCTGTGGCACGACTCGTGCACGAGTCGTCCCTTGGGTTTGGCCTAAGTCGTGCCTATGCTGGGATGAGTGTATCTGGTGGGGTGTATAAGGGGTACGAGTCATGCCCTGGGGCACGAGTCGTGCCTTGCCCTGCAGTCTCTGAATCATTTTCCAAGGCTTAGAAACCTATTCAAACTAGAACCAAAGTGAACCCTCTTTAACTTAGATTAAAGTAGAACACTTTAGCTACATAATGGTGTCTTACTTGGTTAAAATGTAATAGTGGAAGTCCTTTAAATATTGTTCGGAAAATGCTTGACAGCCTTGATTCGTCACTTAACCAAAGTGACTCCAACTTGGTAAATGGAACTTGGACCTTTATAGAGGTCATGTATTGTTGCATATTGATTATGTAGGGCTGGTTTATGATACCTTGTTGCCTTACTTGAGTTCATATGCATTGGTTGTTATATATATAGAGTATGAAATGAATGTTGCACTATAGTATTGATTGAACATGAGTATGTTTTACCATGTTGTTATATTCTTTTCCCTTTGGTGGATTTCCTTTCAAGTAAATATTATGTGCTTGAACTTGTGTTAATCAGCTGATGTTTAGGGGTATAACAGAATACGATCAAATATGGAAAGTGTGACCTAATGTGATCGAATTACGTTATACCTGTGACTGTCCCCTTCTGTGGCCACAGATTGGGGTTATAACATCTGTATTGAGCCAAAAGCCTTACAGAGTTGCTAGTATTTTATATGGTTCCCTGAAAAATGGGTCTTATAAGATGTGAATATGCTCAAGCAGTTCACAAATGAGGGGAGTCTTATCTCCCGATGTTGTACGATTTATTGGTCAGACGGGAAAAGGTAAACTAAGGTAATGTAATGTGTTTATGGATTTTCCAATGTGTTATATGCACCTTGTAAGTGATGCATCTTACTTGGCATATTGTGCATTCATAATAACTTAATGAGATTTATTCTCACCCTTCTCCCTTTAATGTTTTAGATCGGCCTGAGACAGGAGGGCCCGACCAGTGAGGACGGGGAGGAGTTTGTACGAGTCTTTTGGTTTGTTGGGTATGTAGTTGTTCTAGACGGGTTGTATAGTTATATTTTGGTTTAACTCCTTGGTGGAGTTTGTATATATAAACACTTTGGTTTCAAAACTTATATTTGTGAACTTTTGTAATATGTAACTAAAGTGAGTTAGTTTTCAAAGTTGTTTTACCCTTTTCCTCCAAGTGGAGATGACCCAAGTTAGTATTTGAATTTTAATGTTAAAGTTTAGTTTCTTTTCAAGTTAAGTCAAATGTTTTCAAAAATTTACAGGTGGTCTTTCTTAGTTTGGACTCTCCGGCTCGGAAAACGTGTTAGGTTCCGGGTTGGGGTGCCCACAGTCTTCCTAGGTTGGTATATAATGTCAAACTCAGTGAGTTCAATGGACCAATTGAGGAGACGTTCTAAGCAATCCAACTTATCCAAGATTTTCTTCAAGGGTGCATTAGTATACACAGTGATGGGGTGTGCAGAAAAGTATGCTCGTAGATTTCTTGCCGCTATGACTAGGGCGTATGCTATCTTTTCTGCATTGAAGTATCTGCTCTCCGCATCGGATAGTGCCTTGGAGACGTAGTAGATGGGCTTTTGTGTTGTTACTTCATTTTGGACTAGTACCGCAGCTATTACGTTGTCCGTGGCTGCTAGGAAGACATATAACATCTCTCCGGTAATCGGGCTGCTCAACAAAGGAGGGGATCCCAAGTACTCCTTCAACTGTTTGAATGAGTGTGAGCATTCTGGTGTCCAAGAGAAGTTCTCGGCCCCCTTCAAGACTTTGAAGAAAGGCAGTGATTTTTCAGCGGATTTAGCAATGAATCTCCCAAGTGCGGCTATCCTTCCATTCAACCTTTGAACCTCCTTGATGTTGGTAGGTTCCTTCATTTCAATCAAGGCTTTGATCTTCTCCAAATTTGCCTCGATGCCACTTTGTGATACCATAAATACGAGAAATTTTTCGGCAGTCACCCCGAACACGCACTTACTTGGGTTTAAGTTCATGCTGTTGGCTCGTAGGTTGTTGAAAGTTTCCTCCATTTCTAATGCGTGACTGCCATCCTTAGTCTTGCTGACCATGTCGTCTATGTATGCCTTCATATTACGGCCTATCTGCTCCCCAAAAACTTTATTGACCATGCGCTGGTAGGTTGCGCCTGCATTCTTGACCCCGAAGGGCATCATAGTGTAACAATAAATCCCTCCAGCTGCCTGGAAAGCCATTTTTTCAATATCTTCCTTTGCCATTTTTATTTGGTGACAATCAGAATAGGCATCTAGGAAGCTGAGTGTTTTATGTCCAGCGATGGAGTCTACCACCTTGTCAAATCTGGGGAGAGGGTAACTGTCTTTCGGGCAGGCTTTGTTGAGATCTGTAATATCCACTCACATTCGCAACTTCTCGTTATGTTTCTTGACCATCACAACGTTGGCTAACCAAATAGGGTATGTTGCTTCCCTGATAATATCAACACTTAGCAATTTTTTCACCTCTTCTTTAATAGCATCTTCCTTATCATTTGCAAAAATTCTCCTTGTCTACTTGATAGGTCTAGCAGACGGATCAACTTCCAACCTGTGGAGAGCTATCTCTTCCTTAATTCCTCTAATATCCTCGACTTTCCATGCGAAGACATCCAGATTGCTTTTTAGAAGGATGATGATTTTTCCCTTTTTCTGGGGAGAGCTGGCCCCCAATTTTTATTTTTTGATCCGGATAGTCGGGGTTGAGTACAATTTCCTCCAATTCATCTACGGGCTCCATTTCCGGACCGTCTCGAAACTACAAGGTTTCAATGATTATTTCTCTAAGTTTTCTACCTTCCTCGCCATCGATGTCTCGGTCTTCCATGTCCACTGGTTCGTCTACGTATGGGTGCTCTCCTTGTCTCAAGAGTCAAGGTTGGCCCCCCCTAGTTCTGGTCGCTGACGAGATGAGGGGCTACATACGGGATGGACTGAAATGTGTTATTATTTTCATGAATGTCCAGGATCATGTGGTCTTCATCCTCTACCTCAAAAATCAGATTGAGCTTGGAACTGGTGCTGGTAGTCTTTACAAACTTAGAAATTTTCATATTCTTGTCCGGTGTATCCACCTCCATCTTCTGGATGTTTTTTCTGCTCCTCATGACATGCTCCAAGAAGTCCTTGGGGGTCGCCCTCACACATCCGACTCCGGCACGGGTAGGAAACTTAACTCGTTGGTGAGGGAGGGAGACGACCATCCCAAATTTGCCTTGACTTGGAATTTCGAGGATGGCATGGTAGTCGCTTACCAGATCCATGACCATGAAGGTTATTGTGGCCTCTGCTCGGAAGGGATGATCACCCACTTCCAGTAATAAATCAACAGTGCCCATGGCACTGACTTTGTAGTTTGTGAAGCCTTCTAGTCTTCCAGAGTATGGTTCTAGCATACTATCTTTCAGACCCATCTTCTGGAAGGTTGAATAGTACAGAATATCTCGGGAGGCCCCCGAGTCAATGAAGAGTCTTTCAGACTCACAGTTATCAATCGTTTCCTTGATCACCAAGGGCTGCTCGCGAGCCGCGCGACTTCTGGCTAGTTCATTAGGGGAGAAGCTTATGACTTCCTCTTCCTTTTGAATCCAAGCGGGGATATGATAGACTTTGCTTAGCTAATGGATCTGGTCTTTCAGCTTTTTGTTGGAGACGGTATCCTCTCTTATAACATGAAGCTTAGCCCTAGGAGGCCTGTCCTCCCTTTCATCCTCCTTATCCTCATCGTCGTCATCCTTTCTCTTTCGCTTGTTATCCTTTCTCATAGCGTAGCGGTCAAGCTTTCCCTCGTCTACCCATTTCTTGATCATTCTTTTGAGGGAGATACAGTTTTCCGTGTCATGTCCATGATCCTTGTGAAAGGCGCAGTATTTGGAGTTGTCACGGGTGTACTTTGATTTATCACTGAGTGGTCGGGGATCTGGTAGGTTCACTAACTGCATGATTTCCGTGATTGGTTTAGTGAGGGGGGTAAATAACTCGGCTTTCTCAGTAGCCAGAGTTCTATTCTTTCCCTTATAGCCATTTCCATTGGAAGTCTGGTGGGCTCCAGCTGCTTCAGCCTCTGGCTTATCAGACCTCTTCTTACTTTTTTCCTATGCCATAGCTATGGCATAGGCCACGTTGTACAGATCAGATTTGGACTTAGGCTCTCTGGCAGAAAGCTCATAATTAATTGTCCGGATCTCAATTCGGAGTTGAAGCAAACGATCACCTCCCTGTCTGTCAGGCTTTCTTCAACTTGGTCTGCCATAGCTCTGAATCTGTTATAATAGCTCAGAGTAGTTTCATTCTTTCCTTGCTCAATGTTGGCAAGGTAAGTCAGTCTCTTCTTTCTTTTCCCAGCTGTAGCGAAGTGATCCAAAAATCTCTTTCTCATGATCTTTCAGCTGTCGATGCTTCCCTTCTTTTGCTCACGGAACCAGGACATGGCTGTTCCGGAGAAGGCACCTGCGAAGGCCTTGCAGAGTATATCATCTGCCTTAGTGAGGAGGGCCATGGTAGATTCAAAACTTTGCACATGTGTAAGTACCCAAATCTAGCTCATGCCTTCCGATTAATTTTTCTGGCAATTCCCCAAACTTTCATAAAGTTTAGGGACAATTCGAAAACTTTTCCAAACTTTCCAAGGGAGGAAAAACCTGCTAGGAATTAGAATTCCAAGCAGGACCTCGCTGGAAAGAAGCCTCTAGCTGCCACCTTGCATGAATCTAGAAACATGCTAACACGACAGAGGATAACGCCGGACGACTTCTTTTGCCGTGAATTCACGTCGAGCGGCTTCTTTAGGAAGCACACAACAGCCTATAAATAGAGGCCTCCTCTATTCATTTTAAAAGGAGGAGTTTCAGCACTGTTACTCTGCCCAAATTAAACCACGAATTTCCAGTTACCAAAATCACTCGAAACTCACCTCTCTCATACACAAATCCCATCCTAATCTATTCCTAAATATGAAAATCCCCTTGGGAGATAGAGAAAACCAATATTGGTAATCTCTCCTTCCTTTCCCCTTGATCTACTCTCATTATCTTGCTTTACTTACTACTTGTCATTTATATTCTTATTACTTGTCATTTATATTGATTTATTGTCTTAAAGTTCTTATCTTAGCAATCTAATCATCATATTCCCACTCCCCCTACACAAAGTATTCATTGAAGATCCTCTCCCAAGAATGAACAAGGTTCCACAAGTGGCTTGTTCTAGGGAAGATCTATCACATGATGATGTGATATTCCTTTACTTTTATGCATAAAAATGCAATCTTTATTCATATTATGTCATTCTCTTCCCTTGATCTAGCTTTCCAAGGATTGTCCACCTTATAAGGTCTTAAAAGAAAATAGGAAAAGCCATAAATATCATCCCTTTTACCTTATGTCTCTAGTTTAATGATACTCATTGTGTTATTTACATTAAAAATGCAATCTTTACTTTAAAAGTTGTTTCCCATGTCCCTAAAAGATGGGTCTCTCTCCGAGGATTGTCTAATAGCCTTTTAAGGCACAAAAGACAAAGGATGAGTATAAAGATCTAATCTTTACACCCCTTTTCCCTCACTATCAGAAACATGTGTTTTAGCGACGGAATAAACAGCGACGGAATGATTCTGTCGCTATTTAGCGGCGAAAATAATGATTTAGCGGCGGAATTATTTTGACGTCAAATTTAGCGACGGAATTTAATTCCGACGCTAGATTTCGACGCTAAAACGAATATTCCTCGAATATTCGTTTAATTACCGCCACTATTTTGGCGCTTGATTTACCGACGGAATATTCCGCCGCTATTTCAATATCAGCGACGGAATTATTCCGCCGGTGAAAATATATTTTTTTATATTTTTTTTATTGATCAGCAAGGGAAATTTTCCGTCGGTGAAAATAAAATATTTTTTATTTTTATTTTTGAAATATTACACCGACGGAAAATTTCCGCCGCTGATAAATTAAAAATATTAATTAATCAGCGGCTGTAAGTACCCAAATCTGGCTCATGCCTTCCGGTTAATTTTCCCGACATTTCGGTAAATTTCCCGGTAATTTCCCGGACCTTCCTAGTGTTCCGGAAATGTCCTGGAACAGTCCAAATTTAAATTAGGGCTGTAAGGAGCCTTCCTAATTAAGAAAATACGTTTTTCTTAATTAGGGAGAAGCTTCTAGAATGATGCCACCTTGCATGGTTCTAGAATCTTTGAGTCTGATGGATAAGACCGCACGGCCTCATTTGCAAAGAGCACACGGCCGCACGGCTTCATTAGCCTTATCCAGGTGCCTATAAATAGAGCCCTCCTCTACCCACAACAACAACAACAACACACCAACAATCACACACACACTCCATAGCAGTCCAGGACGTGAAGAAAAACCCTTGAAGGCTCAAGAAGGCGAAGAAGAAGCTCAAGAAGCCATCTCCCTCCTCCTTGAAGACCCAAGAAGAACCTCTCCTCCTAGCTCCGTCCGAAGAAGCGAAGGAAACGATTGGTAACCTCGCACGCCCTAACCTTGCATTTTAATTGATATACTTGCTCATTGCATTCATATATCTTGCTTGGGACTTGGCATTTATTCATAAAGATCATATCTTTATCACCCCTTTCCCCTTTGCATGCATTAAGACCTCATTTGTCATAAAAATGTAGTCTTTTTCATAAAGGTGCATCCTTTGCACCTAAAATCCCTATTTTCCAATAAAAATGTCATCTTTATGCATCATTTGAATATAAAGATCAAATCTTTTTCAATGAAAACGCATCCTTTGCATCAAAACCCCTTTTTCAATGCATCATTTGCATAAAAATCAAATCTTTATGCATCATTTGCATAAAGATCATTTCTTTAAATCAAAAAGCATCATTTGCAACCTAAAAATGTCATCTTTTCATTAAAGAGTCATTTTTTTATCATGCATTTCCCCTTTCCCCCAACCTTGGAACGGACCGGTGTAAAAGTTCTCATCTTTGCATCGTTCCTTCCATTGAAGGTTCATGATTTCTTTAGGAAAAGGATAACCTTGAACCCTATATCTCCGATTATCGCTTAAGAATGAGTATGAAGCCTCTATACGAGCTCGACCGTCTTAAAGTGTAGGATTGATGGGCTAAGGACATTCCTTCCTAAAGAACCTCATCTTTGACCCAAAGAGAGTCATTCTCTCGATCACGCAAGTCAGAGGGTCCCGAGGCTTAAAAATGCGATGATCATAAGTCATAAGATGAGGATGGGATCATAATCCCAAATACATAAATTCCAAGGAATCCCGGCGACAACCAACAAATGGTTTGTACGTCCGGAAGATAACTTGGGACATTCCCCCCCCCTTATTTTCAAACACATGCACACAAAGAAAGCACGCAAGCAAACACGATTAATGAAATCTAGGGAGACTTGCTCCGGCAAGGCACTTTGGGTGAACGTAAACGTTCTTCCCGAGGGTAACTTAACCTCAGAACCCATAAAACCTTTTTCAAAGTTTTGAGGTAATCAAAATGGCGTGGCGACTCCGTTTTTCAAATAACTCGGATGTCTTCAAACTCGCGTGAATTCCAATAAACAAAAATTTTGGGCACACATTCACGAGTTTGGGCGACTCATTGGGGATCATCCCCGAAAGGAGAAAAGCTTTATTTTCAAAACAAAAGTCGATACTTGGTATATAGGTGGACCCCACTTACCGCTTCTGTATCGCTCCCTAACCGGGGCTTGGGATAACAAGGTGGTTTAACAATCCCACGTACCGGTATCCCTTTTTGAAAAAAAATTTTGAAAAAAAATACAAAAGCTTTTCCCTTTGAGCGGGTTAGAGCTCCCATCGCCGATTTCATTAATCGTGCTTGCTTTCTTTACCATGCATTGCATCATTTGCATCTTGGAATCTGTGCATACTTTGAACGGGAAACAACCGAAAAATAGCAAAAGGAGTGGAACTGGAAAATTGATCCATGCGGTCGTACGGCTAATCCTCATAGGATTCGACCATACGACCTCGGTGGCAATTCCACCGGGGAAAAATCATGGTTAATCTGGCGGTCCTAGCGGCTTGGGGCTATTGACTCCATGGCGGTGGGGCTCCCGAGAAAATTTACGTGCTTATGTGTTGCATTTTCCCCGTCCCGAAAATCATTCCTTTAAAACACATTTATGAAAATCTCTGTTTTAACTCAAAAAGGAACATTTTTAGGAGACCGCACACTACGCGCACTGATATATCACTGTACACTTTTGCACGCACGTCCCTCAAACCCGAGGGTGGTTCAGTGCGATCACGGACGGCCTTACGATGCTCCCGGCGCGCACGGAATCATCCCAACCTCCCATGGCGGCCGGTGTCGACCAATGCACGGTCCAGGTGTCACACGTTTCAAAAAACCGTGACTCTTGGTTGGTTTTTGGTCTAGTCCGTGTCATATAGCCCAGTTGCATACCCACGTAAAGGTCAAGCCTTAGCTCATAACGGAAACCAAGATTTTCGCTCAAGCGGAACTCCGCCAAAATTCCGGCAAGGAAAAATCGGTGGGATCTTGACTCCGACATTGACTATTGACCTTGACCCGCACGGAATGCGTAAAAGTCAAGACCAAGTCTTTGCCAAAATAAAAGATCTTTCGCTCAGCGAAGCTACGCCAAAATTCCGACAAGGAAAAATTGGCAAGATCTTGACCCGGCATTGACTTCGATTCCGAGCTCGCGTGCGTATGCAACGAAGTTCAATGTGACACTTTGTGTCATCCGGCTTTTGCCGCCCGACCCATGCCTATTATATTCTCGGACATTACCGAAAGTCAAAAAACCGTCATTCGCTCAAGCGAAACTCTGTCAGATCCGTCGAGGCGGAGACGAGACTTTCACGGTATTGCCTTGACTATAATCCGCATCGCTCGTGCGTTGAAAGGTCCTATGACCCGCTAGACCCGATAGGAGCGTTCTTTACTCTCGGTCGGTGGGATCCGCGTGCCCTATAGGACCACTCGCCGGGTGTCCACCACAGGGAGGTCGAAATACGAGGTGGAATACGAGGGGCTTATAGACGTAGTGACGGAACCCGGCGATCCGGGATCTAGAGTAGTTGTGAAAAAGAAGGGCGAGAACCCCTTTTCCAACCAAATAGATATTAATAAAAGACATTGTTTTAAGTAAACTTGAAGATTCTAATTTGCATATTGCACAGGCCTTCGGCCTAAACACCTACCCCGAGTCTAAACCTTTCCTATCCCTTTCCGCGGCGAGAAAGAAGTGGGTGAAAACACCGGGTCGGCGACTTGTTAGCGCGAGAATTCTCGGAACAGGTTCGCGAGAATCCTCGGTTTTGTCGGCTTTTCGGTGTCAAAATGGCCAACATGGTAATCCACAACGGTAATGACCAAGTAATTGGAGGGGCTATCCCAGTTCAACCCAAGCCTCACATACGGTATGATGTATGTGATTGCGAAGCGCCTCAGTATGAGTATCAAGAATGGATCAATGAGGACGCTCCTTCAAGGAAGAAGAAGAAGAGAAAGTCCACACGGCGAAGCTTAAGGAAAGATATGAAGGCGGGGACAAGAGCGTAGGAACTTTAGGAGAGTCTTCGGGCAAGTTCGACTACTATGTCGGTTATGCCAAGGAACACCGCAAGGAACCCGTCACCCCAAGCACGGTCCGGCTGATACCCCGTGTACGGTGATCCTCTTGAAGCGAAAGTGCTGAATTTGTGGCCATCGTAAAGTTCAATGAGAAGCTAGCGAGATCTAGAAGCGAGAACACGAAAGCCTATTGAATACGTAGCCGACAAGGAAGAATTAAGACCCCTTACGAAGAAGACTTCATCGGCATTATCCGAGGCCAACCCTTCTATTGGCTACAGACAAGGTCGTGGTGTCCAAGATCGATAAGAGAAAATGAGTTATCGGCGGTGCATTGATAAGATGAGCCGAGACCCTTCGATCAATGAGTCCGGTCGCTACGGAAGAGCTAGGCGAAAGATTGCAACAAGTTACTTTAGTTCCCCTCACCATCTTTCCACAGTACCGGCTGTTAATGATTTCCGGCAAGCTTTTGATCGGTTCGAAGTCTCCAACTTTACGAAGAACGCCGACAAGGCTGCTACTCCCCGTGGCAACGACAAGAAGAAGGAGTGAGATCCCGGTCCAACCCTTGTCAAGTCCCCTCGAGTCAATAAGTAGTGTGGGGTCAGTCGGTGTTGTCTATTCGGTTGAGTCGGGAATCTTCGAATTCCGAGTCCTCGGAGTCATCCGAAGGCCTCACGCTGAGGATTATGAAAATGTAATCGATGTCATCTTTCCCCTTATCTTGAATGAAATGACAAATCTTTACGATTATCCTCTTATTGCCAACTTAACAAATGATAAATTAACTCAAAACTTAACAACGGTTAATAATGAATCATTTGAACAAGATGCAAACACACTAAACGAACAATACATTAAAGAAATCTTTAAGCGGGTTTCGGAAAAGAGGAAAACCGGGCCCAAGCGCGAGGAGGTTTTGATAAGTGTGAACTTGGGTACTATTGAGGAACCTAAAGAGACACGGATTGGAAGCTTCTTCCGGGGGTTGAAAGGGACAGATTGATTGGTGCTCGAGAGAATACGTCGACGTGTTTGCATGGTCATACAAAGATATGCCGGGGCTAGACGGTTCGATAGTAGAGCACGAGAATCCCTCTAGCACCGGATGCCGAAGCCGGTAAGCGAGCGAGAAAGATCAAGCGGAATGGTCTCTACAGGTCAAAGAAGAAATTGAGAAGCTACTGCGGGTAGGATTCATCGAGTCATTGAATACCCGACATGGTTGTCCAACATCGTGACCGTAACCAAGGCCAATGGGAAGGTGCGGCTGCTGTGTGGATTTCCGAGATCCGAACAAGGCCGGCCCCAAAGACGACTACCCTACGCCAAACATAGACATCTGGTGGACTCCACGCCAACTACGAAGTCAAATCCTTCGTTGATGGTTTTGCGAGCTACAACCGGATCAAGATGGCCGAGGAAGACCAAGAAAAGACGGCCTTCACCACACCGTGGGGAACCTCTTGTTATACGGTAATGCCATTCGGGCTCAAGAATGCTTGGGGCTACTTACGAAAGCGGCGACCGCCCTTTTTCATGACATGATCCACAAGGAGATTGAGGGCTACGTAGACGACATGATAATCCACTCCAAAGGAGAAGGTGGGCGGCACTTTGTTGACCTACGAAAATTCTTTGAGAGGGTGAGACGGCATTCCATGAGACTAAACCACACCAAATGCACCTTCGGAGTGACAAGGGGAAAAGTGCTCGGAGTACATGGTCACGGAGCGAGGTATAGAAGTTGACCCCGAAAGATCAAAGCTATCATGGATATGAGGCCACCTCAAACCAGACAGAAGTCAAAAGCTTCATGGGAAAATTGCGGTACATCGGCCGTTTTGTCAATCGGTTGACCACTATGTGCGAGCCCATCTTCAAGCTCATGAAGAAGAATGTGGACACAGAATGGACCGAAGAATGCCAAGACGCCTTTGACCGAGATCAAGGCATACTTAGTGCATCCCCGGTACTATGCCCCCACATAGACGAAGCCTCTTCTGCTCTATCTAAGCTGTCGCGAACACGGCAGTTAGGGGCTATGCTTGCTCAAGAGAAGAAAGACTCTCGGGTAGAAAATGCCATTTACTTTGTCGGTAGGAAGCTACAAGGGAGTGAGCTCAATTATTCGGCGTGTGAAAAGACACGTGCGGGAGGCCAGTGCAGGTAGTCGGCAAGTTGAAGCATTATATACGAAGCCCACCTGTGAACTTGGTCTCGAAAATGGACCCCATCAAGTACATCTTTGACAAGCCTTCCCTATCGATGCGTCTAGCGAAGTGGTCCTTTTTCTTGGCGAGAATACGACATCAACTATGTGACCGAGAAAGGCCATCAAGGGTCAAGCATTGTCGGATCACCTAGCGAATTTCCCAGTAATGAAGACAGAGGGCACGAACCCCAATTTCCGAGATGAAGGGATCTTTGCGGTTGAGCACGAAAATAGATGGCGGTTGTTCTTTGACGGAGCCGCTAACAAAAGAGGAAATGGTGTAGGAATGCTATTGGTCGATCCGAAAGATGAGCATACCCCATAGCCCTCAAGTTGAACTTTCTGCCACGAACAATGCCGCCGAGTATGAAGCTTTGCATTCTTGGTTTGGAGGCCGCCTTAGAAAAGAAATGTCAAGGAGCTCGAAGTTTACGGAGACTCGGCCACGATCATCAACCAAGTCTCCAACAAGTGGAAGGCTGTAGACCCTAATCTGCAACGGTATCATGCCCATATGGAGGAGTTGAGCGGACGGTTCAGAAGTGACTTTCCACTACTTGCCGAGGGAAAAGAACAGTTCGCGGATGCTCTAGCTACTCTAGCCTCATTGGTAGAGATCCCCGAGGAAAAGCCATAAAGCCCTTCGAGTGGGTAGAAGAGAAGCCCCGACTTTACGTTGTGAAGTGGACACAGGACCCGAGCCTATAAAGGAACCTTGGTACAATCAGTTTACCAATTCCTCAAAGACGGAGAGTCGGCTTTCGGAGACGAAGAAGGTAGACCAAAAGAAGGAGTCGAGCCAAAAGCTTGCAAGCCACGAAAAGGTTGGCTTCTCGGTATGTCATTCTAGGAGGCAACCTATACAAGAAGCGGTATCAAGGACCACTCCTCTTATGTGTCACTCAAGAAAGAGCCGGAGAGTTGATGACCGAAATCCACAATGGTCCACTGCGGTCCTCACATGAATGCGAGCCACGATGCAAGTGATCCTCGAGAATGGGTTACCTCTTGGATCTCCATGGAAACAGTGCGTTCGGCACGTCCGAACTGCGACAAATGCCGGCGGTTTGCCAACCTCAACCATCTCCCACCTCATGACACATCTTGCATGGCGACTCCTTGGCCGTTTGCGGCTTGGGGCATTGACGTGATAGGGAAAATATCCCGGCGAGGAAGCAATGGGCACGAGTTCGTGTTGGTGGCCATTGACTACTTCACCAAGTGGGTAGAGGCCAAGTCCTACAAGGTCCTCACTTCCCGAGAAAAGTGGCCCGGTTCATCAAAGAAAACATAATGTGCGAGATATGGGGTGCCCAGCGAGATCATTTCGATAATGGGTCACACTTCGAAGGAGGCTGCGATAGGCTTGTCGAGAATTCGAGTTACTCGCCACAAGTCGTCCCCGTACAGGACCTCAAACCAATGGAGCCGTGGAAGGCTGCTAATAAGACACTCGAGCGGATCATCAGGAAGATGGCCACCCGTGGTCGTGATTGGCCAGCTACACCTAGCACTCTGGGGCTACGAACGTCTGTCGAACAGCCACGGAGAAACTCCTTTTGCCCTAACTTACGGGATGGAAGCGGTGTTACCGGTGGAGTTGGAAATCCCGTCATTAAGGGTCCTCTGGAAAACGGTGTCAATGAAGTGGAATGGTTGCGCGGCGGCATGATGAATTAGCCCTCGCTTGACGGAGAGAAGGCTAAAAGCCATGGAACACACCCGAGCCTACCGAGGCGAATGGCGGGCGTTTGATAAAAGGTCAAGGCCGGAGACATCAAAGAGGGCGACTTGGTCTTTGAAAGTAAAGCCCCCTACCGAGACAACCCCACAGGAAAATGGGAACCCGTCTGGATCGGCCCTTATGTGGTGCGAAAATGCGTCGGGAGGAGCAATGAAGCTTGCGAGACTTGGATGGCAATCCCTTTGTCCACCCGGTCAACGGTGATAAACTCCGAAAGATACTATGTACGATAAAAAAAAAAAAAAAAAAAAAAAAAAAAAAAAAAATTATAAAAAAAAAAGAAGAAAAAAGTGCAAAAAGAGTAATGCCCGGCTAAGTGAAGACCCCAAAAAGGGCGGTCTAGGCAAAAAGACGGGCTGCACATATATAAAAAAAAAAAGAAAGAAAAAAATCTTAGTGCAAAAAGAGTAATGCTTGACTAAGTGAAAACCCCAAAAAGGGCGGTCTAGGCAAAAGACGAGTACACATAAAAAATTTTTTTAGTTCACCAGAATGAACTACGAAGACTGAGCCCCTTAGCCTTTCTTGTAAAAGGGGAACGTGAGGGCGTACGGCCATATATGGTTGGTTTAAACAATAAAAAGGACGATTAAGTTTCCATGAAATGTGTCCTAAACAATAAAAAGGGACAATCAAGCTTCCATGAAGTGCGTCCTAAAAAATAGTAAAGGGTATTTCAGTTTTCATAAAACGGGTCCCAATCAATAAAGGCATTTGAATTTCCATGAAATGTGTCTTGATTAATTTTTAAAATAATATTTCTTGTTCATTACAAGTTAAAAACTTCTTGATGAGTTCAAGCACGGTCTACCTCTTAACTCTGCTAACCTGCTAAAAAGATCTAAAATACAACAAAATGCCTAAATAAACTAATGTGTTTGCAAATGGCAATAAGTGGATCTTGAGAAAAGACTTGTCGGTCGTCATTATTTGAGTCTTCTTCGAGTCTTCTTCCCTTTTCCTCGGCCTCGTCGAGTCTTCTTCCTTTTCTTCTCAATAATGTCGGTATCCCTCATCCCGACCTGCGGTATCCTCGCTGGAGCCTCTACCAACCCCGTGTCGATGAGCGCTCTCTCTATACGAGCACGAGTCCGCACCTCCTCCCCTGCGAGCCTCGGTCAAAGGAGCGACCTCGGACAATCTCTTGTACCAGAGCCTCCATATCCACTGACCAAGTCACACGATTGGTTATGGCAACTCGCCTTAGCCTCGGTCTCCCTCGAGTCCTACTCGAGTCACGGTCGGCTCCCAATAAAGCTCGACGTCTATCCTCCAAGATAACTGAGTCGCTCCCATCTCCCTCTCATACAGGTCCAAGTAGACCGGTGGTCAAGATGGTGCTCTTCACTGCTCTGAAGATAGCCACAGGTGGGAAAGCGGTATGTGTCCAAGCCCTCGAGAAGAAAGAGAAGGCATTTGGATCTCTCATGTCCAATGACACCACCTCCATGGTCCGGATGTCCTCCCGATCACTCAATGGCTCTGTAAAGCCCCAAAGCTGCTGGATACCAAGCGGGGTATGTAGAAGGACGACCGGCGGGAATCACGGAACCCTCACGGCATAAGACTCTGAAATATCCTCCTGGTACGCAACCTCCAATGTGGTATCCACCAACGGATGTCCGAAGTGGATAGCCTAGCCATCATCGGCTCCCGGCTACCTGTTCTGTTGCCTAGGTGCACCTCTCCAGAAATCACCCAAGGGTGAGTCGGCAAAGCCCCGAGGCAAAGCCCGAGCCTCTCACTGCAGACCACAAAGTCAACATAGCCGGACTCCGGACCTCATGAAACGGTCTCCCGAGCCATCCTATCAATCCCATGAAATGTCTCTCCCAAAACCGGCGGGACAATATCCTTCCCGGCCACTGGTCTCGACCATGTCCAAGAGACCACTATAGACGAATCCCCACGGACTCGGCGGTGAACAAAATAGAGAATACGCGAGAGAATGAAAGCATCCATAGCCACTTGTGGTCGCAGGCCATATCGGAGACCCAGGCACCGGGATATCGAAAGGTCAATCCTATCAGGGGCTACCATCATCCTCTCGGCCTCTCCCAAAGGAATCTGCGAGAAAAGATGCAAGCTTTACCGTCACGCACGTCTCCGATCAGCGGAATAGATATAGCCTCAATCTCGGGACCCCCAATCGAGGCTCACGCGAAGTCTTCGTGCGTTGGGACGATTTCGTTGTAAGAGAAACTTGATAAACATGTCTCCGGACATCCCAGAACTTTGCTGCGGCTCTCAACAGATCCCAATCGGGCGGGAGATCCCTCAAATGCCATAAAGACTTGATCTTGAAGGAAGAATCAAGCAGCCCCTTGTGATTTTGGAAGTTATATCTCGCCCAAGATTGAAGACCGGATAGAAAATGGTCTCGTCTCCCCCTTTGCAATCTAACGGGATTCTCCATCGCAAAATAATCAAAGATGGTGCTTTTAGGTCCAAAATATGCTCTGGGAACAATTGGGGCAAGTCTAGAGTGAAAATGAAATGAAATGGCCAAGCCTTGCTTTTATTCAGAAAATAACCAGTTCAGACAGGCGTAAGCCGCACGGCTTCATTTGCCCTCAAGGCCATGCCGCACGGCTACATTAGCCCTCTGCAGAAAAAATTCTGCAGCAACCAAAGTTGCTGCCCAAGGGAGTTTTCACCCCACTTTTTCAACCAAAACCTGTACAAAAACATATCCAGAAGCCATTCAAGCATTTATACACCATTATAAATCATTTTGGCCCATTTTCAGCCCCAATTCCAAGCAAAAAAGTCGCCCCAAGGCTCAGATAATATGCAAATTGAAAAAGCATGAATTAGAAAAGCAATTAAAACATAAATACAATGTTTTCGCCCCATCGGCGCCCAAATAAAGCAAAAAATAAACAAAGTGTGCATAAAAATTGTAAATTGTTTGTTTTTGTTCCAAATCTACTCTAGAGACCTCCTAGGCCTCCGATTCTTCTTCATCTTCATCGTTTGCTCGGCTCGTAAATGCTAGCCTCCCTCATCGGGTCCTCACAGTCGCTCACATCGAGATAGATGGACATTATCGTGCCCATACTCGGCCAGTTTGCTCCGAATGTCGGCGTTGGGTCCCCGCCCCGAGGCATAGCACCGGGAAGAGTACTCCGAGGCCGATGAGGTAGACGCTGTGCCCCAGACGTGCCGTCTCTTGCGCCCGAGCTCCTGTGCATCCGCTGCCGCCTTCGAAGCGCGAGCCGGCTTCCTCGAAGAGACCGGCACATGTCCTTCCAGCCCTATTCTGCACGACCGGCCTATCGTAAGTGCGAGTGGAACACGAGAAAAAAAAAGAAAAATCTCGGAAAATCTCGGAAAATAGCAAAAAGCGAAAATGCGAAAGCTAAAAAAGGAATAAGACCCTAAGAGTACACTTACGGTGCTATCGGGCGGCAAGGTGTCTTGGGGCTCCCTAGCATCGGGGACGGTATCCTCATCCTCCTCGGCACTCCATGGACCACGTAGGATAAATGTGCGGGAGGGATCGGCGGGTCGGTGGGCTCATCCTCCCCATATCCCCGAGTGACCGCCTTCACTAGCCACGTGGCGTCCTCGGGCGCCGCTCCACAAACACGAGCGTAGGGAGTGTCCATGTCAAAGTACTCCTCCGCAGCCACGCCGCACAGTACCTAGCAATCTCATCCGCCGGCGAGTCCACAGGCTGCGGCATCCCGTCTTTGGAGGGTCGAGAAGGAGTAATGGCATCTAGTGGGGGAACATGACCATGCTTTGTCTCGAGAAGCGGTCCCCGGATAAATGACATCACATGTCGGCCACAGTGAGCCACCTCCTACGCCTCGTCACCTCTATAGCATCTCCCGGCCAAGATCTCTCGGATACACGGGGGGTAGAAGTCCACTCCGTCGTGCCCATCCCTATTGATGACCGGCCTCACCATTTTGTAGTCGAAGGTAATCCGGGTCTTCCCCGTGAATTTATCTCTCGCATCTCCCCTCCGGCGAACCATAGCGGGGAAGATGGTGACATCACTCTGCTGGTTCCAAGGGAAGAACCCGATCACCTCGCAAAACCAGGCTGCATGTTCAAAACATCAAAAGGTCATTTTCTCTCTCATAAAAGTCTCAAGACGGGAAAAGAAAAGAAAAAAAAGGAGACTACCTCAAGGGCAAAAGAAAAGCGAGTCCATCGAAGCGGACCTTGTTCCGTACATGTCCAACGAGAAGTAGAGCTTCCGCCAATCCGGCCTCTCCCCAAGAGACCGTCCCTATCCCATCCACATCCTCAGGAGAGTCGAGGAGGCAAGTCATAGCTATCGTCCCGGAATTGGCAAAGATGGTGGTGATAAAGCATCAACCATATGAATGCTCTAGCCGAAATGGCAGGCGGTCACATCATTAACGGCAAAATTACGCATGCTAGTCTCGAACCGCCACCTCGACATTCCGTGTCTCCATCCCGGCCCCTTCGGAATCGGCTCAAACCCGACCAAAGCACTGAAACTCCTCGGCGGTAATATGGTCCCTCCAAGTCACGGGCCTCCCGGTGAGCGTAAGCCCGTAATAGCGGTGAAATCGGCGGGAGTCATCGGCTCTCCCCGGCTCGGGTGAAAGCTATGTGTCTTGTCCCACAGGCACTCGGATAGGGCTGGACTAAGCCCTTGCTCTTAGAGGTGATGTGGACACCCCTACCAATGGCCTCTACAAATGCATCCAAGCCGGTAGCTCTCACTGTTGCTTGGGATTTGCCCCATCCTTCTCAAAATCGGCATCCTCTGCCCAAAGCTTGACCGCTATCTCCGACGGTCCTCTAGACTTGTTCTCCTGTAGACAAGCACATCAAAAGAAGCGTCAGTCCTTCATATCATTTCAAAAGCATGCATATATTCAAAAGTGCACATATTTTCAAAAGAAAAGCATTCATAAAAGTTTTTCTAGCATAACTTTTGCATCAAAAACGTGTCTTTCATCACTTGAAACGCGTCATTGCTTTCCTAAAGCACAAAATCACAATTTTTTGCACATAAGCATTATTTTTCAAAAAAATGGCATGCATGAATCATTTTCATCTTCCAAAATCATGTTTTCTCATTGAAAATCAGAATTTTGACCTAGTTCTAGCACAAGGCAAGAACTCCGTCTCATATTTTGGAAAAATTCTTACTTCATTTTGCGAGAAAAAAAGTGAGTCATAATTTTCATCAAACAAGTTGCACATGCATATTCTTAGCCTCATAAGTTGTTCATGCATCTCAAAATCATTCAAAAAATCATTCAAAATCCTATAATTCGGGTCAAGCCCTAAATCATTCAAAAATCAAGCAAAATCATCGGATTTGAGCAAAATGAGAATGCTTACCCCAACTGATCGCGGGTACGTTGATTTGTGCTCCCTTCTCCCCGGATAAAGCTCCGATGGAGGCGTAAGGAAGTCATACTTCCTCTCCGTCCTCACGAGCTCCTTCCTCCTCCTCCTCGCGGCCGCCGAGATGTTTCTCCTCGCTTGCCTTGGTATGGGATTGCCCTCCGGATCCATTTCAAATCAAAGGGAAGCAAAAGGGGTTGAAGAATTTCGAAAATTCTCTCTCTCTTCTCTCTCTCATTTGAAGTGGGCGGCAATGGTGCCCAGTCCCCGTTCAAAACCTGATTTTAAATAATCTGGAAAAAACAGGCTTCTAGCCGTACGGCTTCTTTTTCTCCATCTCATGTCGGGCGGCTTCATTCGCTCTGAGCATAAATTACAATCCTGCCCCTGGACCTTTCACTTGGGCATGCAATTTCCGTTATCTTTTAACCAAGATAACATCTTTTCAGAAAATATCCCTTATCTCTTTAGCAATCAAGCTTTATTCCAGTCGCCTCCGTTAATTCCATTATAACGGGATAACACTAGGTGACAACCTCCGAATTGTCAGAACTCTAAACTTGTGCTACCTCTATCCGCGAATAGTGACGTATGCCCAAGTCATTCCAACTTGTGCTACCTCTATCCGCGAATAGTGACGTATGCCCAAGTCATTCCAACTTGTGCTACCTCTATCCGCGAATAGTGACGTATGCCCAAGTCATTCCAACTTGTGCTACCTCTATCCGCGAATAGTGACGTATGCCCAAGTCATTCCAACTTGTGCTACCTCATCCGCGAATAGTGACGTATGAAGTCATTCCAACTTGTGCTACCTCTATCCGCGAATAGTGACGTATGCCCAAGTCATTCCAACTTGTGCTACCTCTATCCGCGAATAGTGACGTATGCCCAAGTCATTCCAACTTGTGCTACCTCTATCCGCGAATAGTGACGTATGCCCAAGTCATTCCAACTTGTGCTACCTCTATCCGCGAATAGTGACGTATGCCCAAGTCATTCCAACTTGTGCTACCTCTATCCGCGAATAGTGACGTATGCCCAAGTCATTCCAACTTGTGCTACCTCTATCCGCGAATAGTGACGTATGCCCAAGTCATTCCAACTTGTGCTACCTCTATCCGCGAATAGTGACGTATGCCCAAGTCATTCCAACTTGTGCTACCTCTATCCGCGAATAGTGACGTATGCCCAAGTCATTCCAACTTGTGCTACCTCTATCCGTGAATAGTGACGTATGCCTAAGTCATTCCAACTTGTGCTACCTCTATCCGTGAATAGTGACGTATGCCCAAGTCATTCCAACTTGTGCTACCTCTATCCGCGAATAGTGACGTATGCCCAAGTCATTTCAACTTGTGCTACCTCTATCCGCGAATAGTGACGTACGCTCAAGTTTCCCAACTTAAGTTACCTCTATCCCTGTCATAAAGAGATAGTGCCGTAAGCTCTAGCTTCCTCAGGTGACAGCCTCCGAATTGTCAAAATCTCAAGGATCCTAGACATCGTTCCTAACTATCTAGTGATGCTTGAACTACGATCAAGGCTTGATTCCTCCGGGATACGTAGGTAGCCTTTTATAAAAGGTCCAGCCATTCGACCACTTTGGTCACCCTGTTTCTTTGTCACTCCTCAGTGATAAAGCGCCCCCTCATAGAAGTTCAGATATCCGACCACCTGGGTCACTCCTAGCATGTCCCCAGTAGGATCAATTGCTTGACCTCCTAGGTCATTTTCTCTTCTATATACCCAGCAAGAGACCAGTTTCTCTTCTTCCTCCCCCAGCGGATCCTAATTCCGAACTACGGCCTGGCTTGATTCCTCCGGGATACGTAGGTAGCCTTCCAAAAGGTTCAGCCACTCGACCACCTTGGTCTCCCAATCCGTCTCGGCATTCGCCAGATCGGATCCTTTTCTATCGACAACCCCACTCGCCTTGCAAGTGACGTTGCCGAGGGGCTTCTGTAAGTACCCAAATCGCTCATGTCTTCCTAGGTTAATTTTCCCGACATTTCGGTAAATTTCCCGGTAATTTCCCGGACCTTCCTAGTGTTAGGAAATGTCCCAGAACACCCAAATTTAAATTAGGGTTTGTAAGGAGCCTTCCTAATTAAGAAAACACGTTTTTCTTAATTAGGAGAAGCTTCTAGAATGATGCCACCTTGCATGGTTTTAGAATGCTTTGAGTCACAATGGATAAGACCGCACGGCCTCATTTGCAAAGAGCCTCGGGCAGGCCGCACGGCTTCATTAGCCTTATCCGCATCGCCTATAAATAGAGCCCTCCTCTACCCACAAAACAACAACAACAACACCAACAATCACACACACACTCCATAGCAGTCCAGACGTGAAGAAAAACCCTTGAAGGCTCAAGAAGGCGAAGAAGAAGCTCAAGAAGCCATCTCCCTCCTCCTTGAAGACCCAAGAAGAACCTCTCCTCCTAGCTCCGTCCGAAGAAGCGAAGGAAACGATTGGTAACCTCGCACGCCCTAACCTTGCATTTTAATTGATATACTTGCTCATTGCATTCATATATCTTGCTTGGGACTTGGCATTTATTCATAAAGATCATATCTTTATCACCCCCTTTCCCCTTTGCATGCATTAAGACCTCATTTGTCATAAAAATGTAGTCTTTTTCATAAAGGTGCATCCTTTGCACCTAAAATCCCTATTTTCCAATAAAAATGTCATCTTTATGCATCATTTGAATATAAAGATCAAATCTTTTTCAATGAAAACGCATCCTTTGCATCAAAACCCCTTTTTCAATGCATCATTTGCATAAAAATCAAATCTTTATGCATCATTTGCATAAAGATCATTTCTTTAAATCAAAAAGCATCATTTGCAACCTAAAAATGTCATCTTTTCATTAAAGAGTCATTTTTTATCATGCATTTCCCTTTCCCCAACCTTGGAACGGACCGGTGTAAAAGTTCTCATCTTTGCATCGTTCCTTCCATTAAAGGTTCATGATTTCTTTAGGAAAAGGATAACCTTGAACCCTATATCTCCGATTATCGCTTAAGAATGAGTATGAAGCCTCTATACGAGCTCGACCGTCTTAAAGCGTAGGATTGATGGGCTAAGGACATTCCTTCCTAAAGAACCTCATCTTTGACCCAAAAGAGAGTCATTCTCTCGATCACGCAAGTCCCGAGGGTCCCGAGGCTTAAAAATGCGATGATCATAAGTCATAAGATGAGGATGGGATCATAATCCCAAATACATAAATTCCAAGGAATCCCGAGCGACAACCAACAAATGGTTTGTACGTCCGGAAGATAACTTGGGACATTCCCCCCCTTATTTTCAAACACATGCACACAAAGAAAGCACGCAAGCAAACACGATTAATGAAATCTAGGGAGACTTGCTCCGGCAAGGCACTTTGGGTGAACGCCAAACGTTCTTCCCAAGGGGTAACTTAACCTCCGAACCCATAAAACCTTTTTTTCAAAGTTTTTGAGGTAATCAAAATGGCGTGGCGACTCCGTTTTTCAAATAACTCGGATGTCTTCAAACTCGCGTGAATTCCAATAAACAAAAATTTTGGGCACACATTCACAGCGGCGAAAATATTCCGTCAGTGAAAATAAAATGTTTTTTATTTTTTTTTTGAAATATAATAACGACGGAATATTTCCGCCGCTGATTAACTAATATTTTTTAATTTATCAGCGACGGAATATTCTGTCGGTGATTATAAAATTTAATTTTTATAAATATTATTTTTGAAAAAATAAATAAATCATAAATATTTATTAATTTTAACATGAAAATTAATAAATCATCAATATTTATTAATTTTAATTTAATAAATATCATTCTTTATAATTATATAAAACATGAAAATTATTTTAAATTACTATCAAAAAAATAAATATGAGTCAATAAATATTATTGTTTCAAAAATAAATAAATCATAAATATTTATTAATTTTAATTTAATAAATATCATTCTTTATAATTATATAAAATATGAAAATTATTTTAAATTACTGTCAAAAAAATAAGTATGGGTCAATAAATATTATTTTGAAAAATATATATAAATCATAAATATTAATTAATTTTAATTTAATAAATATACCATATACCCTATACACTATACCCTATACCCTATATACCATACCCTATACCCTATACACTATATGCCCTATACCCTATATCCTATATCCTAAACCCTAAACCCTAACCCCTAAACCCTAAACCCTAAACCCTAAACCCTAAACCCTAAACTCTAAACCCTAAACCCTAAACCCTAACCCCTAAACCCTAATCCCTAAACCCTAAACCCTAACCCCTAAACCCTAAACCTTAAACCCTAAACCCTAATCCCTAACCCCTAAACCCTAAACCCTAAACCCTAAACCCTAAACCCTAACCCCTAACCCCTAAACCTTAACCCCTAAACCCTAAACCCTTAACCCCTAAACCCTAACCCCTATACCTTAACCCCTAAACCCTAACCCCTAAACCCTAAACCCTAAACCCTAAACCCTAAACCCTATAGTGTATAGTGTATAGGGTATAGTGTATAGGGTATAGGGTATAGGGTTTAGGGTACAGGGTATAGGATATAGTGTATAGGGTATAGTGTATAGTGTATAGGGTATAGTGTATAATGTATAGTATATAGTGTATAGGGTATAAGGTATAGTGTATAGGGTATAGGGTATAGTGTATAGGGTATAGTGTATAGTGTATAGGGTATAGGGTATAGTGTATAGTGTATAGAGTATAGGGTATAGGGTATAGTGTATGGGGTATAGTGTATAGTGTATAGTGTATAGTATATAGGGTATAAGGTATAGGGTATAGTGTATAGGTATAGGTATAAACAGATATAATAGGTATTAGCCAGATAGGTATGGTATAGGGTATAAGATATAGCTTATAGTGGTATAGGTATAACAGATAACAGTATAGAGTGGTTTAAAGATAGTGGTTTGTGGTATAGGTATGTGGTATATGGTATAGTAATGATATAGATGTATAGGGTATAGTGGTATAACAGATAGTGTATGTGGTATAAACAGATAGTGGTATAAACAGATAGTGGTATAACAGTAGTATGGTATGTGGTATAGTGTATAGGGTATAGTGTATAAACAGATAGGTATATAGTGTATATGTATAGTGTATAGTATATAGATATAGAGATAATAGTGTATGTGGTAGTAGGGTATAGGGTATAACAGATAGTGGTATGTGGTATAGTGGTATAGTGGTATAAACCAGTATAGATAGGTTTAGTGCCAGATAGGGTTTAGGGTATATGGTATAGGGTATAGTGTATGGTGTATAGGATATGTGGTATAGGGTATACAGATAAGATATAGGGTATGTGGTATAGGTATAGCCAGTATAGTGTATAGTGGTATAAACAGATAAACAGATAGTGGTATAGTGTATAGGGTATAGGGTAAAGTGGTATAGTGTATAGGGTATAATGTATGTGGTATGTGGTATAGCAGATGTGTATAGGGTATAGTGTATAGGGTATAGGAGTGTATAAGCCAGATAAGTGTACAGATGGGGTTTAGTGTATAGGGTTTAGTGGTATAGGGTATATGATAGATGTAAGTATGATATGTGGTATAGTGGTATAGCATATAGTGGTATAAACAGATAATGTATAGTGGTATAGTGGTATAAACAGATGTGGTATAACAGATGTGGTATAGTGTATGTGGTATAGTGGTATAGGGTATAGTGGTATAGTGTATAGTGTATATGGTTATGTGGTATAGCAAACAGATAGTGTATAGATGTGGTATAGGTATGTATGTGGTATAGTGTAGGTATGTGGCATAGTGGCATAGTATAAACAGATAGGTTTGTGGCATAGGTATAGTGGCATAGGTGGCATAGTGTATGTATAGGGCATGAGGTATAGTATGTGGTATAGTATATACAGGTATAGGGTATAGATAAATAGGTGTATAGGGTATACAGATAGGATATAGTGTATAGTGGTATAGTATAAACAGATGGTATAATGTATAGTGGTATGTGGTATAGGGTATATGGTATAGTGTATAGGGTATGTGGTATAGTGTATGTCAGATGGTATGTGTGTATATGGTATAGGGTATAACAGATATATAGCCAGATAGTGTATAGGGTATAGGGTATAGGGTATAGGGTATAGGGTATAGGGTATAGGGTATAGTGTTTAGGGTATAGTATATAGGGTATAGGGTATATGATATAGTGTATAGTGTATAGTGTATAGTGTATAATAAATATCTTGTTTTGTATAAATAAAAACAATGATATTTATTAAATTAAAATTAATTATTATTTATGATTTATTTATATTTTCAAAAATAATATTTATTGACTCATACTTATTTTTTGGACAGTAATTTAAAATAATTTTCATATTTTATATAATTAAAAATAATGATATTTATTAAATTAAAATTAATTAATATTTATGATTTATTTATTTTTTCAAAAATAATATTTATTGACTCATATTTAATTTTTGAGAGTAATTTAAAATAATTTTCATGTTATATATAATAAAAACAATGATATTTATTAATAATAGCGGCGAAAATTTCCGTCGCTGAGGTTAAAAACAGTGGCGGAAATTTTCGTCGGTGATCTTGCCACGTCATTGATCCATGTGAACGTAAATGTTAGCGTCGGATTTTTCAGCGGCGGAATATTCCACCGCTAAATATTAATTATAGCATCGAAATTTAATTCCGCCGCTATATTTAATATTTAGGGGCAGAATATTCCGTTGCTGAGGGTAATTATAAAACTGATTTTGGATTCCTGAAATCAGTTCACGCCATTATTTCCCTCTCTCTCTCTTCCCGCTATCTCTCTCTACCCGCGACCTAGCTCACACCGCCGCCGTCCACCTCTCCACACTGCCTTGCTTCGCCGTCCGTCCACCTCTCCACCGTCTCCATCTCGAGCTGCTGCCGCTGCCGTCCGTCCGTCGTCCGTCCGTCCGTCCGCCTCCTTCCACCGTGTTTCTCTCTCTTCTCTAATCAAGGTAAGCTTAAATTAAAATTAGATCTGATTTGTAATTTTGTCGTTGATATGGGTTCCATGAAGTTGTAATTTTGTATTAATTTTTTTTTTTAAATGAACATGTTCACGTCAGTATACTGAGAAGCAAGAAACGAACCGGAGGGACCCTAGATGCACCTTAGATCTGAGTTTTTATGTGCACTGATTATTGACATACATGTGTTGTGCTATGTTTGTGATGAAAATTCTACAAATCTTGTTATTGCAGCTTAAATTGATTTTGTGATTGCACTGATTAAATTGATTTTGTGATGAAAATTCTACAAATCTTGTTATTGCACTGATTATGTACCCTTTGCCCTGATGAATCTATGCTATTTAGATGGTGAATTCAAGTGTTATGAAAGTGCATGCTTTAGCGACTTGAATGTTGATTAGCCATATCCAAAAACTTGCTAAGTTTTCTTGCTCAATTGTTAGGGGCTAGTATATTGTATTGATTATAAATCGAAGTTTTTACAAATTACTAGGAATCAGTTTGAAATTGGTTTTTTTTTTTTTTTTTGAAATTGGTTATTGCATGATTGGTAATTGGCTTTGGCTTTCTATAGTTATAAATGTGTTTGAATTCATATTATTGTATGATTTGTTTCAAAACTATAATGACAAGCTTGCTTACCTTTTGCTCTCTACTTATATGATTCAACACTTATTTGGAAATGCAAACTTTAGTATGAATTTCTGTATACGATTGCCTAATACTTAACACTTATAGACCCGTTCATTTTAGTTGGTTCGGATTGTATCTATGGAGAAAGACAAACTTAATTTTCATAATCAAATATGTAACATGTTATTTTTAGTAAACATAACATGTTACATATTTAGTAAACATAACATGTTACATATGCAACAATTAGTGGTTCTAGATCCCATTTTGGGGCGATTGACGGCATCGCGGACGGTGATATATATCGCCTACGTTTGAGCGCCTGATATCAATCCTGGCACCCTAGATGCACCTTAGGGTAATAATCAATTTAGTTATACCGAATCAGAAAAGACAAAAAGAAAACGATATGTTAGTAATATTAACGAATAGAAGCATAATTGACAACCTACCCTCGTCGACAACTACAGAGTCGTCATTAGAAACACCCTATCAAGAGGATGAAATGTCAGTGCCACCTAACGTTTCATCAGCTAATCATCCATTAGATGATGTCACTCATATTCCTCAAAATGTTGATGAACCTGAGGAGGATATCTTACCAGTGAATTTGCCAACTCCTCCGCCTCGTTCAGGTCATCTCACGCACATTGATATTGATGAATCAGAGGAAGAGGAAGAGGAAGAGGAAGAGGAACCAGAGTTTGATTCATCAGAGTCCGAAGACGAAGATGAAGAACTCGAGTTTTGTAGTAATTCAGAGTCCAGTGATGATGATGGGGATGAAGATTAAAAATAGTTTAAAGTTTTATATGTATTGTGAATGCTTTAGATTATTAGAACTTTAAAGTTTTATATGTATTGTGAATGCTTTAGATTATTAATAGTTTAAAGTTTTATATGTATTGTGAATGCTTTAGATTATTAGAACTTTAAAGTTTTATATGTATTGTGAATGCTTTATATTATTAATAGTTTAAAGTTTTATATGTATTGTGAATGCTTTAGATTATTAGAACTTTAAAGTTTTAGATGTATTGTGAATATATTGTTTCCTATTGTTAAAGTTGTATATTTTAATATTTTTACTGTAATACAGATATGAGTTCTAGTAGAAAGGGAAAGGGTAAGAAGACTAAGCCCATCTACACATCTATTACTGGGACGCAACCGTCCCGATCCGGTAGTGATGATGTCGACCCTTCACGCAGTAGTACTAGCTCCACCTCTGGGGCCGATACTCAGACTACTGTCGATTCTGAGGGGAGGATATTTGTCCGGATATCATCACATTATGACCAGTAAGTAACTCTTCATTAATTTGATATAAGTTGGTTCCTTTTTGTTTTATATATAATTCATTATTTAAGTTAAAATGTTATTGTATAAATATACTTGGCAGGTTTGTAGGGGGATACCCTACCACAGGGACTAAGATCGGGCAATATTGGCGGTCTCGGAAAATGACCGAGTATTGGCCCAACTGGAAATCATTGCCACCGAGGCAGAAGGAGGATGCGTGGGAGGAGTTTAAGGTAATGTGTTAATGGTTTTTATTTAAAACTTAAATGTTAGTTTGTTATTAAAATGTTATAATTAATAATGATTATACTCTTTTAGTTTTGTAATGTTATCATTATATGTTGTAGGATAAATATTATTGGGCGCCGGAAATCGACGAGGCGACGGCTAGATATGTTTTCGATATACAGGCTCACAAGCTATTTAGGGATTTTATTGGTAACATATTTATCTATCCTTAATTAGTTTAATTAACAATGATTATACTCTTTTAATTTTATAATGTCATCATTATATGTTTACGAGATATTCATATTTTTTATAGGTACCACGAAGAGAAATTATTATACTAATCGGCTCGCGGCGGGACAACAGCCCTCGACACCTACTTGGATGACCGAGGAGGTGTTTTGTCAATTTTACGAATATTGGGGGTCGGATGCGGCGAAGGCTATATCCAATCAGGCCAAGGCCAATAGAGCAGGCTCCTCGGGGGTCGGCGGCGATGCATACCATGGGGACGATCCCGGTCGCCGAGCATCACGACCGCATGGTATGTATGTTAGTTTAAATGTAGTAGTGTATGGATGCTTTTAAATAGGTTTTTGTACGTATGTTAGCTGGGAGCCATGTTGATGCTATGAAATTCATGGTTTTAGTGTAAATGTAGTGTATGCATGCTTTTAAATCAGTTTAAATGTTGCATTTATACAATTTCAAAGTAATAATCTCGCTTATTTTATTTATAGGAAAGGGAGTATGGCCGAATATCGCTTTGTGGATGTTTACGCTAGCACCCATCTTCGGAATCCTACAGCGCCCGATCAACCTCCGCAATGGGTTGACGATCGCTCTGCTAATGCCTTTGTAAGTAAACTATCATTAAATGACTTGATTTTGAATATGTAAATTTATTTATGTACCTTACATTGTGTATATGATTATAATTATTTGTTTTATTTTGACAGACTGCATATCAAGCCACTGTTGCTCCCGAAGGAACGCCTCCCGGCGAGCCCATCCCCTTCGTGCCTGATGTTTGGCACTCGGTCACCTCTGAGGGACATCCAAAGAGAGGAGCCCGAGTGTTAGGGATGGGGGATTACGGGCGGCAATGCCCGTCGACGTCGACCGGCCGTCGGCGAAATGTTTCCCCGACCACGTTTCATGATCCGAGGGTCGATAGTCTGCAGGCTGCGTTGGATGAGGAGAGACGTGAGCGGGCAAAGCTTGCGGAGGCTTTGGCGGTTCAGACGCAGATGCAGGAGGAGACTGATCGGCGTCATGCAGAGACTGAAAGACAATTGGTACTGTTGATGGCTCGTTTCGACCAGGACCCTCAGGGTAATTTCCGGCCTCCCACGAGTTGATATTTGAGATATTTGGCGCTGTTGATGGCTCGTTTAGACTTGTTTGTACTATTTTATACTTGTTTGTAAACATTTGAGATATTTTGTACCCGCGGGAGCCCCTCCCCCCTCTCCCCCTCCCCCTCTCTTCTCCCCCTTCCCCCCCTCTCCCCCTCCCACCCCTCTCCCCCTCCCGATTTGGTACGGTGATATTTAGTCTTTATTTGGTACGCTGATATTTGATTTTTAGTTTTTATAGTTTTAGTTTTATAAATTGTATTGTTATATCAGGTACAAAAAATTTTGGTTTATTGATATTTAAATTTTTTTTTTTAATTTATTTCAGAATCAGCGACGGAATATTCCGTCGCTGATATTAATTTATTTCAATTAATTTTAATTACAGCGACGGAAATTTCCGCCGCTATATTAATTAATTTTAATTTAATTTTTGATTATAGCGGCGGAAATTTCCGTCGCTGTAATAAAAATTAAATTAAAATTAATTAATTTCAGCGGCGGAAATTACTGTCGCTGAAATTATTTTATTTTAATTTAATTTTGAATTTCAGCGGCGAAAATTTCCGTCGCTGTAATAAAAATTAAATTAAATTAAAATAATTTCAGCGACGGTAATTTCCGCCGCTGAAATTAATTTATTTTAATTTAATTTTTATTACAGCGACGGAAATTTTCGCCGCTGAAATTAATTTAATTTAATTAATTTTTATTACAGTGACGGAAATTTCCGCCGCTGAAATGAAAATTTAATTAAATTAAATTGATTTAACGGCGGAAATTTCCGTCGCTGGAATCATTAAATCACCGGCGGAATTAAATTCCGTCGGTAAAATCAAAAAATAGCGGCGGAAATTGACCCGTCGGAGCACTGCGACGGGCTGGTAGCGGCGGACCACCGACGAAATTTTTTCGCCGGTGTTTATATTTAGCGACGGAAATTTAATTTTAGCGACGGAAATTTCCGTCGCTAAAACACCTTTTTCTGGTAGTGCCTAGTCCTTTGGTTCTTGGAGCATTTCGTGGTGAGGATCGGTGTAAAGACTCCATCGTTAAATCGTTTTCATCACAAAAATGCCATAGTTGTTGTCCCTTTAGAAACCGACAGATCTTAGTCCCGACATCTCCGATAATCACTTGAGACGAACATAAAATGTTCCTACGAATCTTTATCGTCTCAAAATGTAGGATCGATGGGCAAAGATTCCTCCTTTCTAAAGAGTCTCATTCTTGGACTTAAAAGACGAGCTCCTCTCGATCATATGTGACTAGATCCCCAAGGAACGTTAGTTTAAGACATACCAAGGCTATTACGCCCATAATGGTTGATTAACCTAACGGGAGGGTGGATAAGTCCCGTAATGATGATCACAAGTCCAAAATGAGCACGGGATCAAAATCCCGAAAACATCAAATCCAAGGTATCCCGAGCTATAACCTTCTTAAATGGTTTATATGTCCGGCAGATAAACTTGGCACATTCCCTCCTCTTTTCAAATCACACATACACACGAGCACACAAACAAGCACAAACTTCGGATCTAGGAAGACTTACTTTTGCAAGGCTCCTTGGGTGAACGCCAAACGTTCTTCCCAAGGAGTAACTTAACCTCCGGACCCTTATCCTTTTTTTCAAAGTTTTGAGGAAATCAAAATGGCGTGGCGACTCCGTTTTTCAATAAAACCGGTGTCTTCAAACTGAGGTGAACGGCGACCCTTAAAACGGTTCAATCACGGGGCCACATACACAACATGGTCTCGTGCATCGGTGGTTCCCGCTTATTTATCAAAACTTGGGATTTTAAGAGCAGGGTTGGGCGGTAGATCATTAATACGCTTGGAGAAAGGACGGGTAGCACTGGTATCATCATCATCTACTTCCTTTCTCCCCATTTCCATCTAATCTAGTCTATTTTTCAAGAGTAGTAATACTCTAACATCGATGCCTGAACTGAAACGAGAACTGTGGTGGGTCATTTCTTTGTTTCGGTGCCCATTCACCCTACTATATTCCAAGTGTTCCTGGTGATTATCCCCATGCCCAGATGGTGCTTTGTCTCTTCTGGGTGCCAGTTCTGAGTAGGGAGGAGTCCTGTGACGAGGAGGGCTCCTAGGATTAGGAGGGCTCCTATGCCGAGGAGGGGATTTTTGCCTTGCCTGACTAAGCCTTGCTCTCAAGTCAGCAGAATCAACCTCCTGTTCCCTTGGGTGGTTCAAATGACTTCTCAAGTTTACCTCATTCCTTACGTTGCCATTCCCATGCGTCTTATGACGAGGAGGGATATCTTGGGGATTTTGTCTGTATCTTCCAGAGATGCCATGGTGAGGGGGATTTTGGCCACGGGGAAGATTTTCTTTAATCCCCTGACTACCGCGTCTGTCAACCTGGCTCTGCCCTCCAAGGGAATTTCCTGTCCTCGTAGGCCTTATGAATTCAGCCAGAGAATGTTCCGGATCTATTTGAAGCAAGACATTTTGCGTTTCGTAAATGCGTTGCAAAGTTTCCATCTGTTGATGCAGCAGAGTTCTGCGATCAACCTGTGGGGGGGGGGGGAGCCCCAGTTCCTCCCTGGACAGCATTCCTCGTCGTTTGGCTGCCGGCAGGCCTTCCTCGACGCCGACGACGAGGAGGATTCATCTGTTGCACTGTGTCAGTTACCGGCTGTCCCCTAGAACGCAGATTTATTCCTAGGGGCGGCAGCCCATCAATCAGCGGTGGTGGAGGAGGCAGTTCCCCATTAGGAAAAGCAGTTCTAGTGTTGCCATGAGTCTCTTTCTCAAGAATGTTATCGTGTTCAGGAGTAATACTAGCAGTACGCCCGTCTTCCATCAGGATTAGGAGAATAGAGCATAATTTTTCAAGTTATTCAATGGGTGTTTCGAATCGTTTTCCGGCAATGGAACCAAACTGATGATGCCAAAAACGTTCAGATCAGCCCAAATTCAGTGGCAAGTTATATCCTGGATGATTGAATAGCCTGAAAAAGATGAACAAACACGTAAACTTAGCCGGGGTTTCACCGGCGAAGGTCCTCCGGCGTGAGAGTAAGTATTTGTATTTAGAGAGAGAAATCAATTGACAAGAGTTTAGATTCAAAAGATGTGTTACCAAAATAATGTGAATTATGGCTTGTATATATAGGCATAGCATTGTAGAATCCTTGTTGAATAGGAATTCGTAGGTGAGGAGGTTATAATCCTAGAGGGATTATAACTGTTCAGTCCTTGCTGGATAAGAAATTGTGTGAGATAAGGTTATAATCCTTGGGGGATTATAATTGTTCATAGTCCTTATTTGAGTAGGATTAGATAAATAGTAATCAACACGTGTTCCCGAGACGCCCTCCTCATCGTATATGGCTTGCTCGGCCTTGCATGATGCCGGTGAAGAGATTTGGGAAAGATAGGAAACCGTTCCCTTGCTTAAGTTGGTAACCGAGGAGGGTCTCCTCGACTTTGAAAGGAGGCCTTGCTCGGCCCTGAGAGATGCCTTGCTCGGCATTGAGTTTTGTTGGGCCTTAGTCATTATACGCTTTGCAGTTTCTGGTTCGTTTTTTTCAGCGCAGCGGTAGGAAAATTGACGTAGAGCGTTCGTTTACCGTTGGATCGGGCTGATTTTTGGTGAGTAACTTCGGGACTAATAGATCTTAAATCTGAACGGTGGAGATTGGATTTTAAGGTCCCAGGCATCGAGAATTGTATCCGGACAGCAGCAGCAGTTTGAAGAAATTCATATTTTGAGGAATATGAATATTGGGGTATCGAAGTATCAAGTCCCGACATTCGATGGGAAGATGGATTTCACGGTGTGGCAGATGACAATCCAAGATGTGTTGGTTCAACAAGGACTTGATGAAGCTTTGGAAGAGAACAAGCCGGATGAGATGAAAGACGTGGATTGGGCTAAAATTCAGAAGAGGGCTTCGAGTACGATAAGGTTAGCACTTGCTCCTGAAATTAAATATAGTGTTTTGAAGGAGAAAACACCGAGGGATATTTGGGAGAAACTTGCTAGTATTTATGCGTCTAAATCATTGACTAATCGCTTGTTTTTAAAGATGGATTTATATTGTTTGAAGTTTGATGAAGGGGGTAATTTGCATGACCATATAAATTCTTTCAGTCAACTAGTATGTCGATTGTCTAATGTTGATGAGACAATTAAAGATGAGGAGCAAGCTTTGTTATTGTTGGCTTCATTACCCAAGTCCTATAAGCCTTTTGTGCAGACGATGTTGACAGGTAGGACTACTTTAACACTTGATGATGTGGTTAAGACGTTGAGGGATAATGAAAGAATGACGAGGAGTGAGAGCTTCTCCAATGGTGACAGAGTACTAGTTGCAGAGGGTTCTGAAAGAGGGAGAAATTATAATCGTGGTGGCTCAAAAGGAAGAGGAAGGTCTCAATCTAGGGGAGATAGAGATATGAGTAAGATTGAGTGCTTCTACTGTGGAGAGACTGGTCATATGCAGATGCGTTGCCCACAATTTCGTGATGATCTGAAAAGTTTACGTGGTGTGAAAGGAAAGAAAAAGGTTGACGAAGAGAACGTTAACACGATTGATAATGATAGTGATAATGGAGATTTTCTTTTGACAGAAACTATAGCTGATGCTGATGTGATTGAGGAGAAGAAGTCTGAATGGGTGCTAGATTCAGCTGCTTCAGTGCATATTTGTAAGGATCAAGCTATGTTTGACACTTTGCGATCAGAGAAAATTTTGGAGAAATCAAAGTTGGTAATGAGCAGAAATTGAAGATTGAAGGTGTTGGGAGTGTACGCTTCAAGCTTTATGATGGGTCTCGTGGAAAACCGCCAATGTGAAGTATGTTCCTGGTGCGACTGCGAATTTGCTTTCACTAGGAGTTTTGACATCTCGTGGGTATCGATATGTTGGAAGAAGACAAACATGCAAAGTGTACAAAGGAAAGCGCTTGATTCTTCAAGGGAGAAAAGGTGCGAGAAATATTTGCTATTTGGAGATGCAATCCTTGCGTGGAAGATCCTTTTGTGATGACAAAAAGGAGAAGAAGATTGGGAAAAGAGTTCGCTTCTCTGGAGTTGATGAGATTTTAGGGAATTTTGGTCAAGGGGAGATTTGTTAGGAATTTGACCAATATTGCCTAAATTCTATTATGAGTAGGAATATATTACTTATCCCATATTGGTTAGGAGAAGGAATAGTAATTTCATATCGGTTAGGAAAGGGGAAAAGTGGGTGTGCCTCCCCTATATAAATAGGCTTCACTAGTTAGGTTTTTTGACAGAATTGGAGAGAAAGTTAGCATAAGTTTACAATTTAGAGAGAAAAATTGTATGCTTGTATGCGATTGGTGAGGATATTCAAGAGTGTTGAGAGAGAGGGTGTCTCCATTCTTGTAATATCAAGAAATATTTAGAAATTATATTTTGGGTGGAATAGGCTTTTAGCCGAACCACGGAATATTGTGTGTTTTGTCTTTATTTCGTGTGTGTGTTGTTTAATTTCTCTTGTTGCGGATTTCTTGTATGGGTGAGCGATCCTAACAAGTGGGAATGACGAGGAGGCCAGACGAGCAAAGGTAGGAAAGACCCACTCCCTTTATCGTAATTGAGACTTATGTGAATTATATTTTGGGCCCAATCCATTGAGGCTTGCCCGTCCATGGATCCACGTTCGTACCTCGATTTATACTGTTCATTACCGATAATTATCAGTGGTGATGCTAAGTCGTTGGATTACTAGTAATCCATAAAAGTAATACATTAAATCAGGATTCACTTGGAATGTTTGATGAATTTGTCAATCTTATCTGAAAAGGAACATAAGAGCATTTACAACTGTAAAAATAGTACAAACTCTCTTGATAACTTAATTTTTTGCGCTATATTACGTAGAATTGCCAAGCCAATTAAAAAAAAATAAAAAAAAAAATTGAGAACATCAATCCAGAAAAGAAACGAAAGCGTATGTTTATAAAATTATGTGATATGATGGGAGCAGACGATTATGGATTGGATAAGAAGAAGATTTGGTACCAATTACCAATGAATATTAGCCACAGCTAAAACTAATTAAAGGCACCTGTTTCTCCTAATCCTATCTCTAATGGCTAATCAAATCTTTATGTGCCAATCAAATTACAAAAGATTTTCTCTGGTGGCAAAACATGATGTCCTAACCACCAGTTCACCAACCTTAATCAAACGGAGATTCAACCATTTGAGCTAAATTACAAAGCAAAACCATGTGATCAGTCTGTCACTTATTAATTAAACAGAGAAAAATTAACAATAAAAAAATAATTGTTTAATATAAAAAGATTGTGGTCCTTCAGACAGAAGACCAACCCAACGCTCCTCAACGACTCCGAATGTAATGACCCAGTACGGCCATCTCCCACTTTGCGTGATCAACGGACCAAATAAATTTAATACTTCCTTTCCTATCTCCTTAATTAATGGATATTTAAATTTTATTTTTGAGGAATATTTTGAAAATATATATTTTTTAATGACAAATATTTATAAATATTATTTTTATCTATTTTCTAAGCCAAAAACTCACAAAAAACGCGTTTTTTGTTAACTTAACAAAAAACGTGTTTTCAACGGGGACGGAGGCTCACACAGACACTCATTCTCACCCTTTCTCTCTCTATCCGTTAACTCTTCTCTCTCTCCCCTCTCTCTCTATACGCAGCAACCAATCTCCATTGCCGCTCCCTCAATCATCCCCTTCACCTCAACCTAACCTAGCTCTCCCTCACCGGCGACCTCACCCAAACCAATTCCTCCTCCCTCAATCGTCTTATTCACTTCAATCCCACCTCTCCAACTCCGGCCAAACACAAACACCAATCCCCCATTACAATCGCCCTAAACCGCTTCAACACCGTCGTAGCCTAGCCGTCTTCCCTCAAAATCCACTCACCGGAAACCAACGCCTCCATCCACGCCTCGTCGTCCCTCGTTTCTCAATCCCAACGACGCCAATCAAAGCCGACAACTACAACCACCGTGGTTTGCGGGAGTCAAACAACGACGTTACCATTGTAGGTGAATTTGATCGCTATTGATTTTGAGAAGATGCCGTTTAGGTTAAAGCAATCCACGTGCGCTCCGTGTAAAATAATGCCAGCTTTTGTTTTTTTGAGTGCCAATTCATGTATTTTGAAGTGCGCGCTCTGTGTTTTGAAAGCCGCTTGATTTTGAAGTGCCAGCTTCTTGTATTTTGAATGCCAGTTGGGTAGAAATTGAATGCCAGCTTTGAGTTTGGGTAGAAATTGAATGCCAGCTTTAATTGATTTTTAATGTCGGTTCATATTTTTTTGAGTGTCAGCACATGTTATTTTGAGTGCCAGCTTGGTGATTAATCAAGTGCCCGTTAGTGTATAATCAAGTGCCCGCTGGTGTATATTTGAGTGCCCGTTAGTGTATAAATAAGTGCCCGTTAGTGTATAATCAAATGCCACCATGTATTTTGAATGCTGCTTTGTATTTTTGAGAGCCAAAGAAAAATATTAGTGTAACAAAGTGCCGTTGTTAGCGTAAACATAGTCGCCAGAAGGTGTAGAAGCTGGCACAGTTCATGGATTTAAAGTGCAAGTCTGTGTAAAAAGTGCCGCTTTTAACAAAAAGTGCACGGGGTTTACACTGGCAGCTTTGTTAAACTGGTACCGACACTTTTTTTACCGGCTTTGGTTACATATATGAATCCCAAGACTTTGTCACACCTCGGCAGTTTGTTAAACACGCACTGGCATAAACGGGGGAACCATTAATTACGAAAATGTCACCGTTTATTTTGAACATGGTTGTCAGTAATTACAAAATTGCCACCGTTTATTTTGAAAACACGTTTTTCCTTAGCTTAAGAAAAAACTAGTTTTTTATAAGACCAACTCATTTTCTAAACAATTTGTTTCATGATAATAAAATGAATATTATTATTTTATTTTTTTTTGGTAAATAAACATTCATTTGAACAGAAAGTAATTTGTAGGATTTTAATATCTGTCCTCGATATACTGAAGTGAGAGATTATTCAAATTTCAACCATTAGAATTAGCGGACAACTTTGAGGCCTTGGGCAGATGTCCCTTTTTGATTAGGGCTTCTCACCTTAGCGCCTATTAGGCCAAATCAATAAGGCATATAATACCATCAAATTTTCAATATTTCAAATAAATAATTCGTTCTCTTACACTTTACATGTAATAATAGTTCGCCTCTTATATCAAATGTCATTTTTTTCACTTTCTTACATTTTCTTACATTAATAATAAAAAATTCTCATATTTTATTAATATTGGCTCTTATACTTGAAGTTTAATACTAGTTTGTCTCTTATACGTGAAATATAAGAGTCATTTATTTTCACAATTCATTTTTTTAAAAAAAGCATAAAAGTCTCTTATTTGATTAATATTGACTCTTATACTTTACTATCAGACTCATTTTACTCTTATGTATAAGACTCATTTTAATCAAAAATCATCAAGCCAGTCCAAAATTCAAAATAGAAAGTTGTTGAACCATTGTATTAGTGAACACAATTAATGATCTGAAATAATAATTTAGGAAATGTTGATGCTAGAATCAAATCTTAAAGAGAGGAATAGTTTAGGAAATGTTGCTGGTTTTGACCGGTGAGGGAGGTTGCCGGAGTTGGTTAGAAATCATAGATCTAGAGAGATCTGAATAGATATGGACATATCTAACAGAGAGTGAGGAGGTAAGTAAGCTAGACGAGGGGAGAGGGGGTCAGACATGGCCGGAGAAAGTTGTCGAAGTGTAGAGATGAGAGAGAGAGATAGAAAGTCTCTGTATGCGTGTGTGACGTGAATGAGGAGAGAGGAGAGGAGGGGTAGGGTATTGTGTGAGGATAGGGAATTTATTTGGAATTCCGATTTGGTTAAACCATTTATTTGTCTTATAGGTTATTCGATATCCATATGCGTTTTATTCAGGAGGTCCTTTTGGAACTATCCCTTTTGATTATCACATACTCCCTCCGTCCCACGATTATATAGAATTTTTGGTCCGACACGGAGATTAAAGTAAAAAGTGATAAAGGTAATGTGTTGTGAGTGTAAAAGTAAAATAGGAGAGAGAATGCGTGGAGAGAATAGTTAATTTAAAAAGTGTTGTGAGTAGAGAGAAGTGGGTCCGATTTCCATTTTGGGAAATTATTGATTATTGTGGGACGCCCAAAAGGAAATTTTTTTGATATATTTGTGGGACGGAGGGAGTACACTGTATTAGTGTACTGTATTTTTTATTAATTTTAGTGTAATATTTTTTATTAACTTTAGTGTAAAAAAATTATTTACCACCTTTCTTCAAGAAAAAAATTATAAATATAATTTGCTTCCCATACAATGTGACAGGGATGGCCAAATCGGTTCCGGTTCGAAAATCGCCGGTTCCGGTTTGGCAAAAGGGTGACCCTTAATCGGCCCGGCCTAATCACGGTTCCGGTTACTCCGGTTTCGATTTCTCCCCGATTTGCTCCGGTTTCGGGCTTTTTCGGTCCGGTTCCGGTCTGATTCCGGTCAATAATGAATAAAGAAGCTAAAAATTATTGAAAAACAAGGAATTTTCGTCCGGTTCACGGTTTCGGTTCCGGTCCGGTTCACCATTTATGTGACCCTTAACCGGCCCTTATCCAAACCGGTTCCGGTTACCACGGTTCCGATTTTCGTGGCGGTTCATGGCGGTTTCGGGCTTTTCCGATCCGGTTTTTCGGTTTCGGTTCGGTTCCGATCCGGTTTGGCCATCCCTACAATGTGACAGTATTTAAGCAGCTAAAAAATACAACTTTTTCGTTAATTATAATGAAAAATTGCATCAAAAAATCACATTACTATTTAATTTTTGTGTGTTTCACCATTGAACTAATTTATTTTTACATACAACATATTAAACAAATTTATTTTTGCAAATAACACAAAAAACTTTTTTTTTTTTTTTTTTTGCATCTATGGTACTTTTTACTAACGGGGTTCATTTTTCTCCGTTAAAAAGATGTATGCCATTGCATTCGACATTTTTTCAGGGATATTTTCGATAGTTCAGTCTCAATTAACCTTCAAATGTTTAACTTTAGTTCCCTGGCCTTATAATCTTGTTCACATCTAATCATCTTTTATTTTCACTTTCACTATTAATATCTACTTTTGTTTTCAATTATGCCATCTTTTCCATTGAATATAACATTTATTTTTCAACTTTAACTATTGATTGTCTATGTATTTAAAATTTTTGTTTTCAATTCTGCATCCCATAAACCTGCTTCATTTCTCTCTCCTCATAATATGGGGAGGGTTCAAACTTTCCTTGTTATTTTGTTTTATTCGATCCAAAATACTTGTAATTTTACAATTAAAAATTTAATCCGAAATACATGTCATTTTAGAGGAAAAAAAATTCAAATATATTCTTCATTGAAACTTGTTTCATGTCATTAATTATATCTTTTGAATGAATCTAATGTAATATAAAAACACAATTAATGAGGACATATTCAGTACTACATTATTATAAAGTTATTGTAATAATTGTTTTTATTAATATTTATAAAAAGCTCCAAAACAGTATTTTGGACAGAAGAAAGTATCACTTATTGCTACTATCACTGGTCTAGAAATGATTTTCATTTTTATTCTTAATTACAAGTTAAATCAAATTGAATACTTTTTATTTCATAATAAATGTCACATTTTATTTGTCAATATTTTTCAATGAATATGTTTAATTGTTTGCATGCTAGTTATATGATGATAAAATTACGCTATAATTATTTAGAGTGCGTCTGCTGAGAAACGCGTTTCTCAATAACTATGGAGAAACGTGTTTTTCATAGCCAGAAGCTTTACATTTGATAACCAGAAAAAAAAAACCCAAGGCCAAGACCAAAAGCTTCTGGATATCCAGAAGCTTTGCATTTGATAGCTTTGCGGTTGATATCCGTGTTTTCAGATTTGATAGAAGGATGTGAAATGTATATCCGTAAACCGTGTGCATATCCGTAAAACTGTTAGGTGCATATCCAGAAATGTGTTAGGCATATCCAAATTGCTATTGAAGGTTTCTGGATATCAGAAACCTTCAAATGTATATCCGTAAACATTTTGAAGGTTTCTGGATATTCATTGAAGGTTTCTGATATCACTTTCATGTGCTTCCTTATCTACCATCGTTGTCGCTGACACGTCTGACCCGTTTCTCCATAACTTATGGAGAAACGCGTTTCTCCCTAGATTTTGTGAATTATTTATTATTTTAGAAATATAAAATTTAAAAATGAAAACGTGAAGAAAGGGAGAGAGCAGCATAGAAAAGTTGGACTATATGAGGACGAAGTATTGTAGGTTGCTCCTATAATTAATATCTACTTTTTGTATTTTAACCTACCTTGCATGGCATCAGTTTAATTTCCCCTATTGGAAGAGATACATTCTCGAGAAGAGATGGAGACAGAGGCTTGTCTTTTTTCTAGAGGAACAATGCCCATGTGACGCTACCAAGCATGCCCAAAAACTATTCCATCTTCCAACTGTATTATTATCAAATTGCCGTCTTTACTTTTGTTTTTTCTTTTCACATATGTCCCATACTACATTCTCTCTATTATACTCCCTTCCAATCGATGAAGGGAATGTAGTATAGAGAGAGAGAGAGAGAGAGAGAGAGAGAGAGAGAGAGAGAGAGAGAGAGAGAGAGAGAGAGAGAGAGAGAGAGAGAGAGAGAGAGAGAGAGAGAGAGAGAGAGAGAGAGAGAGAGAGAGAGAGAGAGAGAGAGAGAGAGAGAGTGTGTGAGAGAGTGAAAGAGAGAGAGAGAGAGAGAGAGAGGAATAGGTCAGCTTGAGTAGCTGTGAGAATTAAATGGAGGGAAGCCAACCATTGAATATAATTGACACTCACTATATATAAATGAAGCAAAGGAGAAAATGGAGCAATGACCATTACCATTTTCCAGCAGTATTACATATTTACATTACATGCATGCCTCTCGTGCGTGTGTGTGTGTTTGTGTGTTACACATCTTGTTGGTTTGAGAGGTTGAAGCTGCCAGCATGATCTGGTGATTTACTCCACTCCCTCCTATTCATTTTCCTTCCTTCCTCTTATTTGCCTTTCTATTGGTGATAATTTCACGGTTCAAATTGTTCTGAAACATTTAACAAGGCAATAGTTGGGAACAAACTATGTCAAAACAATGTTGTTTATAGACGGTTTGGTCCAAATTGGGAAATTGGGGATGTCTAAAAAGTTAAGGCTTTGGATGGAGTTCAATCAGGTCATCCTGCAGCTTCAATCACTCATACATCAACAATGAAATTAGTATTCTATATTAACAAGGGGTCCCGACTCCCGATGCAGTTCGAGTTCTGAAAATGCAACAACGTTTATATTTTCTTAGAAGAGCTTTGATTCCCTTTGTAGAATTATCCCGCAGGAACCAAACCAGTCACCGTCCATCAGAGTTATACGATACCAGTAATCTTCTCCTTTGCAAAATGTAATTCTAAGATCCGAAACCTAGCTCTATGATTATGCAACATTATCAAATTGAGAGGACTAAGGATAGAAAAAACCACACAATATCCGTCAAAGCTATATGTTGTGATATACCATAACAAAATATTGTGCCCTATAAATATTGACCCGACCCAAGTCCAAATATGGACTATAGGGGCCCACGTGTCGTGAGGATCTCGTTTAAGTTTGATTCTTGTGTGGATTGTTCTAGCCCGAATATGGTTATTGTTCCGATGGTCGCCAGAGTTATAGTTATGGCGTATGTTTTATGTTGTATGATAAATGTTATATGTTGTATGATAAATGTTATATGCTATATGTTAAATGTTATATGTTAAGTCTTTTGTTAGACTTCCCTCCATTGCAGGTGTGACACGTGGAAAAGTGAAAATGAGATAAATGATGATGACATCACCCTTGGCCTATAAATACTCCCTCCATTTCATTTAGAGAGGTATGTGTGTTTTATGTCTTTCTCTCTCCTCTCTTACTCTCTCTCTATAGAAATTTGTTACATATATTGTGAGTTGGATTGATGATTCTCACGCCGGAGGGTTTTGGGGGGAAAAGCCCCCCACCCCTAACGGTGTTTTGTGTTGTAGGTTCCATTTTGCTCGGATCAGACGGAGCGTGTTCAGCCGAATTGTTCGTCGCCGCTACCCCGGTGAGTTTCCTATGCAACATTTTTTCGATGTTGCATCAGTTGGTTCCGTTACCGGGACTGACTAGGGGAGCCGAAGGTATCAAATCTAGACTACGGTGGGGTAGCAGCAGTCAGAGTTCGTCGGAGTTTAGCCGGAAGTGGGGAAGTCAACATTTTCATTTTTCTGGGCAGAAAACTGAGGGTTGAAGCTGGTAGCTTCAGGGGAATAAAAGAAAGAGAAGAAGAAGAGAAGGAAGCATGAAGGACAGAGCTGATCATTACTCTCAAGATTCAACACTTTACAGTTCAACTTCGCCGGAGATAAGTGACTTTTATGTTTACTGGAAAGGAGGGCAAAGGAAGAACAGAGAGAAAGATTGAAAAAGTAGAAAAATTGAAAAAGGTGAACAGTAATGAACAGTGATGAGCAGTAGACGGGAGGTATGTGTCAGACGGGAGAGTAACCTTATCCAACACGTGTCGATTGGTTAGCAACGTTAGGTAGTATGTGTCAGCTGGGCAGATCGTGGAAATCCACTTCGCTTCTCGCCGGTTCGGTTGGGAGATCAGAAGTCGCAAAGAAGGAAGATGTCGCAAAGTGGAAATTGAAATCGGTAACTAACGAGAATGGCTAAATTGAGGGGGCGAGAAGAAGAAGAAACCAAGTTGCATAAATTGAAATCAAAAATGGAAATTATAAAAAAGGAAGGAGACTTACAGTTACCTTGCCGCTGTTTGTCGCCGGTGGGAGCAAAGGCGTTGGTTGTAGCCACTTGGTCTTGTCGCCGTTTGGGAGTGACGACGAAGCGGGGTTGAGTTTGGGCAGTTCGGAGTTGCGAGAAGTCGAAGTTGAAGCAGTTAAAGTTGTCGCCGGCAGTAGCGCCAGCGTTTATAGTCGCCGTTCGAGTTGTCTCCGTTTGGTGTTGCCTCCGCTCGATTTGCCGCCGTTGGTGTTGCCTCCGTTCGATTCTGTCACCGTTCGATTTGTCTCCGCTCGATTTGTCGCCGTCGGAGTTGTTTTCCGTTCGATTTTGTCGCCGTTCGATTTGTCTCCGCTCGATTTGTCGCCGTTGGAGTTGTTTTCCGTTCAATTTGTCGCCGTTTTGGGGTTGTCACCGTTCGGGTTTTTTGTCGCCGTTTGGCCTGGGTTGTCGTCGAGAGGGGTTTGCCTCCGATGATAGATCGCTGTAGGATTAGGTCGCTGATGAGTAGCTGATCCTGGTTGAAGGAGAAAGTTAAAATGGGCAGTTTCTGGAAACTTTGAGACCTGTGCGAGAAAAATGAAAGGAAAAGGAAATAAAGTGGTTTTGTTATTTTGGGCCGTGAATTTGGTTCAGAAGGAAGTGGGGAAGAATGTCAAAGTGGATTTAGGGCCACACAAATCTTGCGGCTGGGCAGAGGAAGCAAGCGTGGGTCGTTTTGTTGGGGCGGTAGTTTCATTAGCTTAGGAAGCTGTATCAACGGATGGTCATTAAAGTCTCCATTAAATTTTTAACGGATTCGTCGAAAGTGTCATTAACCTCCATCAGGTCGTCTCTTCCCATCTTTTATGTTCATGTTAAATGTTTTTATATGAACTCGTTATGTGACTATATGAATATATGCTTTGAAAACCCGTTACATGGCAAAGTTAAAAATGTCCTCTATTTACTATGCTAATTTGATAAGATAAATCGGCTTAGTTTGTTACTTGCCTATTGATGTTATTGACGAGAGATAATGGGATATGGAAACTTGAACATGAATGGTTACAATCTAGCTAGCGGGACTAAGCTCTATGATATGATTAAAGTGTATTTTAAAAATGATATTTTGGTAACTAAAAGTTTCATATAAAATGAATGAAAAGAAGCATAGGGCAACAGATGAAAATTTATGTTTAGTTATATGTTCAAGATAGTTTGCCAGTTTCACCCATATGTTTTTTAATGATGTATGCTTAGTTAAGAAATAGCGAATTGTATGCCTTCTTGGTAGTATGTTTGTAAGTATGTTTTAAATGCTTAGAATGAGGAATTGTGAAAATTAATTGTCTTGATTAGAAAGCTTACGACTCGCTTTGAAAACATGTTTTGTGCAAAGGATTATAGTATAAATGCGGTTGAACAAGATTGTATGCTCAAAGAAAGAAAGTGGTAGCGACAGTGTTACAACAAATTAAAATTCGTGATTATCTGCCAGATTTATATAATACCCCAGTCTGTTCTTTGGATCATGAAACATGAAATATAGGTTGCTAAGTATAAACGAATGTGGATTAGTATTACCTTGCAGCATGCTCCATATCAATTTTTAATTATGTTTTTACGTAATTGTTTAATGATTAGAAATTGCCAAATTAGTAAGATGGTACAGTTCGATCGAAATAAACATGAAAGAAATTATGACACCAGAAAAAACAATGATCCATGAAGTAAAATATATGAATTTTATGCTCGGTGTTTATGTGTGAAAGTATGTCAGAATCATGATAAAGTATGCTAATATAGCAAGTGGAAATGAAAGTATCATGGTATGTGGGTACGTTAACCTGCTAAATATTTGAGATCTGGAAATGATGAATGCTGAAAAATGATAGTTATGATAATATGTTTAAAATGAATGAACTCATTAAAATGCGAAAGATATTTGTAGTTCGTTATTGCTCTCATTTATATAATAGTTACGTAATGTTTGCTTGCTGTGTTAAATAAAGAGAAAGTGTTTACTTGATTTGCAAATGACTACCTCGTGTTTTATGTAGGTACTCTGTCAAGTATGACAAGGCCGGCCAAGTTATTTTCTCGGATGATGAAGCTCGAGTTGCTGATATGAGGGGCTTGCATCCCGAACTGCTTGTGTGATGACAAAGTTGAGTTGCCGCTTAAAGCCGCCCCAAAGTTGATAAAGAATGTTGCCGCTAAAAGCTTGAAGAGGGGGAGGCGACCTGGGGATGCCGGGCGACCAAACCTTTGCGACCTGGGGGGCTGCCCAGACGCGGTGACCTGGGGAGAGGCCCAGGCACAAACTTGGGGAGGTGTCCTGGGAGAGCCTAGGCACCAAACCTTTGGGGGCCTAGCCTGAGTGGCGAAGCTCCAGGGTGAGTGGCGAAGCATAGCGGTGACCTGGGTCGAGACCCAGGCATCAAGACAGGGCGAAGCTCTGGGGGGCCTAGCCTGAGTGGCGAAGCCTGATGGTGACCTGGGTCGAGACCCAGGCATCTGGATGAGGGCCTAGCCTGAGTGGCGAAGCTCCAGGGGCCTAGCCAAATTTGGCGACGCCTAGCGGTGACCTGGGTTGAGACCCAGGCATCAAGACGGGGCGAAGCTCTGGGGGGCCTAGCCTGAGTGGCGAAGCCTGGCGGTGACCTGGGGAGAGACCCAGGCATCTAGAGAGGTAGCCTAGCCTGAGTGGCGAAGCTGCTGTGACTTAGCCTAGCCTGAGTGGCGAAGCTCCTAGCCTAGCCTGAGTGGCGAAGCTCTTAGCCTAGCCTGAGTGGCGAAGCTCCTAGCCTAGCCTGAGTGGCGAAGCTCCTGTGACCTGGAGAGGGACCCAGGCGCCTAGAAAGTCCTGGGAGAGGCCAGGCAAAGAAAGTTAGCGTTGAGTAGCGCATTGTTGGCGCAGGTTAAGTTAGCATTGAGTAGCACATTGTTGGCGCAGGTTAAGTTAGCGTTGAGTAGCGCATTGTTGGCGCAGGTTAAGTTAGCATTGAGTAGCGCATTGTTGGCGCAGGTTAAGTTAGCATTGAGTAGCGCATTTTTGGCGCAGGTTAAGTTAGCATTGAGTAACGCATTGTTGGCGCAGGTTAAGTTAGCGTTGAGTAGCGCGTTTGGTTGAGATTGTCGCGTTTCGATTAGCGCGGTTGCGATTGTCGCGTTTGGTTGTGATTGTCGCGTTTCGATTAGCGCGGTTACGTTTGTCGCGTTTGGTTGTGATTGTCGCGTTTCGATTAGCGCGGTTACGTTTGTCGCGTTTGGTTGAGATTGTCGCGTTTCGATTAGCGCGGTTGCGATTGTCGCGTTTGGTTGTGATTGTCGCGTTTCGATTAGCGCGGTTGTGATTGTCGCGTTTGGTTGAGATTGTCGCGTTTCGATTAGTGCGTTTGTGATTGCCGCATTTTTTTTGTTAGCGAGTTTGCATTGGCCGCGTTTTTAGTTAGCGCGTTTGTGATTGGCGCATTTTTTAGGCTTTGATCAGGGCGGTTTGGCCAAGTGTGGCCTCAGTGTAGTTTTTCGGCCAAGTGTGGCCATGCGAGGTTGGCCGCGAGGTTTAGGCCAAGTAAGGTTTTTACCTTGGCCTACGAGTAAGTCGCCACGAAGCTAAGTAAGGCGGAATGGCGAGTAGCATGACTAGGGAGTGAGGCTGCCTAAAGGCAAGCCTCACTTTTTCGAAGGGAGTAGTATGTATATAGAGATAAAAGTCGTAAAGTGAAACTTCGATGAGCTATTGAAGCAAAATGCAACAAGCAGCGTATAAAGTAAAAATTAAAGGTAGAATGATATTAAGCGTAAAAAATGAAAATTCAAAGCAAGTTAAGTAAAGTAATGCAGTCAAGCCAAAGTACGAAAAGCGAAGTTAAAAGACAGAAAGTAAATTGTTTAATACAGACCCAAAACAAATGATAAAGTGTTTTAAAGGCATCAAGTTCTAGAGGGATTGAAAGGTTTTTGACAGAATTGTCAAAGCAAATTGCATGGAAAGAAAGTTATATTTTGTTATGTATGCTATTTTACTCCTCAGCTCGATCATGAATAATCGAGCTAAGGAGTCGGGGGCTTCTGATATACCATAACAAAATATTGTGCCCTATAAATATTGACCCGACCCAAGTCCAAATATGGACTATAGGGGCCCACGTGTCGTGAGGATCTCGTTTAAGTTTGATTCTTGTGTGGATTGTTCTAGCCCGAATATGGTTATTGTTCCGATGGTCGCCAGAGTTATAGTTATGGCGTATGTTTTATGTTGTATGGTAAATGTTATATGTTGTATGGTAAATGTTATATGCTATATGTTAAATGTTATATGTTAAGTCTTTTGTTAGACTTCCCTCCATTGCAGGTGTGACACGTGGCAAAGTGAAAATGAGATAAATGATGATGACATCACCCTTGGCCTATATATACTCCCTCCATTTCATTTAGAGAGGTATGTGTGTTTTATGTCTTTCTCTCTCCTCTCTTACTCTCTCTCTATAGAAATTTGTTACATATATTGTGAGTTCGATTGATGATTCTCACGCCGGAGGGTTTTGGGGGGAAAAGCCCCCCACCCCTAACGGTGTTTTGTGTTGTAGGTTCCATTTTTGCTCGGATCAGACGGAGCGTGTTCAGCCGGATTGTTCGTCGCCGCTTCCCCGGTGAGTTTCCTACGCAACATTTTTTCGATGTAGCATCATGTTGTGTTGTTGGTTCCCATCGAGAAGAGGTCTTCTTCAACATATGATTGCGCTTATAAGATGCTAGCAGGGCGCAAGATTACCCGACGCACGCTTGATGAAATTCTCCTTCACGGTAAGATTATCATAATTGTTTCCTAAATTACAAAAGTGATTATTTGTTTTCACTTATTTGTTATTTGTGAAGGCTTTTAACTTACTCCCTCTGTCCCACTTCGAATTGTAAGTAAAATATATGTTGGTGATTTTGTAATCATCAACTTATTTTATTGTAATGGTGATTTACTAAGAGATCAATGTGATTCGTATTAGACTCGGATACGAGTAAGGGAAAGTGTGGAGTACACACTCGTTTGAGCTAAAACGAAGTCAACCTCGATAAAGAAGTAAAAGTTAAAGGGTAGCACATTTTGCTGATGTGCTCGGCCGAGCAGAGTCCTTGACTCGGCCGAGCAGAGCTTAGCAGATTGGCCAAGTTTCTGGAGTGTCTTGCTCGGCCGAGGCATGTGCCTTGCTCGGCCGAGCATTATGAACAACACGGCCGTGCAGTTCATAAGACACGGCCGTGCAGCTTGGCAGAATTTCACTAGACATATGTGCTCGGCCGAGCGAGTCCCTTGACTCGGCCGAGCGGCGGTTCTGAACAGGTGCCTTTTCAAAGTGAAAAGACACATTGCTTGGCTAAAGTCATGTCTTTTGAATGTACCCTTTTACTGATACCTCTCCATCTGTTTAAATACAGATGTTTGATCTCATTTGTAACATACATAACATACAAGAGTGATACAACAATAACGAAAGCACAAACAATTCTCACAGTTTAGATTTGTTCTCTTTGCCTAGAAACAAACTGAGTGATTGTCTTATCCCAATAAAGACTTTGTGTAACCCAGGCATTAAGGGTCGAAATACTTTATTCGGAAAGTGGATTATACACGATTCAATCACATATCCGGCCTTAGTATCAAAGATCAAGACCCTATTTCCCCTACAAACGAATAAAGTATTTGGTGATACTCATGGCTGGTGGAAGTACTTTGAAGGAGATGACGACAAAGTTTGGAAAGCTAGGCAAATTTGAAGGACAAGATTTCAGGCATTGGCAAAAGAAGATGCACTTCCTTTTAACAACGTTAAAAGTGGTGTATGTTCTATCTTCCCCTATTCCGGAATTGCTTGAAGATGACAACATGGAAGCAGTCAGACGTAGATCGAAGTGGGAAAACGAAGACTACATTTGCAGAGGACACATATTAAACGGTATGTCTGATTCTCTATTTGACATCTATCAAAATGAGGAATCTGCTAAAGAGTTATGGGATTCTCTTGAATCCAAGTACATGGCAGAGGATGCTTCTAGTAAGAAGTTCCTTGTGAGTAATTTTAATAATTACAAGATGGTCGATTCAAGACCTGTCATGGAACAATTCAATGAACTCCTTAGAATCCTTGGACAATATACACAACATGGGTTGAAGATGGATGAGTCAATATCGGTTTCAAGTGTGATTGATAAGTTGCCTCCCTCCTGTAAGGATTTCAAACACACTTTGAAACATGGTAAAGACGATCTGTCTTTGGTTCAACTTGGTAGTCACTTGCTTGGCGTAGAGGAATCTCTTAGGGCGCAAGAGGATGACAAAGGCAAAGGAAAAGAAGTTCTTTGGACCCTCGGTCAATATGATTGATGAGGGTGGAAACAATAAAAACAAAGGAAAGAAACGTAGTTTCAAAGACAATGGTTCTGGTTCCAACAAGAAGCCTAAATTGGCATGTTGGAAGTGTGGCAAAACTGGTCACTTTAAGAAGGATTGTCGTGTTGGAAACAACAAGAAAGGCGCAAGCACAAGTGGTTCGGGAAAGGGGTCTAAGGACCATTCTCAAAACCAAGGTCAGAATTTAATACATAGTTGGAACAGATTTATTAAAAATTATGTTTCACTAATTTCTGAGGCATTTTATGTGCAGGATGATGCTATTGCGTGGTGGATTGATTCCGGTGCCACAACTCATATTTGTAAGGATCGTTGTTGGTTTAAGACATATGAACCAATGGAAGACGGATCTGTCCTTTACATGGGTGATGACCATTCCACTCCTATTCAAGGAAGAGGAAGCGTGGTATTGGAATTCAGTTCGGGAAAAACTATTTCTTTGTTTAATGTTTATATGTACCTAAACTTCGTAAGAATTTAATTTCTGATCCTGTCTTGAACAAGTGTGGTTATAAGCAAGTTTATGAATCCGATAAGTATATCTTATCAAAGTCGGGTGTATTTGTAGGATTTGGTTATTATAATAATGGAATGTTCATGTTGAATTTAAATAAAATTCATGTTAACTCTAGTTCTGTTTATATGACTTCCTCTGTTGTTATCAATTCCTCATTATGGCATGCTCGGTTAGGACATGTGCACTATAAAAGAATGCTTGAAATGTCCAAAGATGGCTTGATTCCTGTTATTGATAATAATACGAAAAAGTGTAATACTTGCATGTTGACAAAAATCACTAGAAAACCTTTTAAAAGTGTTACAAGGAATTCTGTAAAACTTGAATTGATTCATAGTGATTTATGTGATTTTCATGCAACTCCATCTTTAGGCAATAAAAAGTATATTGTCACTTTTATAGATGATGCTTCTAGGTTTTGCTATATTTACTTGCTGCATGCAAAAGATGAAGCCCTAGATAAATTTAAAATTTATAAAACTGAAGTTGAACTTCAACTAAATGGCTTGATTAAAACCTTACGTACGGATAGAGGTGGTGAATATTATGATCCTAAATATTTCCAATCCGTAGGGATAATTCATGAGACTACGGCTCCTTATGTACCACAACAAAATGGTGTGGCTGAAAGGAAGAATAGAACTCTTGAAGAAATGGTTAATGCCATGTTGTCTTACTCGGGCTTGAGTGACGGGTTTTGGGGTGAAGCCATGTTAACGGCTTGTCATCTATTGAATAGAGTTCCTAATAAAAGGAACAAAATTACCCCATATGAGCTTTGGTATAAGAAACGACCAAACTTGACATTTTGCGAAGTTTGGGGTTGTAGGGCCGTGGTTAGACTCCGGATCCTAAAAGGAAAAAGTTGGGAGAAAAAGGTATTGATTGCATCTTTGTTGGATATGCTGAGCATTCCAAGGCATATAGGTTTTATGTTATAGAACCTAATGAATTCATTTCTATTAACACAATTATAGAATCAAGAGATGCAATCTTTGATGAGAATCGTTTCTCTTCAATACCTAGACCCAAGGACATTATGCCAATATCGACTGAATCTCAAATGGATGATCATTCAGTTGAGACACCAAATGAGATACCCGAACCTCGTAAAAGCAAAAGAGTAAGGAAAGCTAAATCATATGGTTCTGATTTTCAACTATATTTAGTTATGGGATCAAGAGATCAAATTGAATCTCAATACTCTTACTGTTATAGTATAGAGGAGGATCCAAGAACCTATGATGAAGCAATAAAATCTCGAGACGCTGGTTTTTGGAAAGAAGCCATCGATGATGAGATTGGTTCTATTGTGGAAAATAATACATGGGTCTTGTCTGATTTACCACCAGGCTGTAAACCTTTGGGGTGCAAATGGATCTTCAAAAAGAAGATGAAAGTCGATGGAACAATTGACAAGTTTAAAGCTCGATTGGTAATCCAAGGCTTTAGACAAAAGGAAGGGATCGATTACTTCGATACCTATGCACCGGTTGCTCGTATCACTACCATTAGATTACTGATAGCTTTGGCAGCTATTCAGAATCTATTGATCCATCAAATGGATGTCAAAACAGCATTTTTAAATGGTGATTTGGAAGAAGAAGTGTATATGAAACAACCTGAAGGATTTGTTATGCCAGGTAATGAGCATAAGGTATGTAAGTTAATTAAGTCATTGTATGGGCTGAAGCAAGCACCTAAGCAGTGGCATCAAAAGTTTGATGAGGTTGTTTTGTCGAATGGTTTTGTATTAAATCAGTCCGACAAATGTGTATATAGCAGATTTGATGAATCCGGTAAAGGTGTAATCATCTGCCTATATGTTGATGACATGTTGATTTTTGGCACAGACCAAAATGTAGTTGATGAAACTAAGAAGTTTTTGTCATCAAAGTTTTCTATGAAGGACATGGGAGAAGCCGACGTAATTCTTGGTATAAAGATTAAACGGATGAACAAGGGAATTGCAATTTCACAATCTCATTATATTGAGAAAATTCTCAAGAGGTTTAATTGTGATAATTGTTCTAAAGTTAGTACTCCCATGGATCCTACTGAGAAACTTGTATCAAACACTGGTGAACCTGTGTCACAGCTCGAATACTCAAAAGCCATAGGCAGTTTGATGTATGCTATGACGGGCACTCGACCTGATATTGCTTATGCAGTTGGACGATTGAGCAGGTTTACTAGTAATCCTAGTAGACAGCATTGGCATGCTATAACAAGGGTGTTCAAGTACTTAAAAGGTACTATGGACTATGGTTTGTGTTATAGTGGACATCCTTCTATATTAGAAGGTTACACAGATGCTAGTTGGATCAACCAAGAAGATTCATCTTCTACTAGTGGTTGGGTGTTCTTGCTTGGAGGAGGTGCCATTTCTTGGGCTTTCAAAAAGCAGACATGTATTACACATTCTACAATGGAATCTGAGTTTGTAGCATTGGCTGCTGCTGGAAAAAAAAACGGAGTGGCTTCGGAACTTGATATATGAGATTCCATTATGGTCAAAACCGATATCACCAATGTCTATCCATTGTGATAGTGCTGCCACCTTGGCTAGGGCCTATAGTCAGATTTATAATGGCAAGTCTAGACACTTGGGTGTCAGACATAGTATGATTCGGGAGTTAATCATGAATGGTGTGATATCAGTTGAATTTGTTCGGTCGCAACAAAATTTGGCTGATCACTTGACGAAGGGGTTAGCCAGAGACTTGGTAAATAAGTCTGCAATGGGAATGGGATTAAAGTCCATTTAATCCTCTAATTGTGAGATACCCAATTCCCTTCTAATACAACGTTAGAAGCTTGAATTCAATGTGGAAAGCTCGCAGTTGGAGATTGGAACACATGTTATTATGTTTCCCAAGGTATGTGTTCAGACCTGCAAGTAAAGGTTAGGTTGAAGAATATCTTCTTCATAGTTCCTTTGAAAAATTGCAAATGCAGGTGCAAGATTAAAAGGAACTACCTATGTGGACATGAAGTTTTGCCGCTTCAAGAAGCTAGGACTTGGCTTCCTATATGTTCACTATTGGATATGGACACATGGCTTGTAATAGTGTCAAGGTTAAACAAAGAGAATTGTACTGAACTTATGTGTATAGTATCTTCAGGTATTCATATGAGTTGACGGGTTCAATCGTTACGACACCCCGATTCTCGAGTATTTGAAATGTGTATTATACTAAGATGAAAATTCAATCGCAAGACATTTTCATTTATGCATTCGTTTGTTTCATTATTTATAAAGTTTAGTAAATCAAAGGATTACACTAAAATAGAGGGGATTTGTTGGTGATTTTGTAATCATCAACTTATTTTATTGTAATGGTGATTTACTAAGAGATCAATGTGATTCATATTAGACTCGGATACGAGTAAGGGAAAGTGTGGAGTACACACTCGTTTGAGCTAAAACGAAGTCAACCTCGATAAAGAAGTAAAAGTTAAAGGGTAGCACATTTTGCTGATGTGCTCGGCCGAGCAGAGTCCTTGACTCGGCCGAGCAGAGCTTAGCAGATTGGCCAAGTTTCTGGATTGTCTTGCTCGGCCGAGGCATGTGCCTTGCTCGGCCGAGCAGTATGAACAACACGGCCGTGCAGTTCATAAGACACGGCCGTGCAGCTTGGCAGAATTTCACTAGACATATGTGCTCGGCCGAGCGAGTCCCTTGACTCGGCCGAGCAGTTCCTGAACAGGTGCCTTTTCAAAGTGAAAAGACACATTGCTTGGCTAAAGTCATGTCTTTTGAATGTACCCTTTTACTGATACCTCTCCATCTGTTTAAATACAGATGTTTGATCTCATTTGTAACATACATAACATACAAGAGTGATACAACAATAACGAAAGCACAAACAATTCTCACAGTTTAGATTTGTTCTCTTTGCCTAGAAACAAATTGAGTGATTGTCTTATCCCAATAAAGATTTTGTGTAACCCAGGCATTAAGGGTCGAAATACTTTATTCGGAAAGTGGATTATACACGATTCAATCACATATCCGGCCTTAGTATCAAAGATCAAGACCCTATTTCCCCTACAATATACAGTCCCACCTCGAATTGTAAGAAAAATATCATTGTATGTAATGTGACCTATGGAGAAGTACATAATATTTAAGGTGTTGTGAACGTCGATAGTGGAATAGGAAATATTAGGGGTAGGAAATATTAAATAAATTAGTTGATATAAGTATAACATGCAAAAGAGTTCCAATGATTAAAAGATACAATAAACTTTTCATTTTTAGTATTTTGCAATTTTTAAGGGACACCAAAATGGGATAAGTTTTGTAGTTTGGGATGGGACAAAGGGAATATATAACTTAAAATAAGCATTATTTGTAGTGTTTGATATCACTTAAATCATAAAATCATAAGTCCGTGAATTTAGTCCAATTGTAGCATAAATAAGTAAAATCCAAAAGAATAACTTTTTCTCACCTATTTTATTGAAAACATGCTTCATTTCCTTTCCAAATAAATCTTGAGTTGAAAATACCACTACAGGCAATTCATTTATTTGGTTTCATATATTTTTCTCAATCTGTAGACACCATGGATTGCACCACTCACACCCGATTCCATACATAGTCTTTCATTTTATTGCTTTTCGTTAACTTTCATATGATTCTGTCAAGTTCCTAACTTATTCTGTAAATTTTTAACTAAATCAAATAACAAAGTTATCTTTTAGGGTCTTTTCTGCCTTTTATCTTTTATCAAAATCGGGCGAATCACGCGTGGCTGTGGAAATCGGGCGAGTTTGACCTTCTATACGGGACTCGCACGAGTTTGGCGATCAGTGGCTGATTTTCCTAAAAAAAACTCACTTTTTGAATTGTAACTCCCATCTCCATTACTCTCAGCTTGATCCATGGCAAGTTGATTCTTTTTCATCACAAACGCATCCCTCCTCACCTTCTTCACCTATAAAAGGTGTCCCTAGCCTCCTTGAAATGGGTAACAAACTTTTTTCCTAGAAAATCATTCTTGAAACTTTCAAAACTTTCAACTTCCAACTCTTAAACACGCACCCCCACCCACACACACACACATAAAACCTCTCTCTTTTTTCAAAGCAAGCTAAAGATAAGAAGGCAAGCCTCGAGCACGCGGGGTCTTAGCCTGATGGTTAGAGTTCATGGCTTCCAACCTGGATGTCATGGGTTCGATTCCCCCACGAGCGGTTAGAGGGAATGACATTGCCCTCCCTAGCATAGCTAGGCGCCTCTGTGAAGTGCATCAAGGGGGAGCGGTGAAATGTGTTGATCCCCTTCTTAAAAGAGAGAAAGAAAAAAAAAAAGAAGGCAAGCCTTGAATACAAGGCTTTCCATGAGGTCTTCTAAACTCTGGTATTATTTCTTCTCTTTTTACATTTTATTGGTTCTTTCCCATGTTTGCAATCCTCATTAAAAGAGAGATCTTTTGAAGGTCACTTTATCTATTGAAGTGCACATAAATTGTCTCCCTAACAATCCCACTACCCCTAAAATTCCCTTATTTGATAATTGAACAAGCATAATTAGACGACACTAGACGAGAACACTTAAATTAGCAAGATCGACCATAAGGCCGGGCAGGGCGGATGGCTAACACCTTCCCTTTTCCTAATCTAACTCCCGAACCCCTCTAAAATCTTTGGTTTCATTCCTTTAAATTTCAATAGACTTAGGTTTTTCTATGTTATTTAAAAACATAGGTGACGACTCCAATTAAAATCAATTAGAGATCCTAGGGAATCACTTGTCGTTTTTTGGGGAATATACGGTGGCGACTCCGCTGGGACCTAATTCAGAGGGTTAAACTTGCATAGTTTTAAAAGTATTCTAAAATCTACATATTCTGTTCTCAAAAAGGACAAAACCACGCGAGTTTAGCTTCTTCAGCTAAACATGCGCGAGTTTGATCCTCTAGCCAAATTTATGAGAGTTTGGGTACTCTGTTCTCCGGTATGCTTGTTCTCCTAATATATTCTTTAGGGGTAGTTTATGTGTTCTGGAATGGGGATACTTCTCTGGTCCAAATGTTTCTAAAAATTTGCCCAATTCGGGTGAATTTGAGGTTTGTGGCCCAATTCGTACGAATTTCATACCCCATACGTAGTTCGGGGGAGTTTCACATCCAATAAGCTAACATGGGTCTTAGAAGAACATAGATGGACATGAATTGAACGTAGGCCTAAAAGGCCAGTAATTATTTTGTTATGTTTACTGTTCTGTTTAATTTATCGATCACACGAGTGGCTCGAGAGTTGTAATTTTTATTTTTTTACATGCTTATTGGTTTTTCTTTCCATTTTATTTTCATGTAAAAAATATTTTGTCACATAGACTGCCTCACACTACATGCACAATTCCTATATGAACTGCTTCACTATCGAGTCACACATGTATTAACCCTGAACCTATCGAGGCCCACCTAGAAGAACTCCAATCTCCATTGACATTGATTTTCAGCAAAGTGGTGACCTTCAGCTTGCTACATTCTCCTCAGACCACACCTGCGGGTAGCCTATTAACATCTCCAGCCTTGAACAAACCACATATTTTAGATTAGGTAGTCAATTTAATATTTTGGGATTTCCTTGAGCCAACGCCACCAAACACACATGATGTTTCATTCTGAGAAACTCGTGGTCATTATTGACAGATTTCTGTCTATACACGTGTTTCGTGACGTTGATTCAATTAAATCCCGACATGCTTAGGTTTGGAAAGAAAATTGTGGAATTCGATTAGTATATGGGACCGCGATATGGTCTATATACTAGTGTGATGTTTCCACTATTCTAGAGCTCTAGGTAGAAACTCAAAAAAGGACTTTTGGTCCTTTCGACGATGTATAGGAAATAAAAAGAGTATTTTCCTTATTTGCTGAATCGTGTGCCCAATGTATGATTGTGGAATCTCTCCATGATCAATATGTTGCTCGAAATAGATGGGGCCCTGTGATCTTTTAGGTCCAAATTCGCAAAGAAATCACGTCCGCTCCAATGGCGGGTAACAACATCAACGACAATGTTAACCCCTCAAATGAAGATATGTTTGGCATGATGAAGGCCATGAAAGAAAAACTCAACACCCTCACGAAGGATGCTCAACGGAGGGATGATTGGTGGCAAGCCTGTTTGTTTGATTCTCCATACGTCACTACTTACAAGAAAAGGGAGGAAACCAAAGAAAACATAGAGGTGGGAATGATCAACACACTCATGGCATATATTGACCAATGTATTGGTGGACTCAATTTGAATAGGGACTCGGGTTTCGGTCTTCATCAATCTTCTTGGCTCATGGACACTACGGAGGCTCTTCTAAAAAAAGTTCAAAATTTCCTTTGACATTGGATGGGGCGGCTAAATATTGGTACATGGGTCTGACTGTTTCTACCCGTCTGAATTGGGATACCGCAATGAATGCCTTCAAAGCTCAGAAACACCACGCACCTCCCCACAAATAAGGAAGGAGAAAGTACCATCCAAGAAGATAACGAAAGATTTGTTGACTTTCCGAATTTAAGAAAATTCATTCTTGTCCTCATATTCATCCAAGTTGTATTATCTTCAATATAATTCAATTCTTAATAATGCTTGGCAAATGATGAAAAGATGTCTTTACGAATTTAATAATGAAGGCAATCACTTGAAAATCTAGGGGCTAAAAACTACGACAAAAGGATAAGAAAAATACAAAGACGTTGTTGCAAATACTGAAGCGAAGTAGGGGCTATGCATACATCTCAATGTGGTCGCATTAAATCACCTCCACCGACTTGTTTGATCATCTGATTGTGAACTCTTCCTTTGTATGTTAACAAAATGCTGACTTAATTTCTTCCTAATATATATCTCTCAGTGGGTGCTATAAATTAAAGGGAAACAACTACTCCACTCATTGTATGAAGCCAGCCCGATGGGATCGAATGATGTACATGATAATAGTTTGGCTCGAATTTGAAAAGACCATTTGTGAAAAAGGGCTATCATTGGGACTAAAAATAGTGAAAGCTACCCATCAAACAATTCCTAGATTAAAAAATGGGTGGGCGCATTCTAGATGATGAGCAAGATTGGAAATTTGGTTCATTGACTTCTTTTGAGAGAATGAGTCCCCGAGAGTGATTTCTTCTCATAAGACTGAGATGTCTACTTCCAAAATCTCGCTATGAAAAGAAGGACAAGGGAAAAATCAAATTACTTAAGCACAAACTTTGTCTGATGAAAGCAATAAAAGAAATGAAGCATCAACAAGAACTACGACGACATGAGCTTCTAACCTTGAGAAGAAAATAGGCAACCTTTGGGTCCTGTCTCATGCAAGAAGAAAGAAGTGTTTAGCCCTAGATTGTTATGGTGATTAGACTTTTTATAAAAAAAATCAAGACATCTTTATGCGAATCATTTAGAATGTAATTAAAATTAACATTAACATAACTAAAGATATAATATTTTTCTTATATTTGGAGTCATTTTCATCCCTTGTCGAATCTAGGGGATTCTCTCATTCAGCTACACCCAGCTTCTCGCAATCAAACTTGGGCTTCCATTCTCTTCTCTTTAAATGACTCATTCTCGCTCCCTTAAATCATCCCTAAAAAGAGTCAATGCTATGGGCTGCCATACAGTGCATCTTCCTAAAAGGTCAATAATCTTCCTCCACAAAGTTAACAACTCTTGCCATCTCCAAAAATTGAGTTGGTATCCTTCTTTACTAGAGTCATGGGGATTTCCCCAAAAGTCTCTCTCTCTCAAAAATCAGTATCTCTTCTATATAGTCAACGAAAATTTCCTCCCCAATCAAATCAAGGGGATTTTTCCAAGGAAATTATAATAAAGGCGCAAAAGAGATACCAGATAGATAGAAAACCTGAAAGGGCGGTCTAGGCAAAACAAAGGGTGAGTCCTAAAAAACAAGAGAGAGAGAGAGAGGAAGAACTTTCATCTTCTACAAGCTAAGCAACCACAAAAAGCAACAAGGACTTCCCCACAGAGTCAATCTCAGCATGAAAGGGGCTTAAAGCATTACAAAACCTTCGAGTTGCAAGATCTAGCTTGTCTTCACTTCAGTAAAAGTGGTTCCTAATCATATAGCACAACAATTCAGCACCAAGGTCTTCAAGGGGCTTTACAAAAATCAATAATCTCTAAGGGCTTAGCATCATAATTTTAGGGCCCGCAACGATAACACAATTCATTTAACAATCTAGGCCTTAGATAACCTCGGGGTTTGGCTTCACATCTTCAATACCGCAATGGCAACACGACCTAGAGCGCCAAAACAGGCTCCCTCTCAGTTCTAGCAAGTCTCCTTTGCCTCTGAATGCAATACATTAAAAGTTCTCTCAGCCAACACAAGCACCGTTGGGTATGCATCTAACATAAAGAGTCTAGGAGTAGATTAAAACACTAAGCAATGATAAACAAATCAGTTGTGCATATCTTTTCTCCTCCCTCTCTTTCTCTCTCTATGCAAAGATTTGACAGTGTGAGTCATTCGGACATTTGTAGCAATAATTCTACACTCTTTGATGATTTAAAAAATTTGGCAGTATAAGTCCTTCAGGCAGCTTCAGCGACTATCTGCACTCTTCAAAAGTTACAACATCGATAGCATTGTGAGTCATCGGGCAGCTGCAACTCTCTCTTGATACCACCGCGGTAGTGTGAGTCCTTCGGGAAGATGCAACTTTCACTTGATAAAACATGACATTGTGAGTACTCTAGGCAGCTGCAATACCCTCTCCTACAACAACAACAGTGTAAGTCCTTCGGGCATCTACAACACACTCCTTCAATGCAATGGCAGTGTGAGTCCTCTGGGCATATGCAACATTCTCTCTAATAGCAACAACAATATGAGTCCTCCAGGCAGCTGAATCGGTTAACCACACCCTGCTATGATAGACATTATTCCGTAGCAAAAACACGACCGCATTTCTTGTGATGTACTTTGGTCCTCGACACCTCGCTATAACGAACATTATTCCGTATCAAAAACGCAACCACATTTCCCGTGGCATACCTTGATTCTCCACACGCTTTGTCTATGACAGATATTATTCCATAGAGAAAACGCAACCGCATTTTTTGTTGCGTACCTCTGTTCTCCATGCTCTTTATCTATGACAGACATTATTCCATAGTGAAAACACAACCACACTTCTCGTGGCGTACCTCGGTTCTCCACACTCTATCTATGAACATTATTTTGTATAGAAAAATCAACTACATTTCTCGTGGCGTACCTCGGTTCTCCACATTCTTTTTCTATGGCATACATTATTCCATAGCTAAACACAACCATATTTTTCGTGGTGTGCCTCGGTCCTCCACACCCCGCTATGATGGACATTATTTTGTAGCAAAAACGTAACCTCATTTCTCGTAATGGTACAATTCAGCCATCCACACTCTTCTGCTGCTATGGTGGTACACCAACAGTCATCCACAACAGACATGCACAACGTGAGTCCTACGGACTGTTGTAGATTACACTTCGGTCATTTGCAACCTGAGTGGTACACTAACGATCATCTACAATGGTAAAAGTCAGTCATTCGCACCCTTTCGCTATGGTGGTACATCAACAGTCATGCAAAATAGACAGTCGAAACGTGAGTCTGTCGGGCAGTTGCAGCGGTAAACTCTGGTCATCCCCAACCTAAGTGGTAAACTAATGGTCATATGAAGCGGTACACTTTGGCCATCCGCACTCTTAGCGACGGTACACCTCGATCATCAATCTACATCTTTAATCAAGCGAAATTGCCTACACAGGGGCATTTTTTATACTCTCTTCTTTTATCTCTCTACTTTCCTCTTACTGAGTCTTTCTCTTTTGATGTCCAAGGCGTATTTCTATTAAATCGTCGACGCATTTCGCTCCGCAATCCACGACGCTGAGGGGCTCTGTAGACACCCTACCTTGGACAACACACACCTGATTGCATATATAGTCTTTCATTTTATTGATTTTCGTTATCTTTCGTCTGATTTTGTTAGGTTCCTAACTTATTCTATTAGTTTTGGACTAAATCGAAAAACAAAGTTAACTTTTAGGGTCGTTTCTATCTTTTCTCTTTTATCAAAATTGGGCGAATCACGCTATGGCTGTGGAACTCAGGCGAGTTTGACCCTCTTTTTGGGACTCGCATGACTTTGACAATCAGTGGTTGATTTCCTTCCAAAAATCTCTCTATTTTTGATTTGTAACTCCCATGTCCATTACTCTCAACTTGATTCGGGGCAATTTGATTCTTTTTTATCACAAACACATTCCTCCTCACCTTCTTCACCTATAAAAGGAGCCCCCCTCCTTGAAATGGGTAACAAATATTTTGCCTAGAAAATCATTCCTGAAACTTTCAAAACTTTCAACTTTCAACTCTCAAACACACACACACACAAAACCTCTCCCCTTTCAAAGCAAGCTCAAGACAAGAAGACTATACTTGAATAGAAGGCATTCCAGAGGTCTTCTAAACTTAGGTATAATTTATTCTCTTTTTACGTTTTATTGGTTCTTTCCCACGTATGCAATCCCCATTAAAAGGGAGACCTTTTGAAGGTCACGTTATCTATTGAAGTGCACCATAAATCATCTCCTTAACATTCATACTACCCCTAAGATCCCCTTATTTGATAATTGAACAAGCATAAGTAGAGGACACTAGAATATAACACTTTTGGCTCATTTGGTAGGTTGATAGGATTATCATATATTAATAATCAAAAGATTATTATTCTAAGGATTAATTATATCAACTTTTTTTTGAATAAATATGAAGGGGATAAGAGGTGATAAGAGGTCTTATACAGTTTGTTAAGATTATTACACTGGCTGTATGTAGTCTACCAAACGTCAAGCTTATTGGACTAATATTCCTATCTAAAGCTTTGTAGGTCTACCACGGTCCCTTAATTAGCAAGACCAGCCATAAGGTCGGGCAGGGCAGGTGCCTATTTGATGAATGCATTTTTACTCATTTTATTTGATACTTTTAGGCTTAATTATTACTTAGTTCTCAAAATTTTGTTATTTGATTTGGTGTCTTTTATGTCTTTGGTGTTTAGGTTGATTATGTGCTCAACATACAAGAAAAGGGTAAGAAAAGAGCTTAATGGAGCAATGGGGTGAAGCTGAGGATTGATGTGCAAAAATCTTTAGAAGCTAGTTACCAAACTGCATTTATCTTAAAATTCAGTTTTGTTCTAGAATTTATTGAAGTTGAAGAACTGAACTAGAATTATCAAAATCTCAGTGACCTTTTGGAAATTTCAGAATCCAGCTCAAAGAGCCTACAAAATATGCATTCTAAGTTGGAGAAGAAAGAGTTTGACTTGCTTAGAAAATTATATTAGTTTTCTATTTTATTAGTTTCCTTCAACAAAGGGGAGCACCGGTCGTACCTATCATGACTTTGGTGAGACTACTCTTAAGAAAATGTTCGATGATCTAGTAGGCCAAGGAAAATTGAAGTGGAAGACTATCATCCTAAGAAAATGAGAGAAGATTGGGACCACAACAAATTTTATGATTACCATCAGTTTAGTGGTCATGACACCAACAATTGCTATAATTTGAGGGATGCCATCCAAGACCTGTATGAAGCCTGGGAGATCAACTGAAGCATCGCCACCTTGGGGCTCCGATTGTCCTCTCCTTTTTCCTTTGAAAAAAAAAATCCTAGTATGTTCTCGAAGAGTCGTTCTATCATTATAGTCCATCTCTATCCTCTCTAGTTTGTGTCAAGTGAACTATCGAGTCTGTTTCAAATTTCCTTAGCAATAAAACTTATCTCTTTATTCTAAACACTTTCCCAAGAGTTGTTTTTCTTTATGAGTATCATTTGATCCATGCTAAATAGTGGACCCTGATTCCCTAAATCATCACGAAAAATAGAAACTTCTTAACAAGTTTGAAATGAAAACTATCATTAGAAGGCTTAAGGCTAAACATTACTCCTGTTGAAAGTCGAAGATCAACAAACGAAGGAAGCCAAAGGTGCTGCTATCAAAATTCATCACAAGAAGAGTGGGGCTACTCAAGTCAAGGCTTTGAGAGTACAAAAAAATAGAAGGCTCGCTAGGTCGAAACTCCTCAAATCGTCCTAGGCAAAATTTAGAGCACAAAATAAAAAAAAAAAACTCTCAAGCTTTCATCACCCCACAACAAAGATGGAATTTCAACAAAGGCAAGAAGGACTCTCCCACAAAGAAGAAGAGTCAAGTGATACCAACGAAGAAAAGAGAATTCCTCAACATCCTCTTACAATGAAGCCTGAATGTCAATGCAAATGAAGAAGACTTCCAACATCAATCCATAAAGAAAAATGTTTAGCCTTAAGTCGTACTAATGATTGGCTTTCTTTTCAAACTCGTTAAAAATTTCTAGATGATACATAGGTCCATTAAAGGTAGAAAAAAATTTCTGGACCATTGAGCCATGTAGCGTTTTTTGTTGAGTCTAGGGGCTTTCTTTTAGCCATTTTCATACAGACTCTTGAAATTCAAGCATCAAAACCGGGGCTTCCTAACCTTTCCTTTCCCGGTCAATTCCTACTTAAACTCTCAAGAGTAATCAAATCTGCATTAGGAGCTTTCCCCTTTTTTGTTTCTCACTCTCATCATTAGAGAATATACTCCCCCAAAAGAGTCAATGCTTGGATCACCTTAAAAAAATAGAGTCCGTCTCTCCTCAACTAAGCTTGAGATCTCATCTTTCTCCTTAATGAGATTATTCCAATTGAGTCCCCTTCGAGTAAACATACTTTTCAAAAAAAAAAGGCTCGCTAGGTTGAAAACTCGTAAAGAGCAGCCTAGGCAAAAAAATTAGAGCACAAAAGCAAAAGACGCAAAAGAGATGCCCGCTAGATTGAAAACCCGAAAGGGAATTCTAGGCAAAAACCAGAGTGCGTTACTAAGAAAAAAATAATTTCAAAGGGAAAAAGGAGGTCATCCTTCTTCAATTCACACAGCCTCACAAGCATATTCACGAAGTCATCTACAGCATACAAGAAGTCTTGGGGCTTGGTATCAAGAGAAGCCTTGGAAAATACACTTTTGATTAGGCAGCATAAGTTCTACATAGCAAAAGCCATTAGAGTGGTTTGGACCTTGTTCAGTCAATGATCATCACATGAAAAACTTAGGGGCTTGACGATGAAAAGTCCTACGACAACAAAATTTTTTTGAAGTATCCTGAACCTTAGTGTTGAACTTGGGTTATCTCAACGGAATCCTATTAGACGATTGTCTCATTCGATCTTTAGATGGCCCTCACGAGTTGATCTTCTAAACCAAAATCTAAATAACACAAACAATTTTCAATTCTCACATAATAGAACTCATTCTCCCCGCTGATTCTTGAAGTCGAGTGCACGTTGATCGTCTTGAACAAACTAATGCTTTAATGAATAATGCTATGTAAATGCTTTCACTAACCATCTTGCAGGAATTAAAGTGTTTGAAGCACGTCAAGTGCCTACTTTCAAGAATTAGATCAAACATGTTGAGTGTTTGGATTTCGCTTACCATCTACCTTTTGTAGCGTTCGATTTTTATGAATCAACAGAGTCGCCACTTATTATTTATTTAGTAAAACAATAAGAAAAATCTTTTTTATTTTAAAGAGATTTAATGGTTCGGGGGTTAAGTTATAGAATGGGAAGGTCGAGGAGCACCCATTCCACCCAATCTGGAGATTGGTCTTGCAAATTGAGTATTATCAATCTTTTCAATAAATAAGAACAAGAAAACCCTAATCAATTTCTTGATTAGGAATGTCAGATTGTATGCTTCGAGATCGCCTCCATGGATTGAAGGGACTCTAGGCTAATCCTTTTGATGGGATTACACTACTCTAAAAGCCAATAGAGAGGTTGAGAAGAAGAATAAAAAGTATAGGAGTTTACCTAGTGTTTAAGGAGTATTTGATTTAGAACGTGGTTCTAAGGTGTCTTCTTGGCCGAGAAATGATTTGGGCAGAGCTTCGCCTCGATTTTAGGCTTGAGCCTTTAATGTTCGTCAATCAACGTGGTTGATGGATGAATTTGGGAGTTTGTTTGTGAGTGATTTGAAGGAATCTTTCGGGGAAAGAAACCAACAAATAGTGTGTGTTATATGTTTTCGATCGTGGATCGGGGACCTCTAAAATACTGAAAGCTATTAGGTATTTATAGGGGTTTAAGAGGTAAAGGTGGAGAGGTAAAATACCCTGGGAAGGTGTTGGGTATGCATATTTTAACTCTCCTGTTTTTATTTTAGATTAGATTTGATTGATACCATAACCTCCTCTCTATTTTAAGGACTTTAGGACCCTATGTAATGAAGCTTAGACTTCAATTTTTTAGCTAAGTCCATTTTATAGAAATAGGTTAAATTAGGCTTGAAGACTGGCACAAGACTCATTGGATTTGAGGATTGCATTTCAAAAGTTTCAAACCGCACTCATGCAACCGCTCGTGCAGAACCGCCTTGTGGAAATCCTTTGTTGAAACTACCCTTTTGAACTACTGCAGTGCAACCGCATATGTGAACCGCACCTGTGTAGTTCCAATATCTTAACCGCACTTTGCAAACCTCCTTTGGTGTAACCGCTTGATCTCAACTGCTTTACACCAAATCGCATCCAATGATTGAAGACTTGAAGTGAACCACTTTTTATTGTTGGTATCCACGTCAGCAATGATAAAAGTCAACCACCAAATCTTGTCACGTGATTTAATGTCAGAGAAGATCTGCAAGGATCTTGAAAAGGTGACAGGTGTCCTAACTACCTTACTTGCAGCTGAAGTCTGATCAGCTTTATCTGCAACTGTTGTATCAAAGGATAAAAGTGGATATTGTGGACCGATAGGAAAGCACCAGTACAGTACTTGATACAACTGTGTCCAACGGCTATTTCCTTGTTGTTTGGGTATAAATACCCCTAATCTTCACCATTTGAAGATTGCTTGAGAAAATTGAAAGTGCTGTGTTCATAGAAGCTGAAGCTCTGTCCAGAAATTCTTAGTCCTTTGAATCATCATCTTCTACTTCAAGAAATATATCCCAACCCAGAAATCAAGCCTTAACACCATCAAGAATCATTTTGATCTACATCTCAAAGATCTAAAGAGCCTTGATCTTGCATTCACACACACACCTCCCTTGTTTAATCACGTAGATCGTTTATCGATTGAACCACTCCAAATATTGTGTTCTTACTTTCTGCATTTATTATTTCTTGTGCTTATTAATTATCTACTTTCTCTCTGTTTGATCTTAATTGTAGTTATCCATTATTGTGAATTGTGTTTGGAGTTACCCTTGTTGCCACCTTTGGGACCAACAAGTGGTATCAGAGCAAACACATTTATAAAACCACTGTTTTTCAAGCTTAACAGCTTGTGTGCCGATTTAATATGGCAAACTCAAAGACAATGACAACTGTTAACTATTCACAAATTCCAATTTTGGATGAAGACCACTTCGACATCTAGAAGTGCCAAATGCTCATTCATTTGGAAACTATTGATGAAATGCTGGTGGAATGCGTGATCAATGGCCCGTTCGTTCCCATGAATGCCAAGACAGATCCAGTCACCAGTAGAGAAACTCCAGATGTCAAAAAGCCAAAAGACGAGTGGTCAGATGAAGAGAAGAGATTAGCTGCCTTGGACAGCAAGGCGAGGCACATCATTTCTGGAACCCTCCCCGTTTCAACTCTTCAAAAAGTGATGTATTTGAAAACCGCAAAGCAGATGTGGGATGCCATAGAGAGCTACCTCGAAGGTGATGACGAATGCAAGGAAAACAAATTATATGCTGTTGAAAGATCCTACAACAACTTCAACAGGAAATCCAACAAAACCTTGCGTCAAACCTACGATCGGTATGTTGAGGTAGTTAACGCTTGTAGATCTCTTGGCAAGACTTTAACTGATAAGGAAATCAATATGACTTTCCTAGCTGCCTTAGGTTCTAGATGGGTAAATAAAGCAACCTCTTTAGAAGACTCCAAAGTTTTGAATACTTGGTCGTTAAGTAACTTGTATGCAAATCTTAGAGTCTATCAGCTTAAATTAAATCATATTGAAGAGATTGAAGGGAAAACCAAATCGCTTTCCATGTCCGTCGTGGAACATGAGGAGAAACCAACCACATCCAATCAAACTGCAGATCCTTCCATATCAACCTCATCACTCATCGAGATGGATGATGATGATTTTGCCATGTTTGTGAAAAGATTTCAAAAATTCAAAAAATCCTCAAAACCTTTCACAAAAACTTTTTCTAAAGGCAAACCTCCAGCAACGTTTTCAAAGGCTACAGATACAAAGAAAAAGAGTGATCTAGTTTGCTACAACTGTAGAAAACCTGGTCACTTTGCATCTGAGTGTCCACAGCCTAAATATGAATACATGAAAAAGAAAACCTCTCCTGCGAAATTTTCTCGTCGCAAGGGAATGGTTGCTGAGGAAGAAGAAAATTATAAGGAATTAGCTACTTGGATTGAAACAGACTCTGATGATGGAAGTGATGAAGAAACCGAAGATGTTAATCTCTTCTTAGTTGCAGATGCTTCCGATGAGTCAGATACTGAGTCAATCGAGTCTCTAGATATAGAGGATGAAGAGGTTTCTGCAAAAATTCGAAATTTTAAATTGGATGGAGATGTCAAACTTACTCCAAGCATTAAGATAGGAAATTGTTCGTATTCACGTCCTATTTTTTTTCAAATGCTCCATCTTAAAAAATAATTCCAAAGACAATTTTGAAAAAGGTGGTGGAAGAAGTTTCTCCCATGAAACATGAAAGGATATTCAAGGAAGCAGAAATGATGATCCACAAATTCTCTAATGTTAAGAAAGCTTTAGCATTAGCTCATGATGAACTTTCACAGTACAAGACGGAGAAAACTGTGATGAGGTCTGAAATTTCAAATCTTAAGGACCAAATCAAAAGTATGACTCCTCTTGATGATCAAAATTGCATTCTAGAAACTAAGGTTGCTGCACTTCAACTTAGGAATGATGACCTAGTTGCCCAGAAACTTGATCTCCAAAAGATCATTGATGGGTGGACAAAGTCACAAGTCACCATGGATCAAATTATAGATTCCCAAATGGCCATTAGAATTAAAGAAAGCCTGGGATTCCAAACTGGTGAAAAGGAGAAGTGTGCAGCATGCTGTGAAAAGGATGAGGAAATTTTAAAACTAACTAAAGAAATTCCTAAGGGGAAGCATGCTGTTTCTAAGGGTAAAGGACAGGAACAAAAGGCTTCACTTAACTTCCATTATGTCTACCCAAAGAAACAGTTTGGGAAAAACTCTCAGATGAAAGGAAAAGATTCTGAGAATGATGATGCAGAGGAAATGTCTTATGCAGCAGACCGCACCTCTACCTCAACCGCTTCTGGTGGAGTAGGTGGTGCTGCCAACTGCAAGGCTGACCGCCCTTCTTCTTCAACTGCTCCTCCTGCCTTTAAAAGCAAGAAGAGCGTTCCTAGAAAACCCACGGTCAAACCTAAGACAACTACCTTTGTCAAAGCCAAAACTGCAGTTCCCAAACCGCATGCATCTCCTAAGAAATGTAAGGAGTTAGTAAAACCTCATGATGCTTGTAGCTTTCATAAATGCTCTGTGTGTGATGATTTAGGTCACAAGGCTGCAGAATGCCTTTTGCGATTCACACCCAATACCAGGAAGAGTAAACCTCCTTCTATCAAACAGGTGTGGGTCGTTAAAGGTTGCTAACCTCAGGACCCAAGGAATAAAGGGGGTCCTCGTTCTTAATGTTTACATTTTAGGTCCTCTGCTTAATGGCTGGTCAATCCAAGGATAATGAATGGTATCTTGACAGTGGCTGCTCAAGATATATGACTGGAGATAGATCATTACTTGAAGATGTCATTGAAGCAAGTGGTCCGTCTGTAACCTTTGGTGACAACAACTAAGGCAAAACCATTGGGTATGGTGTAATAAGGGGAGGAAACCTAACCATTGAGAAGGTTTCTCTTGTTGATGGACTCAAGCACAACCTCCTTTCAATTTCTCAATTCTGCAACAAAGGAATGCTTTGCAACTTCACGTCATCAAACTGATTTATCAAAGATAGCATTTCCGGAGTCACCCTACTCACAGGGATTTGTAAGAGTAATATTTACATTATTGATCTAGATTCTGCATGTAGTATTACTAATCTCTGTTTTGTAGCTAAAAATGTGAGCGAAAATAGTTGGCTATGGCACAAGAGGTTGAGCCACTTGAACTTCAAGTATCTAGCAAAGAGTGGAAGGGAAAACCTCGTTCGTGGTTTACCCAAAGTGGCTGACCATCATCCAGAGAAAGCAGTGCATGTCAACTTGGTAAGCAATCCGCGTCGTCTTTCACCAGCAAGACCGCTCCCTCAACTGCAAGATGCTTACAACTGCTTCACATAGACTTGTTTGGACCCGTTACCACTGCCAGCATTGGAGGAAGTAGATATACTTTAGTGGTGGTGGATGATTATTCAAGATATACTTGGGTTGAGATGATGATTTCTAAGGACGATTGCTATGACATCTTAACCTCCCCTTTAGACGGCTCCAAACTAAAAAAGAAGACGACATCGTTAGTGTTCGATCAGATAATGGAACAGAATTTAAGAACAACGGTGTTGTTCAGTATTGTGATGACCATGGGATTGATCACAATTTCTCGACTGCTGGTGTTCCACAACAAAATGGGGTTATGGAAAGGAAGAACAGGACGTTGATTGAGGCTAGAAAGACAATGATATCTGAAGCCAAGCTACCTCAGTATTTCTGGGCTAAAGCAATCAACACAACATGCTTCACTCAAAACCGCTCCCTCATCAACAAAACCTATAACAAGACTCCATAAGAGCTTTGGAGAGGAAGAACCCCCAATATTGCATTCTTCAAGATCTTTGGCTGCAAATGCTTTATCCTCTACAACGAAAGAGGAAATAGAGGTAAATTCGGAGCCAATGCCGATGAAGGTATTTTTGTTGGGTATGCTAGACATTCAAAAGCTTTTCGTGTTTTGAATAAAACTAGTTTAAAGATAGTCGAGTCTGTCCATGTTACATCGATGAGCATTCTCTCCTTGAGCCACATTTGGCTCCAAATATTGCTGATGATTTTGTTGAGCATAATGAAACATGTGAACCCTCTAGAACCGCACCTGAACCTCAACCGCAAAATCCAGCACCCTCAACTGAAATTCCCTCAAATCGCACATTTGAAACCGTACCTGAAGTCCCTACTCTAGATGCAACTCCAAGGGAAGAAGATGTTGAGAATTCCCCTATCCAGCTTATTGAAACTCTTTGTCAACTTACCTTCCATGACTTCGCTGAAGGATCTAACGATGTTCCAATTGAAGATCTTCAGCAAACCTCAGTCCAACCAGACTTACCCCCGGAGGTTCGTGAAGTCAGCAGTCACCCTCTCTCTAATGTGATTGGTGATCTGTTTTTCGGTGTTCAAACAAGGAGATCGAACTATGATGAGCATACTTCTCTATTATCTCAAGTTGAACCCAATAAGATTGATGAAGCACTCCAAGATTCCAGTTGGGTCATTTCTATGCAAGAAGAACTCAATCAGTTTGAAAGATGCAAGGTCTGGACTTTGGTACCTAGACCTCATGATCAAGGAGTGATAGAAACTAAGTGGGTGTTTAGGAATAAGATGGACGAGAATGGAAGCATCACAAGGAATAAAGCAAGGTTGGTTGCACAAGGATATAGGCAAGAAGAAGGAATTGATTATGATGAAACCTTTGCTCCAGTTGCAAGATTGGAAGCTATCAGAATCTTCTTAGCCTACGCCTCTTTCAAGCGTTTCAAGTTATATCAAATGGACGTGAAGAGTGCTTTCCTCAACAGTGAACTGCAAGAGACCGTGTATGTTGCCCAACCACCTGGATTTGAAGACTCCAAATTTCCAAATCATGTCTACAAACTCCAGAAAGCTTTGTATGGAATTAAGCAAGCTCCAAGGACATGGTATGAGACTCTTTCTAAATTTTTACTAGAAAAAGAATTTAAACGCGGTAAAATCGATACAACTCTTTTTATTGCCAAATACAATGATCATACTTTACTTGTTCAAATATATGTTGATGATATTATTTTTGGTTCTACTAACGAGTTGCTTTGTAAGCGTTTCGAAAAGCTAATGAAAAGAAAGTTTGAGATGAGCATGATGGGAGAATTAACATTCTTCCTCGGGCTTCAAATCAAGAAATGCGAAGAAGGTATTTTCCTCAGCCAAGCCAAATACACCAAGGAGTTAATAAAGAAGTTTGGATTAGAGAATGCAAAAGCATATGATACTCCAATAGCCACCGGCAATAAGCTAGATAAAGATCTAAAAGGCAAGAAGGTTGATCAAACTTTATATCGAGGTATGATCGGCTCATTACTTTATTTAACTGCTAGTAGGCCCGATATCATGTTTAGTGTCTGTGTATGTGCACGCTATCAAGCAAATCCTAGAGAAGCACATTTAATTGCAGTCATGCGTATAATCCGCTATTTATCTAGAACCACTAACCTTGGACTTTGGTATTCCAAAGATTCAAATTTCGATCTCGTAGGTTATTCAGATGCAGATTATGCAGCTTGTACAATTGACAGGAAAAGCACTAGTGGTACTTGTCATTTCCTCGGGAATAGACTAGTTGCTTAGGCCAGCAAGAAGCAAGCTTCAGTTTCAGTGTCAACCACAGAGGCTGAGTATATTGCTGCTGAAAGTTGTTGCTGTCAAATTCTTTGGATGAAGCAGCTGTTGGTGGACTATGGAATTGAAGAAGGAAATTGCCCTATTATGTGTGATAACTATTCAACAATTTCAGTCTACAACAACCCTGTCATGCATTCCAAGACCAAGCATATAGATATCAAGTATCATTTCCTCAAAGACCATGTAGAGAAGAGGAATATCCATTTAGAGTATGTGGGGACAGACAACAAGATTACTGATATTCTTACCAAAGCTCTGGACTCCAAGAGGTTTTCATTCCTTAGAGGAGAAATGGGTATGTGAATGTACGCTCGCCGAAATTAATAATTTTGAGAGCCGCCATGCCGTTTTAAAGGAAACATTGAAAACCTTTTTTGAAAAGAGAAAATGGGTTCGGGGGTCAGGTTACGTGTTGGGAAGAACCGAGAGTTCACCCAACACGCCTCGTCCGTAAACGAGTCTTTCTATGTTCAACATCAAATTCATTCAAACGTGTGTGCAAATGTGTGAGACAAGAGATGTGATAAAAATGCACATTAATGCTTTGTTTTATTGCTCAACAAAGGGGGTTACAACTTGTGAACCATTAATCATGGGAGGCCACATCCCATTTACAATTGAGGAGCAACTTACAACTGAAAAGGACCAGCTGCAAAGTGGTAACATGTGTCTGTGAATGTGTGCCCAAAATTTTTGTTTATTGGATTCACGCGAGTTTGAAGACATCCGATTTGTTTGAAAAAACGGAGTCGCCACGCCATTTTGATTACCTCAAAACTTTGAAAAAAAGGTTTTATGGGTTCGGAGGTTAAGTTACCCCTTGGGAAGAACGTTTGGCGTTCACCCAAAGTGCCTTGCCAGAGCAAGTCTCCCTAGATTTCATTAATCGTGTTTGCTTGCGTGCTTTCTTTGTGTGCATGTGTTTGAGAATAAGGGGGAAATGTCCCAAGTTGTCTTCCGGACGTACAAACCATTTATTGGTTGTCGCTCGGGATTCCTTGGAATTTTATGTATTTGGGATTATGATCCCGTCCTCATCTTATGACTTGTGATCATCGCATTTTAACCTCGGGACCCTCGGGACTTGCGTGATCGAGAGAATGACTCTCTTTTGGTCAAAGATGAGGTTCCTTAGGAAGGAATGTCCTTAGCCCATCAATCCTACGCTTTAAGATGGTCGAGCTCGTATAGAGGCTTCATACTCATTCTTAAGCGATAATCGGAGATATAGGGTTCAAGGTTATCCTTTTCCTAAAGAAATCATGAACCTTTAATGGAAGGAACGATGCAAAGATGAGAACTTTTACATCGGTCCGTTCCAAGGTTGGGGAAAGGGGAAATGCATGATGAAAAATGACTCTTTAATGAAAAGATGACATTTTTGGTTTTAGCAAATGATGCTTTTTGATTTAAAGAAATGATCTTTATGCAAATGATGCATAAAGATAGGATTTTTATGCAAATGATGCATTAGAAAAGGGGGTTTTGATGCAAAGGATGCATTTTTATTGAAAAAGATTGGATCTTTATGTACAAAGGATGTATAAAGATAACATTTTTATTTGAAAATAGGGATTTTAGGTGCAAATGATGCACCTTTATGAAAAAGACTACATTTTTATGACAAATGAGGTCTTAATGCATGTTAAGGGAAAGGGGGTGATAAAGATGTGATCTTTATGAATGAATGACAAGTCCCAAGCAAGATATATGAATGCAATGAGCAAGTATATCAATTAAAATGCAAGGTTAGGGCGTGCGAGGTTACCAATCGTTTCCTTTGCTTCTTCGGATGGAGCTAGGAGGAGAGGTTCTTCTTGGGTCTTCAAGGAGGAGGGAGATGGCTTCTTGAGCTTCTTCTTCGCCTTCTTGGACTTCCAGCAGCTCCTTGGGGAATCTTCTTCGTATTATGAGAGTATTATGCTTCTTGTTGATGATTAAAATGGGTAGAAGAGGGCTCTATTTATAGGCAGTCTGGATAAGGCTAATGAAGCCGTGCGGCTGCAGGCCCTTTGCAAATGAGGCCGTGCGGTCTTATCCATTATGACTCAGCATTCTAGAACCATGCAAGGTGGCATTATTCTAGAAGCTTCTCCCTAATTAAGAAAAACGTGTTTTCTTAATTAGGAAGGCTCCTTACAGCCCTAATTTTAATTTGGGACTGCTGCGGGACATTTCCGAACACTAGGAAGGTCCGGGGAAATTACCGGGAAATTTACCGAAATGTCGGGAAAATTAACCGGAAGACATGAGCCAGATTTGGGTACTTACAGAAGCCCCTCGGCAACGTCACTTGCAAGGCGAGTGGGGCTGTCGATAGAAAAGGATCCGATCTGGCGAATGCCGAGACGGATTAAGAGACCAAGGCGGTCGAGTGGCTGAACCTTTTGGAAGGCTACCTACGTATCCCGGAGGAATCAAGCCAGGCCGTAGTTCGGAATTAGGATCCGCTGGGGGAGGAAGAAAAGAAACTGGTCTCTTGCTGGGGAAAAAGAAGAGAAAATGACCTAGGAGGTCAAGCAATTGATCCTACTGGGGATATGCTAGGAGTGACCGAGGCGGTCGGATATCTGAACTTCTATGAGGGGCTGCTTTATCACTGAGGAGTGACAAAGAAACAGGGTGACCAAAGTGGTCGAATGGCTGGACCTTTTATAAAAGGCTACCTACGTATCCCGGAGGAATCAAGCCTTGATCGTAGTTCAAGCATCACTAGATAGTTAGGAACGATGTCTAGGATCCTTGAGATTTTGACAATTCGGAGGCTGTCACCTGAGGAAGCTAGAGCTTATGGCGCTATCTCTTTATGACGGAGATAAAGATAACTTAAGTTGGAAAACTTGAGCGTACGTCACTATTCGCGGATAGTGGTAGCACAAGTTGAAATGACTTGGGCATACTTCACTATTCGCGGATAGTGGTAGCACAATTTGAAATGACTTGGGCATACTTCACTATTCGCGGATAGTGGTAGCACAAGTTGAAATGACTTGGGCATACTTCACTATTCGCGGATAGTGGTAGCACAATTTGAAATGACTTGGGCATACTTCACTATTCGCGGATAGTGGTAGCACAAGTTGAAATGACTTGGGCATACGTCACTATTCGCGGATAGTGGTAGCACAATTTGGAATGACTTGGGCATACTTCACTATTCGCGGATAGTGGTAGCACAAGTTGAAATGACTTGGGCATACGTCACTATTCGCGGATAGAGGTAGCACAAGTTGGAATGACTTGGGCATACGTCACTATTCGCGGATAGAGGTAGCACAAGTTGGAATGACTTGGACATACTTCACTATTCGCGGATAGAGGTAGCACAAGTTTAGAGTTCTGACAATTCGGAGGTTGTCACCTAGTGTTATCCCGTTATAACGGAATTAACGGAGGCGACTGGGAATAAAGCTTGATTGCTTCATAGATAAAGGATATTTTCTGAAAAGATGTTATCTTGGTTAAAAGATAACGGAAATTGCATGCCCAAGTGGAAGGTCCAGGGGCAGGATTGTAATTTCTGCTCAGAGCGAATGAAGCCGCCCGGCATGAGATGGAGAAAAAGAAGCCGTACGGCTAGAGACCTGTTTTTTCCAGATTATTTAAAATCAGATTTGAACGGGGACTGGGCACTTGTTGCCGCCCACTTCAGCCGAGAGAGAGAGAAGAGAGAGAGAGAATTTCGAAATTCTTCAACCCCTTTGCTTCCCTTTGATTTGAGATGGATCCGGAGGGCAATCCCATACCGAGGCAAGCAAGAAGAAACATCTCGGCGGCCGCGAGAAGGAGGAGAAAGGAGCTCGTTCGGACGGAGAGGAAGTATGACTTCCTTACGCCTCCATCGGAGCTTTACCCGGGGAGAAGGGAGCATAAATCAACGAACCCGCGATCGGTTGGGGTAAGCATTCTCATTTTGCTCAAATCCGATGATTTTGCTTGAATTTTGAATGATTTTAGGGCTTGACCCAAATTTTAGGATTTTGAATGATTTTTTGAATGATTTTGAGATGCATGAACAACCTATGAGGCTAAGAATGTGCAATGTGCAATTTTATTTTGATGAAAAATATGAGAATGACTCACTTTTTTCTCGCAAAATGAAGTAGGAATGAGAATTTTTCAAAATATGAGACGGAGTTCTTGCCTTGTGCTAGAACTAGGTCAAAATTCTGATTTTCAATGAGAAAACATGATTTTGGAAGATGAAAATGATTCATGCATGCCATTTTTTGAAAGATAATGCTTATGTGCAAAAAATTGTGATTTTGTGCTTTAGGAAAGCAATAACGTGTTTCAAGTGATGAAAGACATGTTTTTGATGCAAATAATGCTAGAAAAACTTTTGTGAATGCTTTTCTTTTGAAAATATGTGCACTTTTGAATATATGCATGCTTTTGAAATGATATGAAGGACTGACGCTTCTTTTTGATGTGCTTGTCTACAGGAGAACAAGTCTAGAGGACCGTCGGAGATTGCAGTCAAGCTTTGGCAGAGGATGCCGGACTTTGAGAAGAATGGGGTAAATCCCAAGCAGCTGGTGAGGGCTACCGGCCTGGATGCATTTGTAGATGCCATCGGCAGGGGTGTTCACATCACCTCTAAGAGCAAGGGCTTGGTCCAGGCCCTTTCTGAGTTCTGGTGGGACAGTACACATAGCTTTCACCTGAGCCGGGAGAGCCGACAGTGACTCCGCCGATTTCACAGCCTATTATCGGCCTACGCTCACCGGGAGGCCCGTGACTTGAGAGACCACATTGCTGGCCGAGGAGTTCCAGGCTTTGGTCGGGTTTGAGCTGATTCCCAAGGGGCTGGGGATGGAGACGCGGAATGTCGAGGTGGCAGGTTCGAGACTTGCATGCAGAATTTTGCCGCTAATGATGTGATCGCCCAAAGACTGGCTAGAGCATTCATATGGTTGATGCTATCAGTCACCATCTTTGCCAATTCTGGGACGCTAGCTATGACTTGCCTCCTCGACTCTCTGGAGGATGTTGATGGGATAGGGACGGTCTCTTGGGGAGAGGCCGGATTGGCGGAGTTGTACTTCTCATTGGACATGTACAGTCGGAACAAAGCTGCTTCCATGGACTGCTTCTCATTTGCCCTTGAGGTAGTCTCCTTTCTTTTCTCCTTTTCTCTTTTCCTGTCTTGAGACTTTTATAAGAGAGAGAATGACCTTTTGATGTTTTGAACATGCAGGCCTGGTTTTGCGAGGTGATCGGGTTCTTCCCTTGGAACCAGCAGAGTGATGTCACCATCTTCCCTGCTATGGTTCGCTGGAGGGGAGATGCGAGAGATAAATTCACGGGGAAGACCCGGATTACCTTCGATTACAAAATGGTGAGGCCGGTCATCAACAGGGATGGGCACGATGGAGTGGACTTCTACCCCTGGGGCAGGTATCCGGAGATCTTGCTGGGAGATGCTATCGAGGTGACGAGGCAGAGGAGGTGGCTCACTGGGCTGACATGTGATGTCATCTATCTGGGGGACCGCTTCTCGAGGCAGCATGGTCATGTTCCCCACTAGATGCCATTACTCCTTCGACCCTCCAAAGACGGATGCTGCAGCCCTGTGGATCGGCCGAGGATGAGATTGCTGTGTACCAGGGCAAAAGGCGTGGCTCAGCAGAGGAGTATTTTGACATGGACACCCCCTACGCCGTGTTTGTGGAGCAGCGCTGAGGACGCCACGTGCTAGTGAAGCCGGCGGTCACTGTGGATATGGGGAGGATGAGCCTATCGACCCGCCGATCCCTCCCGCGCATTTGTCCTATGTGGTCCATGGAGTGCCGAGGAGGATGAGGATACCTGTCCCTGATGCTAGGGAGCCCCAAAGACACCTTGCCGCCCGATAGCACCGTAAGTGTACTCTTAGGGTCTTATTCCCTTTTTAGCTTTCGATTTTCTGCTTTTGCAATTTTCTCGAGATTTTCTCGAGATTTTTCTCTTCTTTTCTCTCAGTTCCACTCGCACTTACGATAGGCCGGTCGTGCAAAATAGGGCCGGAAGGACATGTGCCTGCCTTCTTCGAGGAAGCCGGCCTCGCGCTTCGAAGGCGGCAGCGGATGCACAGGAGCTCTGGGCGCAAGAGACGGCACGTCGGGGCACAGCTGCCTACCTCATCGGCCTCGGAGTACTCTTCCAGTGCCATGCCTCGGGGGCGGGGACCCAACGCTGACATTCTGGAGCAGCTGGCTGAGTACGGGCACGATAATGTCCATTTGTCTGACGTGAGCGACCAGGAGGACTTGATGAGGGAGGCTAGCATTTATGAGCTGAGTAGCGATGAAGAGGAAGAAGAATCAGAGGCCTAGGAGGTCTCTAGAATAGATTTGGAACAAAAACAAACAATTTACAATTTTTATGCACACTTTGTTTATTTTTTGCTTTATTTGGGCGCCGATGGGGCGAAAACATTGTATTTATGTTTTATTTACTTTTCTAATTTATGCTTTTTCAATTTGCATATTATCTGAGCCTTGGGGCGACTTTTTTGCTTGGAATTGGGGCTGAAACTGGGCCAGAATGATTTATAATGGTGTATGAATGCTTGAATGGCTTCTGGATATGTTTTTGTACAGGTTTTGGTTGAAAAAGTGGGGTGAAAACTCCCTTGGGCAGCAACTTTGGTTGCTGCAGAAATTTTTCTGCAGAGGGCTAATGTAGCCGTGCGGCATGGCCTTGAGGGCAAATGAAGCCGTGCGGCTTACAGTTCTGTCTGAGCTGGTTATTTTCTGAATAAAAGCAAGGCTTGGCCATTTCATTTCATTTTCACTCTAGACTTGTCCCAATTGTTCCCAGAGCATATTTTGGACCTAAAAGCACCATCTTTGAACACTTTGCGATGGAGAATCCCGTTAGATTGCAAAGGGGGAAGCGAGACCATTTTCTGTCCGGTCTTCAATCTTGGGCGAGATATAACTTCCAAAATCACAAGGGACTGCTTGATTCTTCCTTCAAGATCAAATCTTTATGGCATTTGAGGGATCTCCCGCCCGATTGGGACCTGTTGAGAGCCGCAGCAAAGTTCTGGGACGTCCGGAGACATGTTTACTGCTTCTCTTACAACGAAATTGTCCCAACGCACGAAGACTTCAGAGCCTTGATTGGGGGTCCCGAGACTGAGGCTATATCTATTCCGCTGATCGGAGACGTGCCGGTGACGGTAAAGCTTGCATCTTTTCTGCAGATTCCTTTGGGAGAGGCTGAGAGGATGATGATAGCCCCGGATAGGATTGACCTTTCTGATATCCCGGGCAGGTTTGGGTCTCCAGATATGGCTGCGACCACGGTGGCTATGGATGCTTTCATTCTCTGCGTATTCTCTGTTCTGTTCACTGCTGAGTCCGTGGGGATCTGTCATAGTGGCCTCTTGGACATGGTCAGAGACTGCAGGGCTGGGAAGGACATTGTCCCATTGGTTTTGGGAGAGACATTTCATGGGATCGATAGGATGGCTCGGGGAGACCGTTTCATGAGGTCCGGGAGTCCGGCTATGTTGACTCTGTGGCTGCAGGAGAGGCTCGGGGCTTTGCCTGGGGCTTTGCCGACTCAGTGCCCTTGGGTGATTTCTCGGAGAGGTGCGCCTAGGCAGCAGGAACAGGGTAGCTGGGAGCCGATGATGGCTAGGCTATCCACTTCTTGGACATCCGTTGGTGGATACCACATTGGAGGTTGCATCAGGAGGATATTTCGTGAGTCTTATGCTGTGAGGGTTCCAGGATTCTGCTGGTCATCCTTCTACATACCCTGCTTAGTATCCAGGCAGTTTGGGGCTTTACAGGAGCCATTGAGTGATTGGGAAGACATCCGGACCATAGAGGTGGTGTCATTGGATATGAGAGATCCAGCCAGCTTCTCTTTCTTCTCGAGGGCTTGGACATATACCGCTTTCCCACCTGTGGCTATCTTCAGGAGCAGAAGAGCACCATCTTGACCACTGTCTACTTGACCGGTACGAGAGGGAGACGGGAGCGACTTCCAAAGTTATCTTGGAGGATAGACGTCGAGCTTTATTGGAGCCGATCGTGACTCGAGTAGGACTCGAGGGAGACCGAGGCTAAGGCGAGCTGCCATAACCAATCGTGTGACTTGGTCGAGATATGGAGGCTCGGTACAAGAGGTTGTCCGAGGTCGCTCCTTTCGACCGAGGCTCGAGGGAGGAGGTGCGGACTCGTGCTCGGATAGAGAGAGCACTCATTGACACGGGGTTGGTAGAGGCTCCAGCTGAGGATACCAGAGGTCGGGATGAGGGATACCGACATTATTGAGAAGAAAAGGAAGAAGACTCGACGAGGCCGAGGAAAAGGGAAGAAGACCGAAGAAGACTCCGCCGAATGACGATCGACAAGTCTTTTCTCAAGATCCTCTTATTGCCATTTGCAAACACATTAGTTTATTTAGGCATTTTATTGTATTTTAGATCTTTTTAAAGGTGTTAGCTAGAGTTAAGAGGTAGACCGTGCTTGAACTCATCAAGAAGTTTTTAACTTGTAATGAACAAGGCATATTATCTTAAAAATTAATCAAGACACATTTCATGGAAATTCAAATGTCTTTATTGATTGGGACCCGTTTTATGAAAACCGAAATACCCTTTATTATTTAGGACGCACTTCATGGAAGCTTGATTGTCCTTTTATTGTTTAGACCGAACCATATATGGCCGCCTACGTTCCCCTTTTACAAGAAAGGCTAAGGGGCTCAGGTCTACGTAGTTCATTCCGGTGAACCAAATTTTTTATGTGCAGGCCCGTTTTTGCCTAGACCGCCCTTTTTGGGGTTTTCACTTAGCCGGGCATTACTCTTTTTGCACTAAGATTTTTTTTTTTTTTTTTTTTTTTTTTTTTTATTAGACGTAGTATCTTCGGAGTTTATCACCGTTGACCGGGTGGACAAAGGGATTGCCATCCAAGTCTGCAAGCTTCATTGCTCCTCCCGACGCATCTTCTGCACCACATAAGGGCCGATCCAGACGGGTTCCCATTTTCCTGTGGGGTTGTCTCTGGTAGGGGGCTTTACTTTCAAAGCACTAAGTCGCCTTCTTTGATGTCTCCGGCCTTGACCTTTTATCAAACGCTCCGGCCATTCGCCTCCGGTAGGCTCGGGTGTGTTCCATGGCTTTTAGCCTTCTCTCGTCAAGGTGGCTAACTCATTATGCCGGCCGCGCAACCATTCCACTTCATTGACACTGTTTTCCAGAGGACCCTTAATGACGGGATTTCCAACTCCACCGGTAACACCGCTTCCATCCCGTAAGTTAGGGCAAAAGGAGTTTCTCCCGTGGCCGTTCTCGAGCAGACGTTCGTAGCCCGCAGAGTGCTAGGTGCAGCTGGCCAATCACGACCACGGGTGGCCATCTTCCTGATGATCCGCTCGAGTGTCTTATTAGCAGCCTTCCACGGCTCCATTGGTCTCGAGGTCCGTACGGGGACGACTTGTGGCGAGTAACTCGAATTCTCGACAGCTAGCCTATCGCAGCCTTCCTTCGAAGTGTGACCCATTATCGAAATGATCTCGCTGGGCACCCCATATCTCGCACATTATGTTTTCTTTGATGAACTGGGCCACTTTTCTCGGAAGTGAGGACCTTGTAGGACTTGGCCTCTACCCACTTGGTGAAGTAGTCAATGGCTACCAACACAAACTCGTGCCCATTGCTTCCTCGTCGGGGATATTTTCCCTATCACGTCAATGCCCCAAGTTGCAAACGGCCAAGGAGTCGTCATGCGCACATGTGTCATGAGGCGGGAGATGGTTGAGGTTGGCAAACCGCCGGCATTTGTCGCAGTTCGGACGTGCCGAATGCGCACTGCCTCCATGGAGATCCAAAAGAGTAACCCATTCTCGAGGATCACTTGCATCGTGGCTCGGCATTCATGTGAGGACCGCAGGACCATTGTGGACTTCGGCCATCAACTCGGCTCTTTCTTGAGTGACACATAAGAGGAGTGGTCCTTGATATACCGCTTCTTGTATAGGTTGCTTCCTAGAATGACATAATGAGAAGCCAACCTTTTCGTGGCTTGTAAGCTCTTGGCTCGATACCTTCTTTCGGTCTACCTTCTTCGTCTCTCGAAAGCCGACTCTCCGTCTTTGAGGAATTGGTAAATCTGATTGTACCAAGGTTCCTTTATAGGCTCAGGTCCTGTGTCCACTTCACAAATGTAAGGCCGGGGCTTCTCTTCTACCCACTCAAGGGCTTTATGGCTTTTCCCTGGGATCTCTACCAATGAGGCTAGAGTAGCTAGGGCATCTGCGACCGTTTCTTTTCCCTCGGCAAGTAGTGGAAAGTCACTTCTCCGAACCGTCCGTCAACTCCTCCATATGGGCATGATACCGTTGCAGATTAGGGTCTACAGCCTTCCACTTGTTGGAGAATTGGTTGATGATCGTGGCCGAGTCTCCGTAAACTTCGAGCTCCTTGACATTTCTTTCTAAGGCAAACACCCTCCAAACCAAAGCAATGCAAAGCTTCTATACTCACGACATTGTTCGTGGGCAGAAAGTTCAACTTGAGGGCTATGGGGGTATGCTCATCTTTCGGATCGACCAATAGCATTCCTACACCATTTCCTCTTTTGTTAGCGGCTCCGTCAAAGAACAATTGCCATCTATTTTCGTGCTCAACCGCAAAGATCCCTTCATCCGGAAATTGGGGTTCGTGCCCTTTGTCTTCATTATCGGGGAAATTCGCCAGGTGATCTCGACAATGCTTGACCCTTGATGGCCTTTCTCGGTCACATAGTTGATGTCGTATTCTCGCCAAGAAGAAGGACCACTTCGCTAAACGCATCGAGAGGGAAGGCTTGTCAAAGATGTACTTGATGGGGTCCATTTTGGAGACCAAATTCACAAAAGTGGTGCGGGCTCGTATAGATAATGCTTCAACTTGCCGACTACCTGCACTCCGCCTCCCGCACAAGTCTTTTCACATGCCGAGTAATTGAGCTCACTCCCCGTAGCTTCCTACCGACAAAGTAAATGGCATTTTCTACCCGAGAGTTTTTCTTCTCCCCGAGCAAGCATAGCCCCAACCGCCGTGTTCTGTGGACGGTGAGATAGAGCAGAAGAGGCTTCGTCTATGTGGGGGCATAGTACCGGGGATGTACTAAGTATGCCTTGATCCGGTCAAAGGCATCTTGGCATTCTTCGGTCCATTCTGTGTCCACATTCTTCTTCATGAGCTTGAAGACGTGGGCTCGCACATAGTGGTCAACCGATTGACGAAACGGCTAATGTAATCGCAATTTACCCATGAAGCTCTTGACTTCGTCCGGGTTTGAGGTGGCTTCATATCCATGATGGCTTTGATCTTTCGGGGTCAACTTTTATACCTCGCTCCGTGACCATGTACCCGAGCACTTTTCCCCTTGTCACTCCGAAGGTGCATTTGGGTGGTTTAGTCTCATGGAATGTTGTCTCACCTCTCAAAGAATTTTCGTAGGTCAACAAAGTGCTGCCCACCTTCTCCTTTGGAGTGGATTATCATGTCATCTACGTAGACCTCAATCTCCTTGTGGATCATGTCATGAAAAAGCGCGGCCGCTGCCCTTTGGTAAGTAGCCCCAGCATTCTTGAGCCCGAATGGCATTACCGTATAACAAAGAGGTTCCCCATGGTGTGGTGAAGGCCGTCTTTTCTTGGTCTTCCTCGGCCATCTTGATCCGGTTGTAGCTCGCAAAACCATCAACGAAGGATTTGACTTCGTAGTTGGCAAAGTGGAGTCCACCAGGATGTCTATGTTTGGCGTAGGGTAGTCGTCTTGGGCCGGCCTTGTTCGCATCTCGGAAATCCACACAAAGAATAAGACCTTCCCATTGGCCTTGGTTACGGCCACGATGTTGGACAACCATGTCGGGTATTCAATAACTCGATGAACCCTACCCGCAGTAGCTTCTCAATTTCTTCTTTGACCTGTAGAGACCATTCCGGCTTGATCTTTCTCAGCTTGTTTTTACCGGCTTAGCATCTCGGTGCTAGAGGGATTCTCGTGCTCTACTATCGAACCTGTCTAGCCCCGGCATATCCTTGTATGACCATGCAAACACGTCGACGTATTCTCCGAGCAGCTCGATCACCCGTCCCTTTCAACCCCCGGAAGAAGCTTCCAATCTCGTGTCTCTTTAGGTTCCTCAATAGTACCCAAGTTCACACTTATCAAAACCTCCTCGGCACTGGGCCCGGTTTTCCTCTTTTTCAAACCCGCTTAAAGATTTCTTTAATGTATTGTTCGTTTAGTGTGTTTGCATCTTGTTCAAATGATTCATTATTAACTGTTGTTAAGTTTTGAGTTAATTTATCATTTGTTAAGTTGGCAATAAGAGGATAATCAGTAAAGATTTGTCATTTCATTCAAAATAAGGGGAAAGATGACATCGATTACATTTTCATAATCCTCGTGCGTGAGGCCTTCGGATGACTCGAGGACTCGGAATTCGAAGATTCCCGACTCAACCGAATAGACAACACGGGGTGTTTGGACCCTACACTACTTATTGACTCGAGGGGGACTTGACAAGGGTTGGACCGGATCTCACTCCTTCTTGCCGTTGCCCTGGGAGTAGCGGTCTTGCCGGGCCGTTGTCATTTGATTGTGCACTCATGGATCATTATTGCCTTTGTTGACACCAATTCCATAGGAAGTACTCTACCGATCTCGGCGTAATCTCCTTTCTTCGATCTTAACTTCATCCATTTGTACCTCCGGGCAAGTAGGACCGGTTGTGCTTTCAAAGATCTCGAGATACAAACTCTCTTCATCCCAAAAGTCCTCTCTGGCTTGTTCACTCTTCTCTCTACCTTTTCCCCAAACCAGGGGTTGGGAATGATCTTCGGAGTAGTAAGAGCCATTACAAACACATTATGCTCACATGGGTAATGAAGGGTTCTCGAGAGACTTTCATTAACATGGCTTGTTTTACTTCAAACTCGCAGCCTTCATAAGTGAGCCTTTCTTCTCGTAATCTTGACCATGGTTACTGGGTTCGATGTCGTAGAAAAGAGGCCGAGCTCGACAACATTAACGAAATCGCCCGACTATGGGTCCAAACCGTCCCTCCATGGCGGCGGCATTAATCGATCTTTCCATTTCCCTTGTAATTCATCATAAGGAATATTGAATTTCAGGATATCTATGACCTCTGGATTTCCAAAACCATTTCCATTTGTTCCTCCGAACTCGATCATGTTGACTCGATTGTTAGCAGGTGAAGAGGATTCTTGACCACATTGGGACCCCGAGGTGGTTCTAACTTGCCTTCTTCGACTAGGCGAGAGAGCAGGAGCTTCGTGTAGGTGCAATCATTAGTGTTATGGCCATGATAATTGTGAAAGCGACAGTGTTTGGTCTCGTCCATTCGATACCGGGGTTCCCGGGTTTCCGCTTTCCAAAGGTCTCGATGAGTCCTTGAGCTACCAAACCGTCGAAGACCTTTTCTAGTGGCATTCCGAAATCTTCACCGGTATAGAAAGGGAGCTTTGGCTTTGCAGCAGCCTGGCCTCGCATTCTCGTCCCGCTTTCTCATTCTCGAATGTAATTAACAGGCGCCAATTACTTCTTTTCCTTTTACGGTGACAAACTGGGGCATTTGACACCGGTGCTTTGTAGCGGTAAGAACCGGCCGCCTCGTGGCCGGGGCCATATTGAAGGCATTCTCAAACTTGGTGCCGGCATTTACCATTGCCCGAAGGTCGATAGTAGTAATTGCCAATTTGAACTCTTAGTTGAGGTTTCAAGCAAGATTGGAAGATCTCCATCTCGTTCCTCTTCATTGAGTGGGGTCATCATTTCACCGAGCTTCCAATTCCATCTCTTGTAGAATTCACTTATCGGCTCATCTCGAACGTTGTAGGGTACCCCGTAGGTCATTCCTACTGGTTTCCCAATTCAAATTGGCCTTATACTTTTCTAGGAACGCTTTCCTTGATCTCGGTCCCAAGTAGCTCGAGCCTCTCGGTTTCACATGCAGAACCACCTAAGAGCCGAACCTTTTAATGATAATCGAAAATGATCGGCCATTTGTTGCCGTGTGTACAATCTTTGGCTCTCATGGCAAGAATGTAGCTTTCAATGTGAGTCCGGGGACAATCCGGCCGTTGAACTTTTCAATTTCTCGGCATTCGGAATTTTGGAGGGAGAGGGACAACTTTCTTTGGGATCGGTGATGCGGTATCTTGTCCTCTTGGTGTCTATTTCCAAACTTCTCTTGCATGGACCTAACTTGTTCCATTAGCCAAGCCATGTCGGAGCCTGGGGATGGTTTAGGATTGCTCGATTCGGAGAAGGCTTATCCGACTTGGGTGGAAGGACAAAGTAGGTGGCACGGTGGTAGGCCGGTACACCAAGGCTTGGGGATCTTTGGAGGAAGTAAGTGTAAACTTGACCAGTCCCGTGTTCCCGTGAGACCGGCCGGAGGCATAGGAATTAGGCTCATAATTTCCGAAGTAGGAAAAAGGATACGGAACCTCCCGGGGTCCCGTGGGCAAAGTTGAGGTGGAAGATCCGCGTGGCGGTGACATGAATTGAAAGGGTCATTGAGCTGATTTTGAGGCCTAGGGAATGCCCGGGATGGCCCATACCGAGGAGAGGGAGTGAATCCCATGGGGTAATGCAGAGCCGCGTAACCGGGATAGCCGAGGCGTTTGCTTTTACTGTTGGTAGGGACAAAGCTAGGTCTCATTTGAGGAGGTGAGGTGTCGGGATCCCGATGGCTTGAGATGTTGGAAATGATCAAGAGGGGTAATCCCGGATAAGGGGTCGTATGAGGATGGAGGGAGGGCATTGGTTATAGGTTGATGGAGCCGAGATGGCCGCTTCGGGAGGCTCATCTTCTATCATCACCAAGGAACCGCTGGGCTCGACCACTATTTGAACTCCATGACGACGAAGCGCTTCAATGAGCGTGGTTTGCTGTTCCTCATGGGCCTTACGATCGTTTTCCAGGGCTAAGGTTAGCTCTTCTTCCCTAGTCATCTGGTTACCCAAACCAAGATTGTTTTTACGTCAAATCGGTCATTCTCGACTCTCGAACCGACGAAACCGAGGATTCTGCGAACCGTCTCGAGGATTCTCGCGCTAACAAGTCGCCGACCCGGTGTTCTCACCCACTTCTTTCTCGCCGCGGGAAAGGGATAGGAAAGGTTTTAGACTAGGGGTAGGTGTTTAGGCTTCAAGGCTCGTGCAATATGCAAATTAGAATCTTCAAGTTTACTTAAAATGTTGTCTTTTATTAATATCTATTTGGTTGGAAAAGGGTTCTCGCCCTTCTTTTTCGTAACTACACTAGATCCCGGATCGGTGGGTTCCGTCACTACGTCTATAAGCCCCTCGTATTCCACCTCGTATTTCGACCTCCTGGGGTGGACAGCCGGGCGAGGGTCCTATAGGGCACGCGGATCCCACCGACCGAGAGTAAAGAACGCTCCTATCGGGTCTAGCGGGTCATAGGACCTTTCAACGCACGAGCGATGCGGATTATAGTCAAGGCACACCGGGAAAGTCTCGTCTCTCTCGCCTTGACGGATCTTTGTGAGTTTCGCTTGAGCGAATGACGGTTTTTGACTTTCGGTAATGTCCGAGAATATAATAGGCATGGGTCGGGCGGCAAAGCCGGATGACACAAAGGTCACATTGAACTTCGTTGCATACGCAAAGGCGTGAGTCGGAATCGAAGTCAATGCGGCCAAGATCTTGCCAATTTTTCCTTGTCGGAATTTTGGCGTAGCTTCGCTTGAGCGAAAGATCTTTTGATTTTTGGCAAAGACTCGGTCTTGACTCTTACGCATTCCGTGTGGGTCAAGGTCAATAGTCAATGCCTGAGTCAAGATCCCACCGATTTTTTTCCTTGTCGGAATTTCGAGCGTAATTTCTCGCTTGAGCGAAAATATTGGCTTCCGTTATGAGCTAAGGCTTGACCTTTACGTGGGTATGCAACCGGGCTATATGACACGGACTAGACCAAAACCAACCAAAAGTCACGGTTTTTTGAAACGTGTGACACCTGACCGTGCATTGGTCGACAGCTCGGGCCGCCATGGGAGGTTGGGATGATTCCGTGCGCGCCGGAGCATCGTAAGGCTGCCCTCCGTGATCGCACTTTGGAACCACCCTCGGGTTTGAAGGACGTGCGTGCAAAAGTGTACAGGATATATCAGGTGCGCGTAGTGTGCGGTCTCCTAAAAATGTTCCTTTTTGAGTTAAAACAGAGATTTTCATAAATGTGTTTTAAAGGAATGATTTTCGGGACGGGGGAGAATGCAACACATAAGCACGTAAATTTTCTGGGAGCCCCAGCCGGGCCATGGAGCCGAGTAGCCCCAAGCCGCTAGGATCGCCGTATTAACCATGATTTTTCCTGGTGGAATTGCCACTGAGGTCGTATGGTCAGAATCCTATGAGGATTAGCCGTACGACTGCATGGATCAATTTTCCAGGTTCCACTCCTTTTGCTATTTTTCGGGTTGTTTCCCGTTCAAAGTATGCACAGATTCCGAGATGCAAATGATGCAATGCATGGTAAAGAAAGCAAGCACGATTAATGAAATCGGCGATGGGAGTCTAACCCGCTTCAAAGGGAAAAGCTTTCTTCTATTTTTTTCAAAATTATTTTTTTTCGAAAAAAAAAGGATACTGGTACGTGGGATTGTTAAACCACCTTGTTATCCCAAGCCCCGGGTTAGGGAGCGATACAGGAAGGGTAAGTGGGGTCCACCTATATACCAAGTATCGATTTTTGTTTTGAAAATAAAGCTTTTCTCCTTTGGGATTATCCCCAGCGGAGTCGCCAAACTGTGAATGTGTGCCCAAAATTTTTGTTTATTGGATTCACGCGAGTTTGAAGACATCCGATTTGTTTGAAAAAACGGAGTCGCCACGCCATTTTGATTACCTCAAAACTTTGAAAAAAAGGTTTTATGGATTCGGAGGTTAAGTTACCCCTTGGGAAGAACGTTTGGCGTTCACCCAAAGTGCCTTGCCGGAGCAAGTCTCCCTAGATTTCATTAATCGTGTTTGCTTGCGTGCTTTCTTTGTGTGCATGTGTTTGAAAATAAGGGGGAAATGTCCCAAGTTGTCTTCCGGACGTACAAACCATTTATTGGTTGTCGCTCGGGATTCCTTGGAATTTTATGTATTTGGGATTATGATCCCGTCCTCATCTTATGACTTGTGATCATCGCATTTTAACCTCGGGACCCTCGGGACTTGCGTGATCGAGAGAATGACTCTCTTTTGGTCAAAGATGAGGTTCCTTAGTGTAAGTACCCAAATCTGGCTCATGCCTTCCGGTTAATTTTCCCGACATTTCGGTAAATTTCCCGGTAATTCCCCGGACCTTCCTAGTGTTCCGGAAATGTCCTGGAACAGTCCAAATTTAAATTAGGGCTGTAAGGAGCCTTCCTAATTAAGAAAACACGTTTTTCTTAATTAGGGAGAAGGTTCTAGAATAATGCCACCTTGCATGGTTCTAGAATGCTGAGTCACAATGGATAAGACCGCACGGCCTCATTTGCAAAGGGCCTGCAGCCGCACGGCTTCATTAGCCTTATCCAGACTGCCTATAAATAGAGCCCTCCTCTACCCATTTCAACAACAACAACAACACCAACAATCACACACACACACTCCATAGCACCCGTACGTGAAGAAAAACCCTCAAGGCTCAAGAAGGCGAAGAAGAAGCTCAAGAAGCCATCTCCCTCCGCCTTAAAGACCCAAGAAGAACCTCTCCTCCTAGCTCCGTCCGAAGAAGCAAAGGAAACGATTGGTAATCTCGCACGCCCTAACCTTGCATTTTAATTGATATACTTGCTCATTGCATTCATATATCTTGCTTGGGACTTGGCATTTATTCATAAAGATCATATCTTTATCACCCCCTTTCCCCTTTCGCATGCATTAAGACCTCATTTGTCATAAAAATGTAGTCTTTTTCATAAAGGTGCATCCTTTGCACCTAAAATCCCTATTTTCCAATAAAAATGTTATCTTTATGCATCATTTGCATACAAAGATCAAATCTTTTCAATAAAAATGCATCCTTTGCATCAAAACCCTTTTTTCAATGCATCATTTGCATAAAAATCAAATCTTTATGCATCATTTGCATAAAGATCATTTCTTTAAATCAAAAAGCATCATTTGCTAAAACCAAAATGTCATCTTTTCATTAAAGAGTCATTTTTTTTATCATGCATTTCCCTTTCCCCAACCTTGGAACGGACCGGTGTAAAAGTTCTCATCTTTGCATCGTTCCTTCCATTAAAGGTTCATGATTTCTTTAGGAAAAGGATAACCTTGAACCCTATATCTCCGATTATCGCTTAAGAATGAGTATGAAGCCTCTATACGAGCTCGACCGTCTTAAAGCGTAGGATTGATGGGCTAAGGACATTCCTTCCTAAAGAACCTCATCTTTGACCCAAAAGAGAGTCATTCTCTCGATCACGCAAGTCCCGAGGGTCCCAAGGCTTAAAATGCGATGATCATAAGTCATAAGATGAGGACGGGATCATAATCCCAAATACATAAATTCCAAGGAATCCCGAGCGACAACCAACAAATGGTTTGTACGTCCGGAAGACAACTTGGGACATTCCCCCCCCCTTATTTTCAAACACATGCACACAAAGAAAGCACGCAAGCAAACACGATTAATGAAATCTAGGGAGACTTGCTCCGGCAAGGCACTTTGGGTGAACGCCAAACGTTCTTCCCAAGGGGTAACTTAACCTCCGAACCCATAAAACCTTTTTTTCAAAGTTTTGAGGTAATCAAAATGGCGTGGCGACTCCGTTTTTCAAATAACTCGGATGTCTTCAAACTCGCGTGAATTCCAATAAACAAAAAATTTTGGGCACACATTCACGCTTGGCGACTACTGGGAAACCCAAAGGAGAAAAGCTTTATTTTTAAAACAAAAGTCGATACTTGATATATAGGTGGACCCCACTTACCCTTCCCGTATCGCTTCCCTAACCCGGGCTTGGGATAACAAGGTGGTTTAACAATCCCACGTACTCAAGATCCCTTTTCGAAAAAAAAAAATTTTGAAAAAAAAAAATAGAAGAAAGCTTTTCCCTTTGAGCGGGTTAGACTCCCATCGCCGATTTCATTAATCGTGCTTGCTTTCTTTACCATGCATTGCATCATTTGCATCTTGGAATCTGTGCATACTTTGAAACGGGAAATAACCCGAAAATAGCAAAAGGAGTGGAACCCGGAAAATTGATCCATGCAAGCCGTACGGCTAATCCTCATAGGATTCTCGACCATACGACCTCCGGCAATTCCACCAGAAAATCATGGTTAATCCGGGCAGCCCTAGCAGCCTGGGGCTATTCAGCTCCATGATCGATCGGGGCTCCTTAAAATTTACGTGCTTATGTGTTGCATTTTCCCCGTCCCGAAAATCATTCCTTTAAAACACATTTATGAAAATTTCTGTTTTAACTCAAAAGGAACATTTTTAGGAGACCGCACACTACGCGCACCCGATATATCCCGTACACTTTTGCACGCACGTCCTTCAAACCCGAGGGTGGTTCCACTGCAGCCACGGACACTTTACGATGCTCCCGGCGCGCACGGAATCATCCCAACCTCCCCATGGCAGCCTGTCGACCAATGCACACCCGTGTCACACGTTTCAAAATCCGTGACTTTTGGTTGGTTTTTGGTCTAGTCCGTGTCATATAGCCCAGCTTGCATACCCACGTAAAGGTCAAGCCTTAGCTCATAACGGAAACCAAGATTTTCGCTCAAGCGAAATTCCGCCGAAATTCCGACAAGGAAAATCGGTGGGATCTTGACTCCGACATTGACTATTGACCTTGACCCGCACGGAATGCGTAAGAGTCAAGACCAAGTCTTTGCCAAAATAAAAGATCTTTCGCTCAAGCGAAGCTCGCCAAAATTCCGACAAGGAAAATTGGCAAGATCTTGACCGGCATTGACTTCGATTCCGACTCGCGCACCGCGTATGCAACGAAGTTCAATGTGACACCGTGTCATCCGGCTTTTGCCGCCCGACCCATGCCTATTATATTCTCGGACATTACCGAAAGTCAAAAACCCGTCATTCGCTCAAGCGAAACTCGTCGAAGATCCGTCAAGGCAGAGACGAGACTTTCACGGTATTGCCTTGACTATAATCCGCATCGCTCGTGCGTTGAAAGGTCCTATGACCCGCTAGACCCGATAGGAGCGTTCTTTACTCTCGGTCGGTGGGATCCGCGTGCCCTATAGGACCCTCGCCCGGGCCGCCCACCCCGGGAGGTCGAAATACGTGGAATACGAGGGGCTTATAGACGTAGTGACGGAACCCACCGATCCAGATCTAGAGTAGTTGCGAAAAAGAAGGCCAAACCCCCTTTTCCAACCAAATAGAATTAAATAAAAGACATTGTTTTAAGTAAACTTGAACAATTAGTGTAATCATAATTGAATGTTCCTATCTCTGAAATCCCTAATCGAGACCTTTTCGGTCTGATCTCCGTTTTCCTCATCCCGACCTTTTATGGTCAAATCCCTAATCGAGATCTTTTCGGTCCGATCTCCGTTTTCCTCATCCCGACCTTTCATGGTCAAATCCCTAATCGAGATCTTTTCGGTCCGATTTTTGATTTTCTTATCCCGACCTTTCATGGTCAATCTCTAATCGAGACCTCCTGGTCCAATTTTCGATTTCCCATCTCGACCTTTCATGGTCAAATCCTTAATCGTGACCCCCTTCGATCCGATCTCTACTTCCAATCTTGACCTTTCAAGGTCTCATCTTTTCCGATCAATTAGGATTAGGAGAAAATGCGTTTCGAGCAAAAGTTAAAGCGATAAGGGCATGTTACTTGAGCCTTCAGCCTAAACACTTACCTTCAAGTCTAAACCTTACCTATCCCCGAGTCTAAACCTTACCTATCCTAAACCTTGCCTATCCCTTTCCCGCAGCGAAAAAGAAGTGAGCGAGAGTACTGGGTCAGCGGCTTTTCGCCCGCATGCTCATCACCGCAGAGTCGAATGGCAGATTTGACGTAAAACAAATGAGGGTATGGGAAATCGATGATTAGGAAGGAAGAGTTAGTCCCGGCTTTGGAAAATGCCCGTAAGGTTCATGAAGAACAGCTGTCATTGCTTATCGGTGCTCTTCACCGCAATGGAGTCCAAGTAACAATTGAGTCCAATCGGCTTCTTCGGTAGTGGTCGAAGATGAGACTCCGTAAGTAGCCATCTCTGCCTCCCACCTATAACCAATACCTTCCTCCATCCACATATGATCCCTTGCCAAGGACCACTTCTCCTCGCCCTTTCCAACATCCCACCATCGTGGCCCCATTGCCCTCGCCTTCTCGTAACGGATTGAACTTCACCCCACTTATCCCTCGCCTCGCAATACCGCCGCTTATGCTCCAACCTCACATAATCGCTTGAGATATGTGGCTATGTTCAAGCCCCTATACCCGCCCGAATGTGATCATGAGTTACCAAAAGATGAACCGATTTTCACCGTTACCTATCGGACTTAATGAATTCAGCCGTCGCTCGCTACTACAAGTCCCGTTGCGCTCCTGTAGCCCAAGAGTCCCCGTTGACCCCTATGTGGCAATGTTGATAGAGCAAGTGAAACAGATGCAAGAGAAGCTTGACCTCATGATGAGTATCAATACTCCTTGACTCCAAGATGTCGAACTGTGCAAGGAAATGACTCCACCGAGCATAACCCAATACCAAGCAAAGAACCGCACTCGGCTCAAAGACTCGCACTCACAAAGGAAAGAATGTCACAGCCTTCCTTCACCCAAATCCAACAAAGGGAACCAATTGGACAATGGGAATCTCGAGTCTTGAGAATAACAAGGTCCCCCGAAAACCTCGCTCCTTTCACTTTAACAATACAGTAGATGCCTTTAAGCAAGATTCTCGGAAGAGCTAGTGAAAGAAAAACCTGATAAAGCCACCGGAGAATTGGAAGCCCAGAACCCCAAGATCGTAATGGACGAGACCAAACACTGCCGCTTCCATCAATACCATGGGCACAACACCGACAATTGCACCGCTGAGGCATGAGATCCAAAAGTTGATAGAAGATGGGAAGCTTGAGAACCTCCATGGGCCAAAGACAGTAAAGTTATGACAAGAGGTCAATTCAAGAAGTGCAAGGTCGAAACGTCACTCGATGATTTTGGGATGCCCATGAGCAAAGTTTTCAACGATTTGGTGAAACGAAGCCTTCTCACACCTCTCGAGAATCATAAGCCAAGAAACCCAAGTAGAGTTGACAGGCCAAGTTCCGTGAGTACCACAAGCATTATGGTCATGTGACGTACAAGTGTGTGGAGCCGAAGAAAGAAATTCAAATGGCCGATCTACGAAGGAAAGCTCAAGCTCCCCGGCGCCCAACCCGTGAAGAGTAGCTAGACTAGTGGTTTACCTATCCTTAAAAAAAAAAAAAAAAAAAAAAAAAAAAAGGAAGAAAAAGAAAAATAGTCTCTCGCCAACCTTCGTAGGTCCTAGTATTTTTTCCTTTCAATTAAGTCCTCTACGGACATTGTATTGAATCTTCAATTTTCTATAAAAGAGTCTTCTTCTTTTCTTGCTAGACTTAAGACATTATTTGCACACCTACATTACATTTAATGAAATGGTTTTATTTTATATGATCACTTGCATTGCTCAACGAACAATCTCTCGAAATAATTAACGTTCTGATTAATCGGTGTGAGAAAGTCAACTAATGCCATCAAGCCATACACTTTCCTTACCCCACAAAAGGCCTTCATCAAAGCCATACACTTTCCCAAACCATGTCCACCTTCATCTTGACCAAGTCAACGACGGCGACAACATCAAGGAACGACAAAAAGGCCACTCGCCTTCGAAAGATTGACCCCGTGTCGACAACAACCTAGGGGCTTGGCTTAGACTTCAAGGGTATCAAGAATGTTCAAGCAGGGGCTCGCCTTGGTCCTCGGGTGCTCTAGAAAATAAAAAAAAGAAGAGAAAAAGAAAAAGAAAAAAATGTGTGTAGTGCAAAAAGAGTAATACCCAGCTAGACTGAAAATCCCAAAAAAAGGGCAGTCTAGGCAAAAAACAGGGTTGCACATAAAAAAAAAAAAAAAGAAAAAAATCTTAGTGCAAAAGAGTAATGCCCACTAGGCCGAAAATCCCAAAAAAGGGCGGTCTAGGCAAAAACAGGGTTGCACATAAAAATAAAAGAAAAAGAAAATGAGGCCAAGGACCCAAATTGCTACTAATCAAAAGCTTGACGTGTGCAAGACCAAAGCTCAAAAATGAAAGTTGTCGACAACAATGGGGCGGTCGAAGCAAAAGCGTAAGCATTTCATGAGCCTTTAGGCATATGCAAGTCCTTTCTCCCCCAATGAAAGACGAGAATCGTAAAGCTATTGAAGCAAACGTCCAAGAATGACTTGGTCAAGGAATCATCCCGAGGCCCATGCCTCATCATCCAGCCTTTCTCATCCTAGCCTTTTCACTAAAGGAACCACAAATCCCATTTCCCAAAACAAAGTCCGGCCAAGGCCGAACTACGGCGACCCGAGCTCCTCACAATGAGGGGAACGTAGGCAACCAAAGAATGGTCCTGGCCATAAGCATATCCAAATTACCGAAAACCCGGTCTCATCAAATGACCTCTCCCATGGACACACCAAATCCCGTAAAACCCTGCCTCATCAATGACCTCCTTATACACAAACCTTTCTTTCACACCCACCAACCTTGATCCGCGACATTGGTTGACTTTCTCCTCATGATTAATAAGAATGTTTGTTCATATCGAGATTAGTGGTTGAATAACCCGAACATTAATAAAGGGTTTTAAGCAATCTTGTGATCATTGTAAATAAAGCAAGTTTTCGATGTCTTGACAAGTCTTCTTTTCTACATTTTAGGAAAGATAGAGCTAAACACTAATTTTCTATCGCCAGGGGCTTCCATACACTTTTACCAACCTTTCTACGCTTATGCTCTCTCAAAAGAGTCAAACCTAAAAGCGAAGCTTTTTGTGCCTACATCGAATAAGGCCATCAAAATAATACAAAATCGGGATTATTCCCACCTTTTGAAAAATATGCCCCCGCATGTACATATCTTCCTAAAATTCTTCTCTTTGTCTGCGTCTCCTTAAGGTTGATCGGTTGACTAAAAAAATAGAAAAAAAAAAAAAGAAAAAGGATAGGTTTTCCTCTTCTCTCGCTACAATTCGCATTAGACTCGCCTCGAAACTCTTCCAAGTCCGGGGCTTTGCCAAATCATTCCTTTAAAACTCGGGGCTTCTTTAGCCATGTTTAGGGTTCATATCGGGTTCTTCACTAGGTACCTAGATGGATTCAGGGCCTTGGTCGATCAATTTCGTAATCACGTTCGCAATACCAATCGATTGGGATTTTTGTTAGGTCACTGTGACCGAGGCTTCGCCAAGTCACTTCGCTTGCTCACCATTCAACCGGGCTTTGCCAAATGAAAGGATCTTTCCCGGCTTTAGTAAGACATGGGGTTTTGCGTAAAAGTTTTTCCTCCGACCGAGCTCCGATAAGTCATATCCATCCCTAGAAGAAAGGTTTGGTCACTCCAACATCTCGCTGGTTGTAAAAGCCTCGTCAAGCACGCCTTCAAGCGCCGTAGTTTAAGAAAAGGACCTTAGTCAAGACCCGAGGTTTAAACCCGGCCTCACCAAGAGGGAATTCTCGTCCACGTTGACAACAAAGAACAGCTTCAGCCCGCACCCAAGGGATACAACCCCACCCGTTTGAAACCCGTCTCAAACAATTCCCAAATACATTCCATATGTACATCCGCACTAGCCCCTACCATGTTTCCAAGAGAAAATCATCCCTAGGCTCAAGTAACGTGCCAATTGCTAATGATAACATTTTCTCCCAAAAGTGCCTTCGAGATAACTCTAGGCGACAGTTTCCTAATTGTCAAAACGTCGAAAATCCTAGACATCATTCCTAACTGTCTAGGTAAAGCTTGAACTACGATCAAGGCTTGATTCCTCCCGGATACGTAGGTAGCCTTTCATAAAAGGTTCAGCCATCCGACCACTTTGGTCACCTTTTTCTTCCTCCACTCTCCAATGGTGCGTAAGCTTTTCATAAAAGTCCAATTTTTTGACCACATTGGTCACCCCTTTTGATTTGGCACATTCCTTGTAGGATCGGTTGTTTGACCTCCTAGGTCACCCCGTTTCCATCCTTATAGGAAGGGACCAAATATCTCTTTGTCATTGTCCCAAGAAGGCCAGGTAAGTAATCTCTTCGTCACCCAATTCCAACCTGTGTCTGCAATTCCATTCCAGTTCCAAAGGTTCTGTAAAGTACAGTTCAGGCTTACTAAGTCGCGCGACATACTAAGCCTCTGTGGCCTGTTTTTATAATTTTGCCCCTGAAGGCTCAATTTTACGATTTTATCCCTCGTAGGTCTGTTTTACCCTCGTGCCCCCGGTATTTTCAATCACTTTCAATCCAGCTTTTCCTCTAGTGCCCCCGAGGCCTATTTTACAAATTTACCTCGTGACTCGCTTTATTTGCCCTTGGCATTTTCAATTTTATTTTTCAAATAATCAGGATACATCCCAGTTTTCTTTACAAAAAATTATTCGGGTGCGTCCCACTTTTCTTTACAAAAACTATTGATTCCTTCCAACTTCTCTACAAAATCCAACCTTTTTCGCAATCTCCGTTATTCCGTTATAACGGGATAACGTTAGGTGACAGCCTCCGAATTGTCAAAACTCTAAACTTGTGCTACCACTATCCGCGAATAGTGGTGTATGCCCAAGTCATTTCAAATTGTGCTACCACTATCCGCGAATAGTGACGCATGCCTAAGTCATTCCAACTTGTGCTACCACTATCCGCGAATAGTGACGCATGCCTAAGTCATTCCAACTTGTGCTACCACTATCCGCGAATAGTGACGAATGCCCAAGTTATTTCAACTTGTGCTACCACTATCCGCGAATAGTGACGAATGCCCAAGTTATTTCAACTTGTGCTACCACTATCCGCGAATAGTGACGAATGCCCAAGTTATTTCAACTTGTGCTACCACTATCCGCGAATAGTGACGAATGCCCAAGTTATTTCAAATTGTGCTACCACTATCCGCGAATAGTGACGCATGCCTAAGTCATTCCAACTTGTGCTACCACTATCCGCGAATAGTGACGCATGCCTAAGTCATTCCAACTTGTGCTACCACTATCCGCGAATAGTGACGAATGCCCAAGTTATTTCAACTTGTGCTACCACTATCCGCGAATAGTGACGAATGCCCAAGTTATTTCAACTCAGTGCTACCACTATCCGCGAATAGTGACGAATGCCCAAGTTATTTCAACTTGTGCTACCACTATCCGCGAATAGTGACGAATGCCCAAGTTATTTCAAATTGTGCTATCACTATCCGCGAATAGTGACGCATGCCTAAGTCATTCCAACTTGTGCTACCACTATCCGCGAATAGTGACGAATGCCCAAGTTATTCCAACTTGTGCTACCACTATCCGCGAATAGTGACGAATGCCCAAGTTATTTCAAATTGTGCTATCACTATCCGCGAATAGTGACGCATGCCTAAGTCATTCCAACTTGTGCTACCACTATCCGCGAATAGTGACGAATGCCCAAGTTATTCCAACTTGTGCTACCACTATCCGCGAATAGTGACGAATGCCCAAGTTATTTCAACTTGTGCTACCACTATCCGCGAATAGTGACGAATGCCCAAGTCATTTCAACTTGTGCTACCACTATCCGCGAATAGTGACGAATGCCCAAGTTATTCCAACTTGTGCTACCACTATCCGCGAATAGTGACGAATGCCCAAGTTATTTCAACTTGTGCTACCACTATCCGCGAATAGTGACGAATGCCCAAGTCATTTCAAATTGTGCTATCACTATCCGCGAATAGTGACGCATGCCTAAGTCATTCCAACTTGTGCTACCACTATCCGCGAATAGTGACGTACGCTCAAGTTTCCCAACTTAAGTTACCTCTATCTCCGTCATAAAGAGATAGCGCCATAAGCTCTAGCTTCTTTAGGTGACAGCCTCCAGTAATTGTCAAAATTAGGTGACATCCTCCAGTAATTGTCAATTAGGTGACAGCCTCCAGTAATTGTCAAAATTAGGTGACATCCTCCAGTAATTGTCAATCAGGTGACAGCCTCCGAATTGTCAAAATCCCAAGGATCCTAGACATCGTTCCTAACTATCTAGTGATGCTTGAACTACGGCCTGGCTTGATTCCTCCGGGATACGTAGGTAGCCTTTCATGAAAGGTCCAGCCACTCGACCACTTTGGTCACCCTGTTTCTTTGTCACTCCTCAGTGATAAAGCGCCCCCTCATAAAAGTTCAAATATTCGACCACCTGGGTCACTCCTAGCATGTCCCCAAATAGGGATCAATTGCTTGACCTCCTAGGTCATTTTCTTCTTCTCTTCTTCCTTCCCCGGCGGATCCTAAGCCCGAACTACGGCCCGGCTTGATTCCTCCGGATACGTAGGTAGCCTTCCAAAAGGTTCACCCACTCGACCACCTCGGTCACCCAATCCGTCTCGGCATTCGCCGCATCGGATCCTTTTCTATCGACAACCCCACTCGCCTTGCAAGTGACGTTGCCGAGGGGCTTCTGTAAGTACCCAAATCGGCTCATGCCTTCCGGTGCTAATTTTCCCGACATTTCGGTAAATTTCCTAATTCCCTGACCTTCCTAGTGTTCCTGAAATGTCCTCGAACACCCAAATTTAAATTAGGCCGTAAGGAGCCTTCCTAATTAAGAAAACACGTTTTTCTTAATTAGGAGAAGGTTCTAGAATAATGCCACCTTGCATGGTTCTAGAATGCCGAGTCACAATGGATAAGACCGCACGGCCTCATTTGCAAAGGGCTGCAGCCGCACGGCTTCATTAGCCTTATCCGCATCGCCTATAAATAGAGCCCTCCTCTACCCATTTCAACAACAACAACAACACAAACAATCACACACACACACTCCATAGCAGTCCGCACGTGAAGAAAAAACCCTTGAAGGCTCAAGAAGGCGAAGAAGAAGCTCAAGAAGCCATCTCCCTCCTCCTTAAAGACCCAAGAAGAACCTCTCCTCCTAGCTCCGTCCGAAGAAGCAAAGGAAACGATTGGTAATCTCGCACGCCCTAACCTTGCATTTTAATTGATATACTTGCTCATTGCATTCATATATCTTGCTTGGGACTTGGCATTTATTCATAAAGATCATATCTTTATCACCCCCTTTCCCCTTTGCATGCATTAAGACCTCATTTGTCATAAAAATGTAGTCTTTTTCATAAAGGTGCATCCTTTGCACCTAAAATCCCTATTTTCCAATAAAAATGTTATCTTTATGCATCATTTGCATACAAAGATCAAATCTTTTTCAATAAAAATGCATCCTTTGCATCAAAACCCCTTTTTCAATGCATCATTTGCATAAAAATCAAATCTTTATGCATCATTTGCATAAAGATCATTTCTTTAAATCAAAAAGCATCATTTGCTAAAACCAAAATGTCATCTTTTCATTAAAGAGTCATTTTTTTTATCATGCATTTCCCCTTTCCCCAACCTTGGAACGGACCGGTGTAAAAGTTCTCATCTTTGCATCGTTCCTTCCATTAAAGGTTCATGATTTCTTTAGGAAAAGGATAACCTTGAACCCTATATCTCCGATTATCGCTTAAGAATGAGTATGAAGCCTCTATACGAGCTCGACCGTCTTAAAGCGTAGGATTGATGGGCTAAGGACATTCCTTCCTAAAGAACCTCATCTTTGACCCAAAAGAGAGTCATTCTCTCGATCACGCAAGTCCCGAGGGTCCCAAGGCTTAAAATGCGATGATCATAAGTCATAAGATGAGGACGGGATCATAATCCCAAATACATAAATTCCAAGGAATCCCGAGCGACAACCAACAAATGGTTTGTACGTCCGGAAGACAACTTGGGACATTCCCCCCCCTTATTTTCAAACACATGCACACAAAGAAAGCACGCAAGCAAACACGATTAATGAAATCTAGGGAGACTTGCTCCGGCAAGGCACTTTGGGTGAACGCCAAACGTTCTTCCCAAGGGGTAACTTAACCTCCGAACCCATAAAACCTTTTTTTCAAAGTTTTGAGGTAATCAAAATGGCGTGGCGACTCCGTTTTTCAAATAACTCGGATGTCTTCAAACTCGCGTGAATTCCAATAAACAAAAAATTTTGGGCACACATTCACACTTAGGAAGGAATGTCCTTAGCCCATCAATCCTACGCTTTAAGATGGTCGAGCTCGTATAGAGGCTTCATACTCATTCTTAAGCGATAATCGGAGATATAGGGTTCAAGGTTATCCTTTTCCTAAAGAAATCATGAACCTTTAATGGAAGGAACGATGCAAAGATGAGAACTTTTACATCGGTCCGTTCCAAGGTTGGGGGAAAGGGGAAATGCATGATGAAAAATGACTCTTTAATGAAAAGATGACATTTTTGGTTTTAGCAAATGATGCTTTTTGATTTAAAGAAATGATCTTTATGCAAATGATGCATAAAGATAGGATTTTTATGCAAATGATGCATTAGAAAAGGTTTTGATGCAAAGGATGCATTTTTATTGAAAAAGATTGGATCTTTATGTACAAAGGATGTATAAAGATAACATTTTTATTTGAAAATAGGGATTTTAGGTGCAAATGATGCACCTTTATGAAAAAGACTACATTTTTATGACAAATGAGGTCTTAATGCATGTTAAGGGAAAGGGGGTGATAAAGATGTGATCTTTATGAATGAATGCCAAGTCCCAAGCAAGATATATGAATGCAATGAGCAAGTATATCAATTAAAATGCAAGGTTAGGGCGTGCGAGGTTACCAATCGTTTCCTTTGCTTCTTCGGACGGAGCTAGGAGGAGAGGTTCTTCTTGGGTCTTCAAGGAGGAGGGAGATGGCTTCTTGAGCTTCTTCTTCGCCTTCTTGGACTTCCAAAGCGACTCCTTGGGGAATCTTCTTCGTATTAGGAGAGTATTATGCTTCTTGTTGATGATTAAAATGGGTAGAGGAGGGCTCTATTTATAGGCGCCGGATAAGGCTAATGAAGTCGTGCGGCCGCAGCCCTTTGCAAATGAGGCCGTGCGGTCTTATCCATTATGACTCAGCATTCTAGAACCATGCAAGGTGGCATTATTCTAGAAGCTTCTCCCTAATTAAGAAAAACGTGTTTTCTTAATTAGGAAGGCTCCTTACAGCCCTAATTTTAATTTGGGACTGCTCTGGGACATTTCCGGAACACTAGGAAGGTCCGGGGAAATTACCGGGAAATTTACCGAAATGTCGGGAAAATTAATCGGAAGGCATGAGCCAGATTTGGGTACTTACAGTGTCGCATGACACAGGACCTGGGATGGTCAATTGTGTCGCGTGACACACAATACCAATTTGCAGAGATCTTACAAAGCGGAGATAACAGAGCTCAACACAGTCCCCTCAAATGAGTGTGAACATTGAGGGTTCACACTCTACTCTGAGTGATAGATAAACCAGACATACGAATTACAACTTGAAAGGATGGTTTCTGCAGAGTGGCTACTTGTGTCGCGTGACACAGGAATCCACATGTCCAATTGTGTCGCGTGATACAGGTTACCAATCTGCAGGAACCTCACAATTTGAAATACAGAAACAACAGAGATCGATTTAAATCCAATCACTACACCAAATCATCTCAGAATAACATGAATCAACAAAGGATTGACCAAAGGGGTGTGGATATGGGAGATCCACACTCCCTTGGCAATCAAGCCACAAAACTAATAGATCACATCATGAACAAGCAATTGAATCAAGTAAATGCAACTTAAACAGAGAGATGGCGATTGCCACTTGATAATCAGAAGCTGATGGAGCTTGATTATTAAGTGGAGGAATGGAAATTGAACTGAATTATGCAAATGGCAAGTGAATGAGAGAGATATGAAGGGAAAGGATTCATTATCCTTGTAGTCCTCAACTTCCATACCCAGTTAGGTGTAGAAGCCTTCAATTCAGCTACTGGAAGGAGATTTAGATCTCAGATCTGAGGAGGAATTGTGGTCTTCAGTTGGTATGTATGAATGGGTGTGGAATGGGTGTATGATGGAGAGTGAATTGGATGAGAGGGGATTGGATTGAGGGAATTGGTATGGATCTGTATGGAAGGAGGAGAGAGAGGGGTTTTCTGGCATAAATTTGGCAGAGTGACCTTAGGAGGTGGAAAAGGGATCCTGAAATGAGAGGTGCAGGGCTCTATTTATAGCTGCAGATGATGGACCAGTTATGTCGCACGACGTCCTGCATCAACTTTCCGTGGCTTCGAAGTGTCGCGTGACACAACAAGGCAATAACCGTTTTTTGGCGCCAACAACTGGTTCTGGATCATTCTGAGCTAATTCTTTAAAGGTCCAAAGCCAATAATTCCTTGTAGGTCCTTTCTTAGCAAGAAACTTATAAAAAGCTTCCGAAAGTCTCGGAATGGACCGGGAATTTACCAAAATTCCCCTAGTGCAATTTTATCATATTAAAATGCACCTAAAAAGGGTCGCGAATTGGATTGGCGTACTTACAGAGCCCCTCGGCAATGTCACTTATGGAAGAAGTGAGGTTGTCGATAAAATAATACCCAATCCCAATGAGCGTCTGGGGATGTGGCGGATGGCAGGACGATGACTGGTGAGATCGGATGGCTGGACCTTTGGTGAAAGGATTCCTACGTATCCCTAGGAGAGAATCAAGCCAGTCGTAGTTCGAAAACGAAACTGATTGAAGGAGTCTGAACATAGGAGGACTTATTTGAAGGTGTCTGTACCTGGGTGAGAGATCATTTTAAGGCATCACAACCTGAAAGGGCTCATTTGAAGGTCTCATGACCTGAACGAGATCATTTGAAGGCTTCACAACCTGAAAGGGATTATTTGAAGGTCTCTTGACCTGAACGAGATTATTTGAAGGTCTCTTGACCTGAAAGGGATCATTTGAAGGTATCTTGACTTGAACAAGATCATTTGAAGGTCTCTTGACCTGAACGAGATCATTTGAAGGCATCACAACCTGACAGGGATCATTTGAAGGTCTCTTGACTTGAAAGGGATTATTTGAAGGTCTCTTGACCTGAAAGGGATTATTTGAAGGTCTCTTGACCTGAACGGGATTATTTGAAGGTCTTTTGATCTGAAAGGGATCATTTGAAGGTCTCTTGACCTGAAAGGGATCATTTGAAGGTCTCTTGACCTAAAATGGATTATCTGAAGGTCTCTTGACCTGAACGGGATTATTTGAAGGTCTCTTGACCTGAAAGGGATTATTTGAAGGTCTCTTGACCTGAAAGGGATCATTTGACAGTCTCTTAACCTGAAAGGGATTATTTGAAGGTCTCTTGACCTGAAAGGGATTATTTGAAGGTCTCTTGACCTGAACAAGATCATTTGAAGGTGTCACAACCTGAAAGGGATCATTTGAAGGTCTCTTGACCTTAAAGGGATCATTTGAAGTTCTCTTAACCTGAACGAGATTATTTGAAAAGTAATTGACTGAGATATGCTGTCATACATGTGTTGTGCTTACCTGTAGCTGCCGGAGGGGCTGATGCTATGGCTGATGATCGTGGAGGGTTGTAGCTGCCGGAGGTACATATGCTACAATTGATGATTATCGTGGCTGCTGGAGGGACCTATACCACTGTCGCTGATGAAGAATGGTAGCTGTCAGAGGACTTGGGCTACTGCTTGTTGAAGAGTTACTGGATGGCCGTTCACGGGACTGTCTTTGTTGACGATTTGTCATGCATAATGGGTTTTGATAATTCGTCAGGCAGAACAAGCTTTGATGATGACTCGTCGTGCGGAACAGGCTTTGATGTCGCTGAGACTGATGAGCATTGTTGCTTGGATATTGGGGCAGCTGAAGCTCTTTTTTGACAAGCATTGCTTGGAGATTGAGGCAGTTGAGGCTCTCTTTTAGACGATGCTGATGAATCCGAAGACTGATGAAGATGATATAGGCGGAATATGCCACCTGGAGGATTTGAAGTCTTTGTCCAGATTGTGATTTGAAGGGCAATCCTCACGATCAGATTATGATCAAATGATTATTGTACCCTGCGGGGGGACAACACAACACTCTAGGCAATTTTGCATTTTATTTGTTGATTATTGTTAATCTTATGCATTATTAGCTTTTATTGCACGAGTCCATCTCAGCTAGGGATGAAAAAGAAGTGAGGATTTTGCACGGCTTGACAAGCGGATATGTATGTAGCAGTTGTGCTATGATGGATTGTGTATGGAACGAATGTGTTTATATGATGATATATGGGTTGGACCCTCTCCCATGAGGTGGGAAAATGTATAAGTGATGGATGATATGGTGCAGCCTAGGCAAATCGGGGCGTACCCTGGGAGTGTAACTGGTAGCAGTTAAGTCGGTGATTGATAAGAACATCAAGCATCATATGTAGTGCAGAGAATGTCCCAATTTTGAGGAGATGACTGGGTGAAGCCCCATTTCTTGATGAGGTGACCATGGCGAAGCCCCAGCTTGAAGAGATTCGATGCAGCCTTGTTGCAGACAGAGTCATCTTTTGGCCAAAGAGGCAACTCATCATTTCAGACATTAGTCAATCAGTCATTGGATGAGACTCGGAAATGTTTACGATCATGGGAATATCTTTTGAAAAGTGGGAATGGATCCCGAATTTGTGAGACACTCGCTTTAGGTTTGACTCTTTTGAGAGAGTATAAGCATCACAAGGTGTGGAAAGGTGTATGGAAGCCCCTCCTGACAGAAAGACAGTGTTTGGCTCTATTTCCCTATGATGTAGAGAAGAAGACTTGTCGAGACACTTGAAAACTTGTCTTATTCGTGATGATCACAAGGCTGCTTAAAACCCTTTATTGATATCCGGATTATTCAACCACTAATCCTGATATGAACAAATATTATGATTAATCACGAGGAGAAAACCAACTGATATCGAGAATCAAACTCGGAAAGATGGAATGAAGGATCTGTGTATAGGGACGGCCCTTGAGGAGAGCGGATTTTCTGAGATTTGTTTGTGGTTTGGACCGGACCTTTTTTGATTGCCTACGTTCCCCTCCTTGGGGGGAGCTCAGGTCGCCGTAGTTCGGGCTTATCCCGATTTGAAGAGAGTCTTTGAGGATTGACAATTTGAAGAACATGTCTCTTTGAAGTGTCAATGAAAGACACGGATGCGAAGCCCCAGTGGGATATTCACGGCAAGTGTTTGTGGAGGAGAAATGAAATATGCTCACATGAAATATCGAATGAATGGATCTAATTTGCACAATATTTGATTGATGATCTTTCGAACCGAGATGGATTAGGTTCCAATCAAAGCAAGCAATGAAGCATTAATTTGATTTAAATCTTGATGAAACTGGAATGAAACTGCTATCCGGTAGGAACTGCGGTTGGGTTTCAGGGCTTCGATCGGCCATTAGGTGATTTGGAAAATTGATTGTCATGACCTCTTAAGATGAGAGGTCGGCTAGGATTTTTACTGACTGAACCTCTAAAGATGAGAGGTTAGCCTTAGGGGATGTGTTTGGGATTTCTAAGGTGAGGGAATTGATTTGCCTCTAAGAATAAGAGGTCAATCTTGGCTTTGGCCAAAGGCAAGGGTAATGAGAATATCCTCTAAAAATGAGAGGATGGCTTGGAATTGGTTAGAGGTAATGGTGAGGGACATCCATGCTGTTGAGAACTTTTGGTGAACTCGTGAGAATTCAGGCTCCTTTTGAACATTGGAGAGCTTCTTGAGAAGTTGGGAACTTTTGCTGAATTGTGAGGATCTAACGTCCTTCTTTTGAAAAGCCTCTTGAGGATTCTTGCTGAATTGTGAGGATTTAAAATCCTTCTTTTGATAACTTGGAAGGCCTCTTGAGGAGTTGAGGATTATCTTTGTCCTTCTTTCATGACTTGAGCATTTTGCATCGCCGACTCTCGAAGCTAGCTTCTTGGCCTTGCTTGGACTTCTCTTAGCATGGAGAAAGGATGATGGCTAAACAGGGTTTCAAACATGCCGATCTTGAAATGAAGGGGTATTGTTTAGTGAGGGTGAGGTAATGGCTTCCCTATGGGTGAAAGGTTTCAACCGCAGTCCCTACCGGATGACCTAAACGAGATTAAGTCTTCATTGCTTGCCTAAGCTTACTTGAGGAAGATTCGTGCAAATTCATCGAGCAACGAGATGATGAGGATGATGAAAGGGATGTGAGCATATGAGATGCGAGATGGGGAGTTGATAAGTCCCACTTTGAGAAGGATATCAGCTGATTTTCTCACTCTGATTAATTTAAACATTAGTCATTTTAATGCATTAGTGATTGAGCAACACAAGTGATCATGTAGAGCAAGACCGCTTCAATTAAATGTGACGTGGGGTGCAAGTGATGTCTCTAGTATAGCAAGAAAAGAAATGAAGATTTTTATTACTGTAAACTCATAACATGGACTTTGACAGACTCATGACAATGAAAAGGACACTCTAGAACCTATGACGCTGACTGACTGACTTCTCCTTCTTTGGACGGGAGGGCCTCTTTGAATCATGGAAGAAGATTGGTGACCACATCGGGGCGAGATTTCTCAATCTTACCCTCATCGACAAGCTTCTGAATGAACATCTTCAGGAGAATGCAATCGTTGGTGTCATGGCCGAGAAACTGATGGTAGCAGCAGTACTTGCTAGTATCCAGCTTTGGGTTGCGATGCATAGGGCGGTAATTATCAAGGGGCTGGACCATCCCCATCTTAACCAGACCATTAAATGCCTCCTCCGTAGTCATGCCAAGATCTTCAAGCTTCAGTGGCTGACGAGGTTGAAATTTCCCACTGCTTGGGCCAGTGCTTCCCCTCTGAAGGTTGTTAATACTATTGTCTTTTGGGACCCGAGAAAGTGGATTGACCATCTTAGACCCATAACCATTAACATTGCCGGCTTTGGCTTCCGGGATAAGGTTGAAGAGTCGATTCTCACTGCGAGCTCCCATGCCTACCATCTCCCTTAAATCGGGATACCATCCAGTACCTATGGCTTCACGAAGAGCTGGCTTCACACATGACAAAAAGATGTCCTTCTGATCTTGCAAATGCACTGGCCTGCATGTACCTCATTCAATTTGGCATTCCAACTCTTGTAGAAATCGGTAATGGACTCATCACTCTTTTGGATTGTGCCAACCAAGTCGTCTCTAGTTGTGCGCCACTCGAGGTTTCCGCGATACTTTTCAAGAAAAGCCTCAGTAGTCGGACTCCAAGTAGATCGAGCTTCCGGCTTAAGACTCAGAAACCATGTCAAGGCAGGTTCTTTGAGTGTGAGATGGAAATGTTGAGTCATAAACTCGGGGGTACAACCCATTGCCCCCATAGTCATCACATATGTGTCCACATGAGTCTTCGGACATGCTGAGCCATCAAATTGTATTTTGGGCATCTTGAACTTATAAGGGAGAGGCTCTACTTGCTTTGGGTCAACAACTTTAAGTCCACTTGACCCTACAGTCAACATGTCAATTTGTTGTTGCATCTGTTTTAACAACACGGTCACCTCTCCCTGGAAGCTGAGGGATAGAGGGAGCAGCGGTTGAAGAAGGCTTAAAATTGGTTTATTAGAAGAGAGGTGGCTGAACTGACCCAGATGCTGGAGCTGGCAAATGATTAAACTGACCGGTTGGGGAATTCTGATTCTGCGGAAAAGCACCAGTAGGCATGTAAGGAGTTGACCCCGAATGTTGTATAGATGATGATCCAAATCCAAAAGCTGAACCCATCAAAGGCTGAGACTGACATCCCTGAGATTGGGGCTGGCTAGCAGGAAGCTGCAGAAATCCATCTTGGCTGAACTGATTCCCGAGGTAAGGGTGATGACTCTGATATCGAGGATTACCTTGGGAGTGAGGACCGTGAAACTGACCCTGTTGATACTGAGGGCTCGGAAACAACCCGCCCTGACTGTTCAGAAGCTGGGACCCAAATTGGCTTAGAGGCACGGAAGCATTGGGAATTGGTGAGGAGGCCAAACCATAGAAGCTCGACTGCGTTCCTCCGATTAAACCAAAACTCATCTGAGGGTTTGACTGCACGCCATGGATCGAAACTTGAATTGGATGAGATGTTGGTGCGAAGGAAGGAAGGGAGACATTTCTGGTCTCGACATCAAACTCATTGGCATCAGTAACTTCCTCATAAGTCCTATCAGCACGCCGGGTCACAGCAATACCACGGCTTCTCATTGCTTCCACCAACGTAGAATGTGCTGCCTCTTCTCTAGCTTTAGCGGCTTGAATGAGTAACTGGGCCTCACGCTCTCTAACTAGAGCGGCTTCCAAATTAGCCCTCATCTCTTCCATAGATAGATCGTGCATGCCTTGCTGACCCATGGCAGATGAACTCACGGATTGAGTGGTCATACCCTTCTCTGCACTAGACATCTCTGAAATTTACTCGGATGCAAACTCTGCTAAAACTGCAACTGCCTCAAAGACGTGAACCAAACGAGCACCAGGAGCTGGAGCGCGCACCCAACTTGCCTAAACTGGAGAGGAGGGAGCGTGTATAAGGCGGAGGATAAACAACCTTGAGATGGTATGGGAGAGAGAAGAATATGGAAGGAGATGGACTCATGCAGCATCTTATTAATGTTCAAGTAGAAATCGGTGTCTTTAAGTCCTAGGGACGGTTGGAAAAGGAAAAGCCTTTATTCACGCAATCTAGACCTCGGGGGAACCAAGGGACACATCATCTAAAAATACACCAAATGTATTGATTAAAAATTAATAATAGGCAATAATACCTAATCAAAACCAAAGCATTTATGGGACGGATGAGCAGCCCCAATTTCTGGAGAAATTTTGACAGCATAACGGGCATTCCTGAAGAAATTCAAGAAAAAATCCGGCATGACCTCTCGTCGGTACACGTTGACAAAACGACATGATCTCTCATTAGAACATGTCGTGGGAACGACATGTACTTTCGTGAAACCATGTTGCCTTGGCAACATGCCCACACGTGCTAGGTTTTGGGGTAGGTACGAAGGTCTATTAAAAATTTTGAAACAATTCACTTTAGTGTATTTGAAAATGGCATGTCAAAAACCAACCATTGGGTAAGCTTTAAAGTGTGGCGCCACCTATGATGTGCTAGGGGGATAGGTTTGATTTCAGGTGCTCAAGCGTAGGCGAATTACATGGCCGTCCGCGATGCCGTTAATCGCACCCGAGGGTTCTAGATCTACGTGACGTAGTGTGCGGATGACTATGTTCCTTTATTTGCGAAAATGATTTTTTTATTTTATTTTTTTTATTTTTTGGAAAAAAGAAGGAAAAAGAGAAACACCCACACCCCACAGATATACAATAATCAAATGATCAAAATTTTGATCATGGGGACTGCCCACAATCATAAGCTGCACCAAGAAAACAAATCCTGCAAATTGACCACTTATGTCGCGTGACACAGGACTGATGAGGTCAAATGTGTCGCGTGATATAAGGAGTCCTATATCCAGAATCTGAACAAAAACCAAACCAGCCCCAGCCTCCAAGCACAATGTAATAGCTCAAGCCCCAGCACCAGCATAATCTCAACAGGAAGCAAGGAAGGGGAGGGAATAAAGCAAAGAACTAAATGCATTTATACACATGTAATGTCACCAATAATGCACACACGAATGAATGAAGTGAACGTTGAACAAGCACTAAAGTTTGACCCACTTTTGAAAATAGGTTTCAAGTCCCCAACAGAGTCGCCAATAATTTTGTACGCTCGCCGAAATTAATAATTTTGAGAGTCGCCACGCCGTTTTAAAGGAAACATTGAAAACCTTTTTTGAAAAGAGAAAATGGGTTTGGGGGTCAGGTTACGTGTTGGGAAGAACCGAGAGTTCACCCAACACGCCTCGTCCATAAACGAGTCTTTCTATGTTCAACATCAAATTCATTCAAACGTGTGTGCAAATGTGTGAGACAAGAGATGTGAAAAAAATGCACATTAATGCTTTGTTTTATTGCTCAACAAAGGGGGTTACAACTTGTGAACCATTAATCATGGGAGGCCACATCCCATTTACAATTGAGGAACAACTTACAACTGAAAAGGACCAGCTGCAAAGTGGTAACATGTGTCGCGTGACACAGGACATGGGATGGTCAATTGTGTTGCGTGACACACAATACCAATTTACAGAGATCTCACAAAGCGGAGATAACAGAGCTCAACACAGTCCCCTTAAATGAGTGTGAACATTGAGGGTTCACACTCTACTCTGAGTGACAGAAAAACCAGGCATACAAATTACAACTTGAAAGGATGATTTCTGCAGAGTGGCTACTTGTGTCGCGTGACACAGGAATCCACATGTCCAATTGTGTCGCGTGATACATGTTACCAATCTGCAGGAACCTCACAATTTGAAATACAGAAACAACAGAGATCGATTTAAATCCAATCACTACACCAAATCATCTCAGAATAACACGAATCAACAAAGGATTGACCAAAGGGGTGTGGATATGGGAGATCCACACTCCCTTGGCAATCAAGCCACAAAACTAATAGATCACATCATGAACAAGCAATTAAATCAAGCAAATGCAACTTAAACAGAGAGATGGCGATTGCCACTTGATAATCAGAAGCGGATGGAGCTTGATTATCAAGTGGAAGAATGGAAATTGAACTGAATTATGCAAATGGCAAGTGAATGAGAGAGATATGAAGGGAAAGGATTCGTTACCCTTATAGTCCTCAACTTCCACACCCAGTTAGGTGTAGAAGCCTTCAATTCATCTACTGGAAGGAGATTTGGATCTCTGATCTGAGGAGGAACTGTGGTCTTCAGTTGGTATGTATGAATGGGTGTGGAATGGGTGTATGATGGAGAGTGAATTGGATGAGAGGGGATTGGATTGAGGGAATTGGTATGGATCTGTATGGAAGGAGGAGAGAGAGGGGTTTTCTGGTGTAAATTTGGTAGAGTGACCTTAGGAGGTGGAAAAGGGATCCTGAAATGAGAGGTGCAGAGCTCTATTTATAGCTGCAGATGATGGACCAGTTCTGTCGCACGACGTCCTGCATCAACTTTCCGTGGCTTCGAAGTGTCACGTGACACAATAAGGCAATAACCGTTTTTTGGTGCCAACAACTGGTTCTGGATCATTCTGAGCTAATTCTTTAAAGGTCCAAAGCCAATAATTCCTTGTAGGTCCTTTCTTAGCGAGAAACTTATAAAAAGCTTTCGAAAGTCTCGGAATGAATCGGGAATTTACCAAAACGCCCCTAGTGCAATTTTATCATATTAAAATGCACCTAAAAAGGGCCGCGAATTGGATTGGCGTACTTACAGAGCTTGAACTTAAATGATTCCATTTTTTTATTGGCTAACTTGTGTGTTGAGTTTAGGTTGAAATTCCTGTTGAGGATTCAAACCTCCTCTGTTAAAACCGCGTGCATCAAACCGCTTGCTGTCAAACCGCCTGCAGCCAACTGCCTATCTCCAAACCGCTTGCTGCAGCTTGACCGCTTGAATCCAAACCGCGTTTCAACTTAGAGTGACTTCTGTTTATTTCTTATATTTATTTATTTATTTTAAAAAAAAACTGTTCAAATTCCTTTTATTTATTTTTCAGTCCTTAATTTTTGACATAAGGGTTTATTTGCAAAGGTTTTCCCACGAAATTTTAAAATTTAAATGCATTTAATGTAAAGGGAACATTGGCATTTAAAGCCATCACGTCAGCCGTCATAAGGTTTTGAGAAGAAGATGAAAGGGTGCAACAGAGGTAATGATTCATTTTATGGGAAAATCAAACTGTCCTTTCAACTGTGTCAAACCTGGATTTTACCTATAAATAGCAGACCAAACTACGATTTCAACTCTTCCTACTCTGTCTTCTCTGAACGTACCTTTCTACCAACTCACTTTCTCTCTCCTCAAAATCTTCATAAACCTCAAACTTTTTCATCAATCCTTCAATGGCACCAAAGAAATCTTTCTTTGACATGGTATGGTTTCTGAACTTCATCTCTTTACTCTTCTGTAAATCATTTTTCATTGAATCTGCCATTGATGAATGTTCATAAGCTTCAAATGGGGTAAACTGATTTTTGCTTGCTATTGCTTCATTTCTTAATCATTTTTGATGAAATCAGTTAGGTTTTGTTCGGATTCATGCCTAGATTATGATTATATACTTTATTTCATGATCAACACATATTTTGAACATTGATTTTGGATTTTTAGGTTTTTCAAGTTTGAAAACCCATTTCTTATTTTTTGCTTTTTCGTGATGATTCTGAGCAAAGATTAAATTTTTATTGTTATATTATTAATCTACTGCTCAATGTGATCATTTTGACATATTATTTGTTGATTTTGGTTAACTTTTGTTAAATCTCTGTTCTTGATGTTCTTCGTGTTCTTCATGCGTTCATGTGACTGTTCATCTCCTTTTTCAGAAATTTCTTATGTTTTGGATTCCCTTGATTTTCAATTTTGTTTTTCATACTTAGAAAATTTTCTGAAAATTTTGGATTTTGTTTTGCACTTTGAACCGCTTCACTTTCAACCGCATGCTCAGTGTTTGAAACCGCGTGTTTGCAACCGCTTATAATTTATGTTTCAACTGCATGTTCTTGTTAACTGTAAACTGCATGCTGGAAATTGCTTGTTTATCTTTTGAAACCGCATGCTTGAATTTACTTAAGTATTACTTAGTATATAGGCTGGAAACCATAATTTTCCCCTCCAAAACACTGCTTGCATGTGTGGGATAACCTTGAATTACAATGTCACGTACTAGTAAATATACTTTTGTATTTTCTTATCTGTTTCCCTGCATTATATTCACAGTTTCCTTGGGGTTTGAAAATCTTCATTTTTCAAAACCGCACTAATGCCAACCGCATAGGTGCTCAAACCGCAAGAAAACTTTGAATCAAAGTAATAGACCTAACTTGAGTGTTTTCCTTTGTAGGATTCTCAATATTTCCTTCCAGGCTGGGAAATCAATGAGCCAGAACTGAAATCAGATGCTCTAGGCAGAGAGATGATAAGGAAGATGGATGCTTCTGGAATTCTTCCTCTTTTCAACAAGAAGCAGTCCTATACAATTCCTTTGTTCGTTGACAAATTTTATGCAACCGCTAAGCCAGGACATCGTACTCTTTCAGATGGGAAGAAGATCAACTGCCTGACTGGGACATTTGTAGGTTTTGATGTATCTATTGACTACCTAGATATTAAAAGCACCTATGGATTCAACGTTTATGGTGCTCCTCTCGAAGTCTCCCAAGCGATTATGGATGCCACCTGCTCAACCAATACTGGTGATCTTGCCTCATTAACTGGGTATTACAAGAAAAAGCCCAGAAGAGAATTTGGAGAGATAATGAGCCATTTATGCTACCATGTAGGGAAGTCTGTATGTGGGAAAATTGGGAACCACAACAACTTCACCTCCCAGCAATGGATGTATTATTGTGCAATATACAATGGAATCAAGCTCCATTGGCCCATAATTCTACTGAGAGAGCTTGCCAATAGCATAGATACCTACCAATCGAAGCCAAAGGATCAGGAGATTAGGTGGAGACCCTTCTGCAGGCTGCTAACTGCCATTTTTGCCAATTACCAACATTTGGAGGATTTGAGAATCTCTACTCCAGAACTGTCAGTACACTAGGGAAATGAGGAATCCTTAGGGCTGAAGGCTTGCCATAACTTCAGATTTTCCTTTGGAAATGATGACTACAAGACTTTTTATGATGCAGACACTTATCAGCCCAAGGAGCATTATGTTGAGATGACCCCTGAAACCGCAGTCAAGGGTCTAGGCAAAGCTATCAAGAAGGTTTCAAGGAAGAGGAAACCTGCTGATGAACCTGTAAGTACCCAAATCTGGCTCATGCCTTCCGGTTAAGTTTTCCAACAATTCCCCGGACTTTCCTAAAGTTCAGGGGCAATTCGAGAACTTTTCCAAACCTTCCGAGGAGCGAAGGACTTGCTAGAAATTAAAATTCCACGTAGTCCTTCGTTGGAAAAGCCCTTCTAGAAGGCCACCTTGCATAGTTCTAGAAATGAGCTGAGTCATCTCAGGATAAAACCGCACGGCCTCATTAGCCATGGGTTACGTGCCCGCACGGCTTCATTAGCCGCTGCATCGCCTATAAATAGAGACCTCCTCTATTCATTTTAGTGGGGATTTTCAAGAGCGGTTACTCCGCCAAAATACCACTCTAACAAAAATTCCGCAGAGCCGAGAGTGTCAAAAACCACCTCCCCTCCTCTTCAAAACCCTTTCCAAAGTTGGTCCTTCCCTTAGGCAAACTTCAAGAAGATTAAGAAGGACAATTCACCATTTTTAACCTCTTCTCCCCTTTATCTTGCATAATACTTCTGTATATTTATGTGATATATTGCCTCCTTTCGCTCTACATATTGCTATATACTCTGCTTCGGGTATTTGGTATATTGTCATTAAAGATCCTATCTTTAGGCATGTAAATCATATCCCTCCTTTTGCAGATCTAAAGTAGCATCCCTTTAGCAGACTTTGGAAATGTCATTTTTACATATAAAGTTGCATCCTCAGACATTAAAAAAGGTTATCTTCGCATTAAAGTAATAGCATCCTTCGTACTTAAAATGCCATATTTTTAAGCACATAAAGTTGCACTCCTTTGCATTAAAAATATTATCTTTGCAGATACTAAAGTAGCATCCTTGCTTCTTATAAATGACATCTTTCCACATAAAGTCAGATCCTTTCTCGACATTAAAAATAGCATCCTTTGCATCAAAGAAGCATCCTTCTTTGCAACCAAGTAGCATCCTTCGCACTTGCAACGTGGTTTCATTTTTTCATTAAAAGTGTCATCATCTTTAGTTTAAACATGCATCCCCATGTCCCTCATGATTGGATCTCTCTCTAGATTGCCTCGTGGACCTTCTTAAGGCACAAAAGGCATAAAGTAGTATAAAGATCAAATCTTTATACCCCTTCCTTAGTCCCCCTTGATACTTGGAGCATCTCTTGGAGCGAGATGGTGTAAAGGTCCTATATTTACATCATTTCTTCCACTTAAAGATGCCATAGACGGATTCTCTCTTTTTAGAAAAGTGACGAGAGCTCCTAGGCCCACATATCTCCGATCATCACTGAGACGAGCATACACCCGGCTCCCAAAAAGTCCAAAATCGTCTCGGGAAGATGTAGGATTTGATAGGCAAAGGTCATTCTCTTCCTAAAGAGTCTCATCTCGACTCTTAAAAATCGGTGTCCCTCTCTTGATCACATGCGACTCAAGGTCTCATCGCCGCATGATGATCATAAGTCCAAAGATTTGCAGAAGGGGATTCCAAAGTCCCTAATACATAAAAATCCAAGGAATCCCGAGCGATAACCAACTCACAAGGTTTATACTGTCCTGGAGAAACCACTGGGTACATTCCCTCCTTTTTCAAAACACACATTGTCCCACACAATTTCGAAAGCACTAAGGCAAGTATGAAAAGTCGGATCTTGGAAGACTTGCTTCTCGCATAGCGCTCTTTCGGGTGAACGACGATCCGTTCTTCCCAAAGTGGTAACTTAACTCTCCTGGAATTCCAAATCCTTTTTTTTCAAAGTTTTCTGAGGAAATCAAATGGCGTGGCGATGCTTCTAGTTTTTAAATTAAATCGGATGTTTCCAAACTGATGTGAGGCGGTGATCCCCCTTACACGAGAAAGTGGTTCCAAAATAATAATAAACAAAAAAGAGAGCCGCTTATCTTGGGCACCACATTCACATGCTCGTAACCGCCTAAAGAAGGACTAGAAAATGCCGCACCCTCCGAAGGCCTTTGAACGCGTGTCGCCGCACCTTGACTCGGTGAAGTTCAGTCTTCTAGTCATCTCCAAGGGCAAGAAGATGGATTTAGTCTTAGATGAGGTCAATGAAAATGAAGAAGAAGAAATTCCTCTCACCGTTGCCAAAGCCAAGAAATTCCCCAAGCAAAATCCAACTGTGGATCTATCCGCTATTCCACTTAAGACTGTAGCCTATTACAAGGCCGAGTTTGGGCAAGTGATCAGAAGGAAGTACTTACAAATCGGTCGCAAAAGGAAAATCCAGTTTCGAACCATTCCCAACCGCAACCACCTCCCTTTCAATCGCAGCCCACTACCCAACCGCCTACATCTCAACGGCCTAACCTATCAATCCTTAACCAACACGATTCCACCTCAATCCCCTATTCCAATCTCACCAACTTTCTCACCAACCAAATCTCCCTCCCCTAAACCGCCTTCTCCCTCTCAACCACAAAGAGCTTCAACTGGCCAAGTGGGAGAATCCAAAGAAAAGGCGATTCAAGCAACCGCCAAGAAGAAAACCCCAACCGCTTCAAACGCAAGACCCAACCACCTCCTTATCCATCTCCATCCCCATCTCCTTCCCATTCCAACCTTCTCTACCTTGCCAAGGTGGATTCTCAAACCCTTGAATTCGCCATATCTTAAGTCATGATTTCTTGATGTCATTAAGGGGGAGAGCTGGCTATTTCCATGTATCCACATCCACTCCTTTCTTGCGAGCTCAAACCGCTTCGATGTCAAAACCTCTGCTGAGAATTGCTTCAATGCATTCCGTAAATCTCTTGAAGATGGTCTCTAATATGGTTCTCGTGAAGGAGATAAAGACGTTGATGAACCGAACTCCAAGATTCTCCTTGAGAGAAGATCTCGCAAAGCCATAGATAAAGATTGAGGCAATACTTCGATTCCCTCTCATCAATTCATCTTCAAAGGCTTCCTGAGATCTCAAGCTGTTTTGAATCACGTGTAAGACTGCCCGGGAATGCTAGACCTTGCTTAAAGTTCTTCAATCAAGATCCTTGTCTTAGGATTTGAAGATTGAAGGCCAAGCCGTTGAGATCAGAAATGAGTTCAACGCTCAGCTTGACAATTCAAGATCGGATTCATTTGATTGAATCACAAATCCATGATCTTCAAATCCTCCTTGAAAGTTACCATCATCAATCTTGAGCCAATGGTAACAAAAGCTTTCTGCCATCCTAAACCGCTTGCTTTCAAAGATGAAACTCCAAAGTTTGTTGCTTCAAGGTCCTTAAACTCTTTCCATACGTGCTTATCAATGACCGATTGTTACAAGTTTCTGATGAAATTCCAGCTTTTAGAAGGTGAAATGATATTTGAAGTCAGTAAGATGATGTCGTAATCACAATCTAGATGCAACCATCACGAAAATACCTGGCAGCTTAAATGGTTCGTGCTCAATGGGCACAAAGACTAATCCAGTCCCATTGACTCTCACGCGAGACATGTAAGTCACAAACCGCACGCCAGACAATCACCCTCTGGTTTAATTTTTATTGATGAATTCCTTTTGGTCGGAACGGAGAATCGATTTCTTTCGAGGTCTTTCTGAACATAAGCGGACTCAGCAATCTTCATTTTGTAAAATAATGTAACCCGTAAGATTGTTTTTGAAGGATAAATTCTTTTCCGCTTGAGGTATTAAAAGGACATCCGCATCATGGGTCTCCAAAGGGACTTTGTTCATATCAACGCTTTTCCGAGGGACTTTTTCGACGCTTATGGTCTTATCATTCAAATACTTTTTCAACTTATGGCTTTATTTTGGTCAAAAACAAACATTCAGCACTTATCAAACCTTAAACTCATTACTGAATCAATTCTAATGCCAAAATTTCTATACTTTATAAATATCGTGGTTAAGTTTTTACAATCTTTCTAATAGTATGAACCATACGCTGAGCGGGATGATCTATCGGGGCCTTGGCACTTTACCATCCGTTTTATTCCCGGTTTATAGAGGGTACATATTTCATACCAAGTACAATGTTTCGCGTGTATAGTCAATCTAGGTGCATCAATCAAATAGAGAGTCTACATGCATATAATCATCATATGATTATCCATTAACATTTATACTATTTATTCTCTTAATAATTAGGGACGGAGATTATTACAGATAAATATGCAAAACATATAATAATAAAATGATAAACATCTCATATAATAATAAATAATGTCAACACATGTATCTATATTTATGAATAGGGAATAGAGTGGCCGAGTTGGGACGGTCAAAGTTGGGGCGTCCACGTCCCCGACATTATACAAATGGGACGAGATGGGACGGTATTTTTTCATCCCGTTTGAAAACGGGACTATTCGGAACGTCCCGTTTGGGATACGAGACGAACGGGATATGGGACGGGATGGGACGGGACGTCCCGTTCCCGTTTCTTGAAAAAATAAAAAAAAAGAAAAAAACCCTCACAAAAAACGAGTCAAAAATTCAAAATAACCTAACCCTAAAACCTAAATTAATCCATTCTTTTCTTTTCTTTCTCTTTCGTTACTCCGCAGTCCGCAGCGCAGCGCAGCGCAGCCACACACAGTAGCCCGACGATTCGGTGAACGGCGAGGAGCACTTTCTCACCTCTCCCCGCCGGCGCCGTTCCTTCTTCTCCTCTTCTCTCGAAAGTCGAATCCTTCATTGTTTGAGCTTCGTAAAGGACCTAAAGGTATTAAAATCTGAGTGTAATCCCTTGGTTTTGTTGTAAAAATCAAATCCTAAGTTTTATTTTTTGAATTTGATTTCTTCTTCTGGTAAGCGTTTCTTTCTGAATCCTTCATTGTTTGAGCTTTTCATGTTTAAAATTCTGTCATTCCCAAATCTTTAGATTTCATGTCTTCGTTGACTGATTGAGTATTTGATGTTAATCAGTTACTGAATTTGTTTGAAACTGCAGAGAATTGAGGTAAAATCAGATAAACCACGGCGTTTGAACTTTGCAGTTCAGGCGAAGGTAATGATAAATTGATTTCTCTCTGAGATTTTTCTTGTAAATTTTTGATGAGTTTTCTTATGTCGTTGTACTGATGATTTGTTGTATGCTATCTGTTAATAATAGGGCAAGGCAGTGGAGCCGCAAAATGAAGGTGGTGGTGGTGGTGGGCGGCAGATATGGAGACGGAGAAAATTGGTATAAGCCTAATTTGGAAATGTTATCAGTAATTGTGGGTTGATTTTTATCTGTGTTGTTCTGTTTAGCTAATTATATAAATAATCGCATAGATCTTCACCTTTAATATGTTTCTTCTCCTTCAAAACAATTCTCAGAACCTGTCTCAAGACACATGGAGGAGCAAGGACTTGAGTTTCTTCAATTTGTCTTCTGGTACGCGAGGTTTGTTTCATAAACATGTACAGTGTGTTTATATTTTAGAGAATATGCACTCACACAGGAGTGTGTGTGTGTGTGTGTATATATATATATATAGAGAGAGAGACCTGAGGTTTGTCCTCCATCTTTGCTAAAATCTCTGTCTCTCTCTCTCTCCATTTCTTTCTCTTAACAGTTTTATTTTTCTCTTTCTCCTATTTTTCTCACATTTTTTCAATCTTAATTAATTAGTTAGGCTTTTCCCATTTTTTTTGTTTTTGGTCTTTCTTCCTATTATCCCAAGTTTAATTAGCAAATTTGAATTTCTTTTTTGTACGAGTAATATATTTTAATAAATTGTTTGCGTTAAATACTTCAACATTATTTCAATCGTTCTTTGAATTACTTACTTTTATCATTTTTGTTAACTTTCTTAATTCTTTACATTTTTAACTAAAATACATTGTATTTCATGGATCCGACCCATTTTTTACTTGTCCGACCCGAAATTTTTTTTCGGGGGCGCTGCCCCCGAACCCACGTGTTATCTTTCCCCCCCCCCCTCGGGCAATTCCTGGCTCCGCCCCTGATGCAATGTGACCTGAGATAGAATGTTATTGCATAGTAATAGTGTCTGAGAGAAGTTGTTTTGCAGTTCATAAAGAGCATCTGGTCATTCTATCTACACTGAGTGCAGTAAGGGAGTCTTAAAATGAGCAGAGGAAGTTTGATAAAATTAGGAGAAAAGTTAAAGAAATTTATAAAGAAAATGCTTGCCCACAGTTTCATCTAGTTAACTCTGTTGTAATAGTCTCATTTTTTTGGCTTCTAAGATTTTGTTCTCTGAACAGATTACTTTTGCCTGTAATAGTCTCATTTTTGAGTACTTTGATATTTATGTGGGTGTATATTTTGTGTTTGTACTGCTGGGTAATCATTTTATGTCAAAATGTAGCTACAGTTTTATCTTACTTGTCCTTTTTGTTGTTTTTTTCTTCTATTCAAATAGATAATACTGGTTTTCTTGACATTTTTCTTGGTATTGTGGTTGCATGGAGAATGCACCTTTTCTTAGCCCCTAGTGATGATAGATATGATATAGTACTATAGTAGCTTATGCACAAGCAGGACAACTTCATTTACTGTTCCCCTTCTTCAACTGAACCAATAAATAAATTCTGAATCTTGGACAATGCAATGACATCTTTTTTGAGCATAACTTTCACAGTTTGATTTCTTTAGTCTTGTAGTCTTTCATCAATCATTAGTGATTGAGAATGGCTTTAATTTATTCCGTCTCGTCTTACAATTTTCTGTTTCTTGGGGGAAATGGAGGAGATGCACCACGATCATCGCAAGCAGATCGGAAAGGGGTTGGCTATTATTGAAACTGGAATATGAGTTGGATTTTGTAATTTGTTATTAACTAAGTTTGTTATTAACTAAGTTGGAACTTGTAATATACTTTGCTGAGTTCTTGATGCTATTGCTGTGTTTTGTAATTTGTTATTAACCAAGTTTGTTATTAACTAAGTTTGTATTTTTATGCTATTGCTGTGTTTTGTAATTTGTTATTAACTAAGTTTGTTATTAACTAAGTTTGTATTTTTATGCTATTGCTGTGTTATGTATTTTAATTTATTCCGTCTAGTCAACGTTATCCTTCCTAGTCAACGGGTCCCGCATGGGTCCCGCGGGATCCCGCGTCCCGCAAATGGGACGGGATGGGACAGAGTATTTTAGTCCTGTCCCGTCTTATCCCGTTCCCGTCGTGGGACAACATAATTTTGTTCCATCCCGTATTCCCGTATTCCCGTATTGACGGCTCTACTAGGGAATAACACTAACAGTCTCCCACTTACACTAGGCCCAATCTCCCATGTATCGAATACCTATGGACCTAACATGAACATCATGCTTAGCTTGCGGGAGAGCCTTAGTTAATGGGTCCACCACGTTGTCATCAGTGTCTACTATGCATATCTTTACGTCTTCCCTTTCACATATCTCTCGAATAATGTGGAAACGTCGAAGTATGTGTTTGGATCTCTGGTGTGACCTTGTTTCCTTTGCTTGTGCAATGGCACCATTGTTGTCACAGTAAAGTTCAATAGAATCTTTGATGCTTGGAACGACTTCCAAATCACTAATGAACTTTTTGATCCAAACGACTTCCTTAGCTGCATTAAATGCCGCTATGTACTCAGCTTCGGTTGTAGAAACAGCGACGGTACTTTGCTTGGAACTTTTCCAACTCACAGTGCCTCCATTCAGCGTAAACAAAAATCCAGACTGCGATCTGAAATCATCCTTGTCGGTTTGGAAGCTAGCATCTGTGTAGCCTTTCACTACAAGATCTTCTTCCATTCCTCCAAAGACCAAGAATACATCCTTAGTTCTTCGTAAGTACTTAAGGATATTCTTGATTGCTATCCAATGTGGTTCGCCGGGATCCGATTGGTACCTACTCGTCATGCTTAGAGCACACGAAACGTCAGGTCTAGTACATAACATAGCATACATGATAGACCCAATTGCCGAAGCATATGGAATACCATTCATTCTTTTTCGCTCATCATTAGTCTTAGGACTTTGAGTCTTGCTAAGAGATATACCATGCAACATTGGCAAGTTTTCTCTTTTAGAATTTTCCATTTGGAATCTTCTAAGAACCTTGTCAATGTAAGTACTTTGACTTAAACCAATCATCCTCTTGGATCTATCTCTATAGATCTTGATACCAAGGATATATGCAGCTTCGCCCATATCTTTCATTAAAAAGCACTTTACCAACCAAGACTTGACAGTCTGTAGTGCAGGAATGTCATTTCCAATGAGTAAGATATCGTCGACATATAACACTAAAAATAGTGCTACGCTCCCACTAATTTTCTTGTATACACAAGGTTCATCTTCGTTCTTGATAAAGCCAAACTCCTTGATTGCTTCATCAAAACGTAGATTCCAACTCCTAGAAGCTTGCTTCAATCCATAAATGGATTTCTGCAACTTACACACCTTGTTAGAATTTTCTGGACTAACAAAACCTTCAGGTTGTATCATGTATACATCCTCAAGTAACTTCCCATTAAGGAAAGCTGTCTTGACATCCATTTGCCATATCTCATAGTCATAATATGCGGCTATGGCAATTAAAATCCTAATAGACTTAAGCATGGCTACAGGTGAAAAGGTTTTATCATAGTCGATGCCATGAATCTGCCTATATCCCTTAGCTACAAGCCTAGCCTTATAGGTGTGTACCTTCCCATCCATGTCGGTCTTCTTCTTGAAGACCCATTTGCACCCTATGGTTTTTACACCTTCGGGTGGATCAATCAAGTTCCAAACTTGATTATCAGCCATGAATTGTAATTCGGACTTCATGGCCTCTTGCCATTTTTTCGAATCAGGAGCGGGCATCGCCTCTTAATAGCAAGTAGGTTCATCATTTTCGATTAACTCCACTTCATCACTTTCCGTAACAAGAAATCCATATCTCTCGGGTTCGGATCGTGACCTACCACTTCGGCGAAGAACTTGTGCATCTTGAACCGGTTCCACAACTACTTGTGAACTTGGTTCAGTTTCTACCATAGGTTCAATGTTGTTTTCGGGTTCTCGAATTTCTTCGAGATCTATTTTACTCCCACTGGTTCCTTTGCGAAGAAACTCCTTTTCTAAGAAAGTACCATTTCGAGCATCAAACACTTTGTTCTCGTTTTGGTTGTAGAAATAGTATCCTTTGGTTTCCTTAGGATAACCCACGAAAACACATTTATCAGACTTAGGTGCTAGCTTGTCAGAAGTTAACTTCTTGACATATGCATCGCAACCCCAAATCTTCATGAAAGACAAACTAGGTTTTCTTCCATGCCACATCTCATATAGGGTCTTTTAAACCGATTTGGTAGGAACTCTGTTTATAGTGAAAGCAGTAGTTTCTAGTGCATGTCCCCAAAAGGATAAAGGAAGCTCAACTTGACTCATCATAGAACGAACCATGTCCAACAAGGTTCTATTCCTCCTCTCAGACACACCATTCCATTGTGGTGTTCCGGGTGGAGAGAGTTCTGAAACGATTCCACAACTCTTAAGATGACTGTCAAATCCTTGGCTCAAATATTCACCACCTCGATCGAATCAAAGTACTTTAATAGTTTTGTTGATTTTGCACCTCATTTTGAAATATTCGAAATATCTCAAACGATTCACTTATATGTTTCATTAGATAAACATATCCAAATCTACTATAATCATTAGTGAATGTTATGAAGTACCGAAATCCTCCCCTAGCATCTCTACTCATAGGCCCACATACATCGGTATGTATGAGTCCTAATAAGTCGCCCGCCCTTTCAACAGTTTTGGTAAATGGGTCCTTTGTCATCTTTCCAAGTAAACAAGACTCGCATGTCTCATATGATTCATAATCATGTGAGTCTAAAAATCCATCTTTGTGGAGTTTAGAAATGCGTTTCTCATTTATATGGCCAAGACGATAATGCCATAAGTAAGTGTGGTTTACATCATTGGATTTAGATTTCTTGTTAATGTTATAGACATCATTATCACGATTTTCAACATCAAGGATATAAAGGCCATTGAATGAAATAGCAGTACAATAATACATATCACTCTTGTAAATGGAAAACTTCTTATCACATATAAGAAAATTAAAACCTTCATTATCCAAAAATGAAATCGAAATAATATTCCTACTTAAAGCTGGAACATAATAACAATTGTTCAAAACAAGTATTAGTCTACTAGATAAAGTAACTTCATAAGTTCCTACGGCTAATACAGCAACTCTTGCTCCATTCCCCACACGTAGGTCCACTTCACCTTCCTTAAGCATCCTTCTGTTCTTTAGACCCTGCACATTTAGACAAATGTGAGTTCCACATCGGGTATCCAATACCCAAGAACTAGAAGTAGATAGGAATATATCTATAACAAAGATACCTAAAGTCGAAGCAACTCCTTTGCTCTTCTTCAGTGCTTCCTTGTATTTTGTGCAGTTTCTCCTCCAATGTCCAATCTCATTGCAATGGAGACGGCTGCGTCCTCTTGGGACTTGGGCTTAGCCTCTTTAGGCTTGGCAGCCTCTTTGGGTTTGGAAACATTTGCCTTAGGATTAGCAACCTTTGCCTTTCCCTTACCCTTGAAACCCTTCCCCTTGTTAACAATCAGCACTTGATCGGTTTTCTTCTCGACAATATTAGTTTCCGCAGTGTTCAATATTTGAACTAACTCGGAAAGGTTCTTATTCATGCCTCCCATGTTATAGTGCATTATAAAATTACTAAAACTTTTGGGTAATGAATTCAATATTATGTCATCGGTAGCCAACTCTTGGCTAATTGGAAAAAGCGAGCCTTTCAAGAATGCTCCAAATGTGGCCCTTGACTTAAGAGCGTGGGGACTGACATCTTGTCCTTCGCTCATCTTGCATGAGGGTCAAGACCTTAACTATGTTGTACCTTTCTTGTCTAGCTTGAACTTGGAACATTTCCATCGGTCGATTGTTTAGATCAAGCGTCCCCAAGTGCTCAGATCCTGAAGGTTCTTGCACATGGCGGAGAGCATGAGCGTCGACATGCGTAGAGTCACGCTTGTGCTTGGATATTGATCTTTGCTGCCCTAGTAGCATTGGCGACGGGTTCGGGTGGAATAGGTTCCTCGAACGTACGGTTTTCCTCTTGCACGAGAACAATTCTCACGCTACGGATCAATCCATATAGTTTGTACCATTCTCTTCCAACTTCTCCTTCTCGAGGAGAGATCGCGATGACAGATGATTATTCTTTGATGGCCATTTAATTCTACAAAAAGATATACATAAAATATGAACACATATAAGCAAACATATTATATGAGAAGTATAATGCATTTACATAAAATGCTCCCACTAAATTATACATCTTCCAATGCAAATAAGCATAATATACATTTAATGGGCTAAGATCCAACTTTAATTTAATTTCAAGTTTGCTATGACAAACCACTCAAAACTAAATTAATTAGGTAGAAACATCAATCATATCACATATATGAATCTTAGATCTTTTATGAGATTTATTCAAGACATCATGTCTAAGGCATATTTTAATCTCATCTTATGCCTTGGAGTCCCAGAAACCATTTTGATAACCCGATTAAGTTCATTCACTTTAAACGTATAAGGAAGCCAATTTCCTCATTTTGCTCGCATTCGAATAGAATCAAAGTACCTTGCTATGTAAGCCCAGGCCCTTTGAAGAACTATTTGGAATGGTCTCGAAATTGTTTTAATCATGAATTGGCATAAAAGAACTTAAAAGTTTTCTTTAAAAAGTAGATTATAAGCATATCGGCAAAGATAGTCGTAGCGCATTACCGCGGGTAAAGTTCCCGGGAAGATAGGTGAGCCAGCGAGGACTACTTAAGTACCAAAATCTCTCCTTAAATAGGAACTTTCTTAGACATCTTGTGTCCCAATCGAGAAATCGGCTCACAATTTTTGCAACATAATCAATATATTTTATAAACAATCAATTTCCTTTTAGACGTTGCGTTAATATGACTTGTTTCTATAAACAATCATAAACAAAAGTCTTAATGTTTCAATCTATACATTTAGGAAATCATTATACAATGTTTCAACTAAACATCTAAAATTCTTAATACGCTAAGAACCACGTAATTCATGCATACGCAACCAGATTAATAAAATCATATTTTAATTAACTAAGCATGCATAATGAATGGAATTAATCTAGCATAGCACTATAAAATTGATTTCCCATAATAAATTTATAGCATCAGTTAACACATAAAGCATATCGGATTGTAAACACATTCACAGATTAACGGGGATTGTTCCAACAAGCGGGATTATGTCCGGATTGGGCTTGTTTTTGTCGCGTGACAAAGACTCCCGAGTCCTAATCGTCGCACGACCTAGAGGCCGTCGGCCCATGATACGTCGGCGTGACATAGACCTCTTGTCCGCGTGACACCATGAAAAGCCAGCGAATCGGATTTGCGAGAATTCCAATCAATTCTAAATCACAGAGAGCAATTAAATCATGCAAGCGACTTTTAACGAGATTTAATTCAATATCGATAGAACGACGAATTAAGCATATTGTTTCAAAACAATAATTAATCTATCATACGAAAACATGCGAAAAGAATATATAAACAATTTTATATTACTTTTCTAGCATGTTAATTCAAACATTAATGATACGAACGGGGCTTTGATACCCTTTGTTGGGTTTTACGGGTCCATGCGCGGTGGAATTAAGCATCTAAAATAACATAAAACCCAAGAAGCCCTAGGATCCGGATTCTATACAATTACCTTGAAAACTATGAGATAGATGCCCAGCAAACCTTGAATGCTTTCCGTTCTTGAGCTATCGAACGATTTGATTATGTGATTTCGAATCACAAACTTCGTTCTTCAACTTGTGAATTCTGGGCCTTGATCGATGAACGGCGAAGACCCTCTTTTAGTATCCACACCTTTGAATGAACCTAGGGGAACAATTTCTTGAAGATTGCTAGATCCTTTAAACCCTTGAAGAATATTGAGAATATGTTTGTGAATTTCTTTTTTGAAAATTTCTAACAAATTTTTAGGGTTTACGGACCTTCATTATTTGTTTTACTACATTAGTATAGAATATGTTTCCTAATCAAATTAGGAAAAGCATTCCAAAAACGCGAACGAGTGTGAATAATCAGCCGCGACCGATATTGCCTGATTCAAGTGAAAAGCTAAAAGGTTGCCAGATGAGGACATTTTCTCGATCATTCTTCCCATGGTTTAATCAATTCATTCTAGTTGTGTGTGACCCAATAGGATTATATTATGTTGGCAATAGAGAGTTTGATCATATCGACTCTCTCATAAGACATAGTAGGACTCTAGCAAGCCATTATGTCTACCCGAATAATGTAGAAACGTAAGAGTTCACGTTTCCAACGGTGCACTTCCATTTCTCCCTTTGTCTCGCGATGTTATATTGAACACAAGTCATGGTCCTCGTCAACTTGTCTTTGTTCAATGCTTTCTACGATCTTGAGTATAATGATAAGTGTTCCAATCATATTGGGAGTTTACGGCCATACACTTTCATCATTATCCACTCATTGAGGGCCCAATCAAAACATCTCTCTTCAGAGGACAAATTCCATCTTGACTTATCATCCTTCCCATCATGAATTCGATCATGCCAAAGATAGCCTTTATAGATATCGTGTTAAGATACCGTTTGACTAAAATCAAACATAACTTTCATCATATGTAAAGGTCACTTGATAATCTCGGGTCTAGGGACTAAATGAAGTGACCTTATGAGATTTAATTATGACAATTTGACCATGACATAAATCTCATACGGGTCACAGTCTCTAGTCACTTGTTCTCTAACAAAGTACCCATAATTTCAATGTGCATCTCTATGCATATAATCATCGTATGATTATCCATTGACAATTATACTAATTATTTACTAATAATTAGGGACGGAGATTATTATAAGTAAATATGCAAAACATATAATAATCAAATGATAAACATCTCATATAATATTAAATAATGCTCCAACACATAAGTCTATCAATCATAGGCCTAGGGTAACACTAACAAGTGTGTTACTACAACGAGGGGTCGACCGGGAGCATTCCTATCCCATTTCCAGTCTGTTTCTTTCATATAAGAAGAGTTGCTGCGATTTTCTTCTTATGGAGGCCCGAAAATTCCTTCAGTTAAGGAATTGAGGTTCGAGTCCCCAAGTTCAACTTGGGGAAATCGACGGTGTTGAACATATATCCGCCCATCTTTCCAACATTTTCTTGTCACATAAGTGATGTCGTATTCATCGAGAAAGAATGACCATTTTGCCAATCTCATGGAGAGGGACTTGTCGAATAGTAGTAAAAAAAAGTTGATGGGATCTGGCGCAAATTCTAATGTTTCCCAAGTGTAGGCACACAATACAGAGCATTAGACTGCTTCACAAAGCTTTCACACTACCCATTGACTAGATCTTTGCCGGGAGTCTTTACGAGCAAGGCGTAGTTAGGAGTTCCGCTTCCTTGCCCGGCAGCTTTTACGCTCCACAGAACCCAAATCGATGGCAAGTCATTCCCTTTGTAGAGCGTGGCGACTTTTTCTTCTCTGTGCCACAGCATAGCCCAACTTCTTGTGCTTTGTGGGAGCTGATGGGTATATTGGTCAAGAGATTAGTAGCTTTTTTTGTGATGTGGGGTTAAAGGATTGGAGGATTCACTAAAGAGGTATGCCATAATCTTTTTCAAAATGGCGATTAAAGTTCATTGGTGGATGTCAAGCTTAGTCTTATTGAGCTTAAAATACCCACAGATGAGATTGTAGTTGATTACATGTTCGACCTTTATGCTTGTATGGCCTTACACCCTGCATGAAAACATTTAACAACTTACATAATGAGTGTTCGGCGTTTCATCTCAACTATGGCTATGTGATCTTGCGAAGGTCTGACTTCAAATTCATTTTAAAGTCACCGTATACCCCCGACACTTCTACTCTTGATGCAAACAAAAAGCAAGAATTTATTATAGAAATGGAATCAAAAAATAGAAGAATTTTCTCAAAAAAAAAAAAAATCATGAAAGTTTTCTCATCGGATCCTTTAGGACATGGACTATCATGTCATCGAAGCAAGACCTCGATTTCTTTATGGAAGACAATGACCGGTGGAATAGCAGCGGTGTCTCCTAATGGTAGGGCGTTCTTGTCGCGGCCAGGTTTGGCCTTGTCGTGTAGAAAATGGAGGACTGAAAGCTCTTTTGGCCAATTGGTCCCAGACCATTTACACTTGTAGCCGCTGCCAAAACTTTCCGTCGACAAACAGACTACCTGTGACTTCATAGTTGGCCGTGGTATGCCATTCTGTATCATGTTATTCTACTAGAGGAAATCGTCCTTTGGGTGGCATTTGTTGAGATCTACAAATTTTGTGGATTCAACGCGGCTTTTCCGGACATAGCATTTACATTGGCCTTAGAGTTCACTTGATTCAATGATGTTGAGAAACAAAGGTAGGGGTTAATTCCAATGAGCTGATGAATCACCCAAAGTGGCCTTTGAGCATCATTCTTCAATTTCTTCCTTTACCTTCAAACGACCGTTTGGGCTTGATCTTGTGTGACGGTGTTTGTTTGCGGCTTGACTTGGGGTCGATAGTATACGATTACAAACTCCTTATATAAAGGGATTTGTCCAGGGACTATCTTACGAATTTAAAGAACATCTACTTAACACAATCCACAAATTCCTTGAGTAGTTCGATCGAGTTTGTTGTTTGGGCTGAGTGACCCCGAGGACTCTTCGAAGAAATGCTCTTCTGCAATTAGAATTCACGGACAAATCAAAACCTTGAGCGGCTTTAGGACCGGTCCATTAGGTCTCAACAATCCTCTGCAGGGCTTTAATGACGGTCATATGTTCGTTTAGATGTGTACAGACTTTATCTAGCGAATCATTATTTAGTTTTTAAGTTATTAGTTAATTTAATTAGTTAAAGTGGCGATCAGAGAGATACTCGAAAGGTCGATCATTTCATTCGATCCAAAAAAAGTGACGAGAAGATGCCAATGGCTACAATTTCGTAATCTTATGAGAAATGCCAAATCGAGGCGACTCTGGAAAGGAGGTACAACTCCCCTTCTCCCCAGTGTCGACGACAAGAGATACTAATAAATGGACTTGAAATAGGCGAGATTTAAACGAGATACCAATCAAGCTTCGTGACCATTTCTTCTTTGCTTGCGTACGGACGGAGAATACGTCTTCCCAATTCTTGAGCAGCGTATGTGATGATGCATGACCATGGCTCGAGGAATGCCTAACGGCTATTTGTCCTTTCGGATTGGCAGCGATCATTTCTTTGTTTGGGAACCCGAGTCGAATGCTTAAGTATGAATGTGTATTTCTTCCCAAAGAGGTCATTTGCTGCATGGCGAGACCATCCCATTCATCTGATGCGGAGTCTTCTTTGGCATGAATCCCAATGGTTCAAACTTGAATGCTTTTTGGCCTTTTGATGAGTCGGGATGACTGTCATTGAGGCTTCTCAACTGCTTTACCGATCCCACGGCCTTCATTTGAAACATACTCAATTTTCGGGTGGTAGTAGCACCGTATATGTTGTGGTAAATCGAGAATCTCAAATTCTTCGGATGGGGTTGGCTTTGGTTCCAAGGAATATTTGAACTTGCTAAAAGATTCTCACGTAGTTTGGGCTAGCCTTTTGTAGGAGTGGGATCTTTGAGTGCACATTGTATGTATGGATCGCCACTTTATGAAGTAGTCCCCATGCTCGAAATCACAGAAAGGGTAGGATTTAGGACCAGTCGAAAGGGATCTTTCTTGCGCGACTTCCTCCTCTTCACGAGCAATTTCCTTTTCTTTGCAATCTCCTTCGAGGTTGGCTAATCCTGCCCAGGCCATGGCGAGATGTTCCTTCACTTGAATGACCTTGTAAGTCCCTTCGTTTCGGACCCAGCAACATCTTTCGATCATCCTCGTGGCGGGAGGGATCTTTGTCTAGTGGCATCGGATCACATTGCAAACTTGATCTTTAGGAGATTCCCCTAAGCCGATCAAAGATGAAACCATCTTCATCGTGCTTGATTTCCGGGAATGGAGTATTCCACAATGTCGGTGCCTTCCCGAGGTGACTAGGTCTCCTCTAATCCTGCGAAAGAATTGACTCCCATCTTGAATAGCAATCGTTGACTTGGTGCGCAGGTCTTCCCAGGGCATTAAAGGTGATTGGGATATCCCAATGACGAGGAATTCTACGGAGTTTCATCTTCTTGATCGGGTTGAGGTATCCCCAATCTTGTATGAGGCGTTGCCGTTTTAGGCAACGAAGGGAGGAAGGCTTCGGATACGTAAAGGATCTTTGAGTAGGCTCATGGAATCTTTGCTTTGGGAGGATGTTCATTCCCGAGATCCATTGTCAACTAAGACCCGAGAGAGGCGTCGTTTATCAAATTTGGACCATGATGAGAGAGTTCATTATGATACGGCTCGGATCGAGGTCGGGTGAAAGGTATTTATGTTTCCGTAGTGGATGCTACTTGCCCACGTCGTCTCTGTAGACACCCCATTACGAACACATCGGATCATACTTATACCACTCTAAGTCTCGCTTTGAGTCAAGAAGTAGAAATCCACCATTTCGTCATGTTTCGTTAAAGTTTTGACTAACTACCGTTAGTTTGGGACTAGCGCATACGAGATAACGAGGAAAGGACAAAAGCGTCCCACGGGAGCAATATCTCGCCGCGAGATGGCGTGTCTCGCGCGAGATATCTCCCTCTGCGGTGCGGGCGACAGGTTCCCTCGTCGATTTCAACCTCTTTCGGGATAAAACTTTATCTCAGGCCAACCAATGGGAGAGGAGGTCTAGAACCATCGATAGGGTTTTAACTCTCCACTTCTTCATATCCAACCTCTATAAATACTTGGTGACTTCCAAGGCTCAGAGGTCGAAGGTCCCGGACCGCGAATTTACCACAACACACACACATTTTGTCGTTTTCTTTCCACTGAAAGAATCCTTCAAAATCACCCTAAAACTCACCTCATAGTTTGTTTGTCAAGCCTTGTTGATAAACAAGCATCAATCTCAAACCAAGGACCAAGGCGAAGCTGTCCGTGTGAAGAGGTCGACTCTAAACTTGAGCCGAAACTACGCCCAAATCACCTCACGCAAGGTAATTCCTAATCTTCCTTCTAATTGATTGTTAGAGTGGTATAAGTCCATAGAATCTAGGATCGGCCTAGAGCCTCTCCAAATCATGGAGACGGTCTCGAAGCAATCGATCCTACATTCGTTTGACCTCGTCAAATGGACCTTTATTTGTAGTATTTGAATTCGTTTTTTTATTTCTTCTTTTGAAAAACCTCTCTTTTCTTTAGCAAGACCGATCTCGGATTGGGTGAAATGGATGCCTTCTAAACCTACCCATTTCATAACCTAAGCCCGAACCCAAATCTCTTTCAAAATGGTTTTTCTATGTTTCCAATCAAATAATATAGGTGGCGACTCATAAAAATAAAAAGAACCGAGAATTTCTTTCTCACAACGCTTCTGATGGCGACTCATTGGGGACTGAAAATTAAGAGCTTAAACTTTGCGTCAAAATTAAAGAGAGGTTTTCAATCTATTTTGTAAAATTCGAATTTTTTTCTGTTCTCGAGATGGGAGATATCTCGCGAGATATCATTATCTCGCGCGAGATAGGGCTTCGATCTGGTTGTTTTTGGTTTCTCTTTGTTTCGCTCGTAATCCAAGGCGAGAGCCGAACATGCAAGGGGATCCCAGAATTCATTATCTGCGAGTTCACTGCATCTTAAGGCCTCCCTTAAGGTGTAGAACTCGGACCTTTATTTTCCTTAAATAATTGATTATTATTTATGAAGCTGCGTGTGATTGGGTTTTATTTAATTAAAGTCCGGTCCATTGGGGATTCGGGAGTTGTAAATTAAATTATTTATCTCTCTTTATCTCTCTTTATGTGGAACTACGACGGCTGAGTCTTCCTAGATTGGGAGAAACGTAGGCAACCACTTGGTGCGGCCACTATCTGTTTTCTCTTTTAACTTTCAAAAAAATAAAACTTTTCTATTTTACTCTATCACATAGATTGACTATCACACACGCGCACATCATACTATAAGCTTGTCATTGCCTTGCATACCCTCTATAAACCGGGACCCACACTAAGGACGGATGACGGTAACCACCTAGTCGCCGGTCTCTCCGAAGTTGGACAATCCCACTCCGCGTATTCAATCCACTTAGATTGTCATATCGCGGGAGCCTAGCCTTCCCGGCCACTGCATCGCCACATTCTCATGTAGATTGACTTTTTAGGATCACTCCGTGACCGGTCGGTTTTGACTCGGTGATCTTCTCTTGTTTTTGATCAAAACAAAGCCATGTAAAATTGACAATAAGAAAGGATTTGGAACAAGTCCCTTCGGAAAAAGTCCCTTCGGAAAAAAAGTCCCTTCGGAAAAAGTCCCTTTCGGATGTCCCTTCAAGAAAAATGTGCATATAATCCTTCAAAAAAAAAAAAAAAAATCTTACATGGCTTTGTTTTACAAAAATCGGATTGATTGCTTAGTCGTGAGGTTCTGATAAAGGCCTTAGAAACCCCTCAAACGGACTTTCCGTTCCGACCAAAAATTAGGGCTAAATAAAAATCGACTTTCCGTGTGATTATCTCGCGCGGGATTACTTATCTCGCACGGGATAATGCTTGTTTGCTGAATTTGAGCTGAGCCATTTAAGCACTTCAGGCTCGTTGGGGCTAGATCACGATATCTGCATCTCTTACGTCGAGTTTTCGAAGCTACTCAACTCCAAGACTCCCAAACACAATGTCCGACATCGACAACATTAGGAAATGAGACCTGTCCGAAAACAACCACAAACTTACGGAAGAAGCCAATGATCGCCTAGAAGTGCAAGCTTCCCAAATCCACACTCTCGTGGAAGAAATTCAAGAGCTTAGGGCTGCACTAGCCAACAAAGAAAAGAAGAAGAAAAATGACTCTTCCTCAGGAGAAGAGGAGTCAATACACTAAAAGGGCCAAGGGTCGCCGCAAAAGCAAAAGCAAGAAAAGAAGCACGAGTCTAGCTCGTCATCTTCCTCATCCGACAATGAAAGTCACGCATCCAAGAAAGAAGGCAAGGGGAAAGCAAGAATGAACCCACTTACCATGGCCGTACTAGAAAAGAAACTTGCATCCCTCGATGTGAGTAAAGGGAGCCACGCTCTCTATCGATTACGATACTCTTCGTCGAGTCCATGTCAAAGCTTCCTAGAAAGTACAAAACACCCGACATTGCAAAATTCAATGGTGCCACTGTCCCAAATCACATTTGGAGACCTACTCTTGGGCCATGCTACCTATGGGTGTTGATGACAACTTTGTTAGATGCTTTCCACAAACTCTCGATGGTGCTTTGCTAGAGATTGGTATATGACCCTCCCACTCTCAACAAGACTAGGCGGCCACTCGCTAGTTGTACTTTCCAAAAACAATATGAGGACAACTCCACTTATCGCACCACTAGAAGGGATCTTGAGCAAACCAAGCGGCTTCCAACGAGTCCTTCACAGATTTTGTTAAGGTGGAGAACCAAGCTAACCGGAAATCGTTGATAGGCCCGGCCCTAGACGAACAAATTCACATCCTCATACGGTGCCTTAGAGAGGAATATCCAAGACAAGCTAGCCGGCAACTACTTTCCTAGCTTCGCCGAACTTCACAAGTCGGGCATACGGTTAGATGACCTCATCGAAACAGAAAAGGGAAGCCAAGAAAGAAAGTGGATTCCGTTACAACAAGAGCTCTTCTTCCTCCTCCAATCCTAAGGATACGTCTGTCAATGCCATTGTCTTCAATCATCTGGAAATGGTAAATACTCCGCGGTGCCCCACCACAAAAGAAGAAGAAAGATAGACATTATGACAAGCTTGGAAGGAATCACCCAAGAAGAACTCTTGAAGTGCTTGTCAAGAAACGGGAGAAAATCAAACCAAGAGAAGGCGCACCTCCAAAAGAAAGATCTTCCTGCCAACCATGCCCATCATCTCTTACGCAAGTACCACAACTTCACCGGTCACGACACCAACTCTGCTTCCACTTGAAAGCGTCATCCAAGATTTGTTTGACGATAAAGAGATAGGGTTACCAAATGTTGTTACTAATCCTTTGCCAAACAATGAGGTCAATCTGATAGAGATAGAAAGTAGCTTCGAGGACCCTACTCGTCTAGCCACAATTGTGGACGAGAGCCCTCTTGAATTTAATGAATCTTCTTTACGTTATATGATGTCTTGGGGAGGAAATCTTAGAACAAAAGGGAAAAGGGTCTAAAGCAGTCAACCTACTCACACGATCCGGTCGTGTGATCACCAACAAAGACCCAAGGGATGAAAATCCTCCAAAACAAGCTAAAGCCTCATCGCCAAGTGAACCCAGGAGGACCCTCTCTTAACTCAATTGAAAAAGACACAAGAAAATCTCTCGGTTTGGGATCTCATAGGAGCATCTCACAAGCACCGTGAGATGTTGAAAAGGGCATTGGCTCAAATGACCATTTCCTCGAAGCAACACCCGAAGAGCTCACTCAAATGATTGGCCAAGTGCGGTTTGGCAACGTCATCACTTTCGCGACTTGGACCTCCCATCCTATGGGAACAATCATCATGAGGCCCTTTACATAGCTTGCTAAGGTGAATGGGTACCGAATGCCACGCATTTTGGTCGAGCAATGGTTACGCAATCCAATGTCCTCCCGAAGAAAGCCTTATCATCATTAGGCCTCACCCACAAAGACCTCCAAGCCATCAGGGCATACTTGTAAGGGGGTACGATTATGCTTGCTAGAACCGCTACGGGATCGGTTGTGATACTGTAGAAATGGGGCAAGTCACTATGAGCATCGAATTTCAAGTCATCGACATCCCGGCATCCTTCAATTTCTTTGCTTGGTCGCCCTTGGCTACACGACATAGGGGGTGTGCCCTCCTCCCTGCACCAATGCATCAAGGTCAGACACAACAACACGATAGTCACCATACACGGAGCGATGGTCACTGCTAGTCCTATCCTCGAAGTACAACATAGCACTTCGATTTCTGTTCGGTGGTTTTGAGATCGAGAGAGAAAGCCTTTGTGAATGTCATAGACACTTACAACGAGAACGACTACTCAAAGGCACTTAGGTTTTCCGGAAGCCTTCTGTCTGGAGAATGATGCTAGCAAAAGGGTACTTTCTGGATTGGGGCTTGGAAAGCACTTACAAGGAATAACGGAACCACCACGGTCCCCCGCCTCACACAAAGCATGGACTAGGATACGACATCTCCATCCACGATGAAGATGACGTAGAAGAGTGGGGCTTTACTCAAATCAAGTGGGAAGGAACCTCGTACAAAGGCTGCAATGACCCAAAGTCCAAGGATTGCAACCTCAAACCATATCAAAAGACACTCAATGGCTACTTTGTTCGAGAAGGGGAAAGTATTCCCTACTTTATCTTTTCAGAACCATGGGTGATGATAAAGGAAAGCGCCAACAGGGCTTTGAAATCTTCGGCGGCTATGCGATGCTTCTCAGATGAAACGAGAATCCGTCCCACTTGATCCCTAATGATTTGTGGGGCACGAAAGCGAGAAATGACAAGCGAATGGGACTTTGTGTTGGGAGAAGACATCTTTGCAGCAGGTTCCAAGACTGTGCCGGTTAGAAGAACGACGAGATCCATGCAATATCCAAGGGGACGCTCCAACTACCGACTACACAAGACTAATACGAAATGTGATGAGCCAATTCTAAAGCGGCACGTCACCAGGGGGACTTGATTGTTGATGAAGACTTCATGATCAAAGAGCTTGGTTGCACTCCCCACCCTCGCGAGGAAGATAGGCCCTACAACTTTTACATTAGAAGCGGGCTCCACCTCCAGATGAACTCACTCAAGAGGAAATCGAGGCGGTGGCGAACATGTATTCCCTTACTTCCTTAATGAAAACTTTGATCTTTCGAGTACCACGAGATTGCTAACATCGTAAATGATGAATTAACTAATAATAATCAATATAACGAACACGTTAATAATGAATCATACGATGAGATAGATCAAGAAAACGAACAAATCTTAAAAAGAATTAGCTAAGCAAGTAGGTCGTTGTGGAAAGAATGGCCTGTTGACGACGAGGAAATGCAAACGGTTAATCTTGGGACAACGGAAGACCCAGAGAAACAAAGATCGGCGGCTTCTTGAGGGGAAGACGAGAGAAACCTTGACCCGGCTCCTCGAGAGAATATGTCGACGTATTCGCTTGGTCCTACAAGAGATATGCACAGGTTGAATCGGTCGGTTGTAGAACACAAGATACCGCTTGCTACCCAACGCCAAGCCGGTCAAGCGAAACTACGCTGAGAATCAAGCCGGAATGGTCAATGCAAGTGAAAGAGGAAATCATGAAACTCTTGAATGTAGGGTTCATCAAAGTGATTGAATATCCGGAATGGTTAGCAAACACGGTGCAAGTAGCCAAGTCGAACGGGAAAATACGAGTGTGTTGATTTCGGAGACTTGAACAAGGCATCCTAAAGATGACTTCCCGCTACCAAACATAGACATGTTGGTCGATGCCACAGCGGCATACGAGGTCCGCTCATTCGTCGACGGGTTCGCGAGGGTATAACCAAATCCTCATGGCGAGAAGAGGACCGGCACAAAACGGCATTCACCACACCTTGGGGAACGTGCATTACGCTGCACGGTCATGCCGTTTGGTCTCAAGAACGGCAGGGCTACCTACGAAGGGCGATCACAACACTATTCCACGACATGATCCATAAAAGAAATAGAGGTGTTTGTGGACGACATGATTATCCACTCGAAGGGGACGAGATGGCCAACACTTGAGAGATCTCGGAAAATTCTTGAATCGGCGAGACGGCACAAAATGAGACTCAGCCAGCCAAATGCTCATTCGGAGTAGTCAAAGGGAAAGTCTTGGGATACATAGTCACGGAACGCGGCATAGAACGAGATCCCGCCAAGATAAAGGCCATTACGAGACATGCCTCCACCCAGGACACAGAAAGAAGTAAAGGGATTCATGGGCAGACTCCAATATATCAGTCGATTCATCAATCAACTGACTACAATGTGCGATCCTATCTTCAAGCTACTTAAGAAAAACGCACCTCAAGAGTGGACCGAAGAATGTCAAGAAGCATTCGAGGAATTTAAGCACTACTTGACTTCGCCACCTATCCTGGTTCCACCGCTCAAGGAGAAGCCCTCGAAGTTGTACCTCACGATCACAGACAACGCATTAGGGGCTATGCTTGCTCAAGAACAGCCAGCTTCGCACACAGAAAATGCCATCTACTTTGTCAGCCGCAGATTCCAAGGTAGTGAAATAAACTACTCTCCACTCGAAAAGTCATGCGCTGCTCTCGTCTGGGTATCACAAAGGCTAAAGCACTATATGGAAGCCTTTCCAGTCCGTCTCATAGCAAAGATGGATCCACTGAAATATATCCTAGACAGATCAAATTTGTCTTCGAGACTAGCCAAATGGTACTTCATGCTCGCGGGGTATGATATCACTTACGTCACTCAGAAATCCGTCAGAGGGAGTGTATTCGCAGATCAGTTGGCCGAATTTCCTTGCGACGAAGTGAAGGGGAAGACCCGCGATTCCACGATGAGGACATCCTAAGCATAGAAGAAAATAAGTGGCAATTATTTTCGATGGCGCAGCCAACAAGAGAGGGTTTGGCATCGGAATGTTATTGGTAGACCACTAACGACATCTACGCTCCACTAGCTTGCACGTCTTGACTTTGACGCCACCAACAATACCGCAGAATACGAGGCTTGCATAGCGGGGCTTGAGGCAGCCTTAGAACGCAACGTGACCGAACTCGAGGTATTCGGGGATTCCTAATTGATCATCAATCGGACATTGAAGAAGTGGAGGGTCCAAGATCCAACCCTTCAAAGATACAAAGTGCTCACCTCCAAGAATTGGCGCAACAATTTCGAGGATGTCTCATTCCACTATCTCCCGCAGACAAAAATCGGTTTGCGGACGCATTAGCCACACTTGCTTCTTTGGTGAAATCCCTAAAGGAAACGGTTAAACCCTTCAAAATAACACGGCGTGCAACTCCCGCATACCGCGCCGTTATAGATCTTCACGTTGCAAAGACAAATGGTTATCCAAAGGTGCCGCCTGTTGAAAACTCGAAGGGAAACCATGGTACCACGACATTTGGTATTTCATCCTAGATGGAACCATACTTCGCCTGAGGCAGGACACGAAGACTTAGGTCGCCCTTAAAAGGTTGGGCGCCACCACTTAAATCACGCTCATGTTGGCCGTCTATTCAAGAAACATTCCCAAGGAAACCTCCTTTGCGCCACCGAGGAAGAGGCCCAGAAATAATGGACCATGTTCATCAAGGCATATGTGGAACCCACATGAGCGGAAACATGCTCGCCAAAAAGATCATCGGACAAGGGTACTTTTGGGCGACCGTAGGCCGACCGTACCAAAATGGTCAAGAAGTGCCACAAGTGTCAGGATACACGCCAATCTTCGGCATGCGCCGCCTTCCTTACCTTGTACCCGATGACTTCACCTTGGCCGTTCTCTACATGGGAAATAGACGTGATTGGAAAGATCACACCGCAGAGCCAACGGACACTGCTTTCGTCCTAGTAGCCATCGACTATTTCACTAAATGGGTCGAGGCCGCCTCCTACAAAGTTCGAATGCCGAAAGGTTGCGTAATTCATCAAGCACAACATCATCTGCCGATATGGGGTTCCACAAGAGATGATATCCGATAATGGGTCACACTTCAAGAAGGAAACCGATCGCCTCTACCGACCAGTACAAAATCACGAGACACAAGTCATCTTCCCTTATAGGCCTCAAACAAACGGGAAAGCCGATTGAAGCCGCGAACAAAACAATCGAGACTATCATCGTTAAAAAAATGGCAAGCCACTGGAAAAGACTGGCCCGACAAGCTACCATTCGCACTATGGGGTACCGCACTTCGCCCGAACAGCCTACGGGAGAAACTCCCTACGCCTCACATTCGGGATGGAGGCCGTCTTACCGATAGAATTGGAAATACCATCACTAAGAGTTCTCCTAGAAAACCAAGTGAATGAAGTCGGCGGGCTAGAAAGCAGATACGAAGAGCTAGCCCTGTTGGACGAAAGAAGGTTGAAAGCGGCCGAACACACTCAAGCTTACCAAAGAAGAATGGCAAGAGCTTTCAACAAAAAGGTCAAGACAAGGAACATCGAGTAGGCGACCCGGTGCTCCGTGAGCATCGTCCGGACCTTTCAACCCGTTAGGCAAGTGGGGACCAAGGTGGATAGGACCCTACATTGTGAAGAAGATATTCTCTGGGGAGCCCTTCGGCTCCGGTAGACTTAGACGGAGATCAACTACCGAAGCCGGTCAACATGGACAAGCTCAAGAAGTACTTCGCGTGACTTGGCCTCCTTAAAGAAATCGCTCGCTAGGTTGAAAATCCCGAAAGGACGACCTAGGCAAAAATTAGAGCTAGCACAAGAAAAGAAGCCCGCTAGATTGAAAACCCGAAGGGGCGGTCTAGGCAAAAGAAAGGGTGTGCATAAAAAAAAAAAAAAAAAGGCTTATCTCGCGCGAGATTACCTTTGACTGGAGCCATATTTTGTCATTTTCTCAAAAATGAACTACGTTGGACCCGAGCCTCTTGTTTAATTCTTTGTAAAAGAGGAACGTAGAGCGACCTTCGGGTTCGGTCTAATCAAATAAATAAATCAAAGTTGTCCCTTTTATTAATCGAATGCGTTTCATTAATGACAATAGGGAAATCCTAACCACAACGACTAATTTGCTAAGCTAACAAACTTGAAAAAAAATAATACTAATAAAGCGAAACAATTGATCTATCAAAGCAATCTCTTGGTACTCCTAAAGATCTAGCCTTTCATTGACTTGGTTGGCCGGCGGACATGGTGCTCCCACCGTCGTCGTGATCCTCCTTGCGCTTTGAGCCTCTGAAAGCGTAACATCCCTCGAGACGGTCAAAAGCAGTCGAGACGATCAAAGACAGATTCCGACAATCTCTTGAAGACATGAGGCCTATCCAAAGCTTGCGTCTTTCCGTGGCATTCCCTTGCCTCGCCTCTCGTACCAATCCCCATCAAGAAAATCTGAGTTGGATCGGGCCGCACATTAGCGGGGATCGATCGAGCCTCGCTCCTTCGCAAGATACCGCTAGCTACAAAAGAATCTCTTAGCGGTGAAAGCCGCAAATCATCAATCTTCTACTGCACTAGGATGACCAGGTATGGAGGAACCAATCCAAATATTTGTCGAGACGGGAAGATGCTTGCATTAAAAGTCCGAAGGTTCAACCAACGGTCCCGATTAGTTCCTTCACCCCATGCTTGAGCTAGCACTGCGCAAACTCTACACCAATATAAAGACACTACACGAGAAGCTCCTTCGAAAAGATAAGTGTCCTGCTTCTTGACCAAACCGACGGAGCACCCGCTTGGGAAAATAAAAGGAGGAATCTCGCAAACCCGGAAGAACAACCCTGTCAAAACCCTTGGTATTGGCAACATACATGTTCAACCTCCAATAAGGTGGACACCGAGAGAATATCGGCGGTTTCGGTCTTCGCAATCAACTCAGCCCATTCATCATTGAAAGATCTTTGATCAACAACTTTCGCGTATGATATGTAAAAGGAGAATATTGCAACGGGGGACCTATCAACTTGAGATGCTCCCTAAGCCAAATAGATCAGTCACGGAGGGGGACTCTTGAGTCATGGCCTTGATCTATACGGCTAAATCAAAACCATGAAGGGTCTCACCCAAGATTAGCGGAATAATGTTCCTAGAACGTTTCCTAGCACAACTGAGAACAACTTCCACCGGTTGGGAATCGACCAAGCCGTCCCCGCACGTAAACAAAACATCTCCGAAAAGAGAAAGAGCGAGAAAGTTCCGCTTATGGACATGAAAAGCGTCATCATCGGAATCACCGGCGAAGCGTCCGGAAAAGAAGAGCAATCAACCCACTTGCGGTGAACCAACCCATAGCAAGTATCGAGGGGATCCCTAACAATTCGTTCAAAGCCTCGGAATGATTCCTATGATACTTAGGAACGACAATCTCGCGATCAAAGGCATATCCAAGATGATGGCGAATTCCTCCCACGGTATAGGCACCATCTCATTCAAAGAAAAATTGAAAAGATGAATAGAGGGATCCCAAAATTGAGCGACACCTGCAATAACTTCCAATCCGGTTGGAGGTTCTTCAAAGTGAAAAGAATTCTAAATCCGAATTCTGCGATAAACTTATTGCGAGACCGGTTGCGAAACGACCTTACAAAATCCCTTGATGCTTGCTTGAAAGATGCAATCACTTCGGAGGACAAAGAAAAATCATCGGCAAATCATGGACGTTGGGGCAATCTCCTTGGAAGCCATGGATCACGGTGGTTGAAGAAGAAGACAAGAGTTTCACCCTAACGGGATATCTCTAGAGTTTGAAAAGCTAGAATGAGTTATGCGGCCGGACTACGGGGTGATTTTATAGGGAAAAGCTGTCAAAATCTGTTTGAAAAAGGAAGAGATTTACTGCCTGGGTAGCGTGTCTCGTGCGAGACACCTTATCTCGCGCGAGATATCCCTAAGGCAAAGCAACGGCGCAGTTCTACTCAAACGGCAATCTAGCCCCGACTTGAGCCAAAGCAAGTCTCGAAAAACACTGCATGTACGAGTTCATAACATGCAATAAAACACCATACTCGGGCTCAAAATTGCGGCTATGACGGCCATTCCATTTCCGAAAACATGGAAAGTCGAGAAATTTAATTAACTAACTAATTAGACCTAGGATTAGGGATTAAGAAAAACCATTGTTTGTGCTACCTATGTGTTCCTAACATGTACGAGAAAAGAAAGAAAAAATTATGCGGGCCCACACGGCCAATATGTACGAATAATCGAGATAAAAAAAAGGGGAGGGGATCACGCCATCAAGTCGCTCGAGCCGCCAGCACCTCCGCCATCACCACCAGGGGGGCTACCATCCCTCCTTGACCTCTTGGCTCCGCAAGTAGGGGTCATAGCCGAGGCCACCGTCGAGGCCGCCGAAGAAGCCTTGGGAACGTGCCTCGGGACAGGTCCGACACCAAAGCCATCAACCCAATTCACGTGATTCAGAGCCCAGAAAGGTGAATCATCAAAGGAAAAGCCCGGTCCAACGCCCAGACAGCTGGATCGTCATCAAAGGGAAAGCCCGGTCCAACGCCCAGACAGGTGGATCGTTATCAAAAAGCCCGGTCCAACGCCCAGACAGGTGGATCGTTATCAAAAAGCCCGGCCCAACGCCCAAACAGGTGGATCGTCATCAGAAAAGCTCGGTCCAACGCCCAAACAGGTGGATCGTCATCAGAAAAGACCGGTCTAACGCCCAGAGAGATGGATCGTCGAATCAAAAACCCGATTCAACGCCCAAACAGGTGAATCGTCATCCCCAACAGCAAAAAGCCCGATTCGGAGCCCAGAACGGCGAATCGTCACAAAAACAACAGGACTCAGAGGACCGGACAGGTAAGCCTTTGTTTTCTAACATATTTCCCGCAGGTTCGGAGCCCGAGACGGGCGAATCTTCGGACAGACGGTATATTCGAATTGGGTCTTGATTTGATTCCTCGGTATGAATTTGCCTTTTCAAAAAAATAAAATCTCCTCGATTTTCAAAAACGTTTTTCAAAATACCTAAAGCAACCTTTTCGTGTTTTGGAGTCGAACTACGTTATGGTACGATTCTCCGATAGAGATACGTAGGCGTAGTGCGGCACGACCATCCCGATGTTCGAATGATGTCTTTTCTATCGTCGACATGACTTCTTTCATAAGACTTGTCGCCGAGGGGCTCTGTAGACACCCCATTACGAACATATCGGATCATACTTATACCACTCTAAGTCTCGCTTTGAGTCAAGAAGTAGAAATCCACCATTTCGTCATGTTTCGTTAAAGTTTTGACTAACAACCGTTAGTTTGGGACTAAACCTGCATACGAGATAACGAGGAAAGGACAAAAGCGTCACAGGGAGCAATATCTCGCCGCGAGATGGCGTGTCTCGCGCGAGATATCTCCCCTCTCGCAGATTGCGGACGACAATTCCCTCGTCGATTTCAACCTCTTTAGGGATAAAACTTTATCTCTCCGGCCAACCAATGGGAGAGGAGGTCTAGAACCATCGATAGGGTTTTAACTCTCCACTTCTTCATATCCAACCTCTATAAATACTTGGTGACTTCCAAGGCTCAAAAGGTCGAAGGTCCCGGACCGCGAATTTACACAACACACACACATTTTGTCGTTTTCTTTCCACTGAAAGAATCCTTCAAAATCACCCTAAAACTCACCTCATAGTTTGTTTGTCAACCTTGTTGATAAACAAGCATCAATCTCCAAACCAAGGACCAAGGCGAAGCTCTGTCCGTGTGAAGGGTCGACTCTAAACTTGAGCCGAAACTCTGCCCACATCACCTCACGCAAGGTAATTCCTAATCTTCCTTCTAATTGATTGTTAGAGTGGTATAAGTCCATAGAATCTAGGATCGGCCTAGAGCCTCTCCAAATCATGGAGACGGTCTCGAAGCAATCGATCCTACATTCCGTTTGACCTCGTCAAATGGACTTTTATTTGTAGTATTTGAATTCGTTTTTTATTTCTTCTTTTGAAAAACCTCTCTTTTCTTTGGCAAGACCGATCTCCGGATCGGGTGAAATGGATGCCTTCTATACCTACCCATTTCATAACCTAAGCCCCGAACCCAAATCTCTTTCAAAATGGTTTTTCTATGTTTCCAATCAAATAATATAGGTGGCGACTCATAAAAATAAAAAGAACCAGAATTTCTTTCTCACAACGCTACACAATCAAGACCTCCATCAAGCTATGCACTTTTCAAGAGCACGCCCCAACGTCACCTTGACCGAGTCAAACGACGGCGGCAACATCAAAGGACATCCGAGGGTCACTCCGGCATCAAACGGCCCGACTCATGTACGCTTCCAAGCCGGGGCTTGTCTTCGCCCTCACGCGCTTCAAAAAAAGAGAGCTCGAGCAAGGGCTCACACAAAAAAAAAAAAGAGAGCTCGAGCAAGGGCTCACAAAAAATAAAAAAAAAGAGAGCTCGAGCAAGGGCTCACAATAAAAATAAAAGAAGCTCAAGCAGAAGCTGCAAAAAAGTGGTCAAGAGCCCGACGCCAACAAGAGGCAAGGAAGCTACGAAAAAGACCGTCAAAACGACTTGTCAGGGGATCATTCAACCTCTCAGCCAAGCACAAAGCCCAAGCAAAAGGGATTGCCGTCATGGCCCAGACTGCTTCAGTCCGCAAATGCAACAGAAAAGTTCAAAGATGGACGCCGACAAGGTGCACAAAAAGAAACAAAGGCAAACAAGAGATCTTGCGTCTCGACAAATCTTTAAAAGTAAATCACAAATCACTAACGGTTACAACATTTCTTGATGAGTTCAAGCACGGTCTACTCTCAAGTTCACAACATGCTAAAAACTGACTTAATACATTTAACAAATAATGTGTTTACAATGCAATGAATGGATACCTAGGAGGTCATTCCGCGCCATCTGCGCTTGTCCCCTCGCCATTCTTTCCTTTCTTCCCTCGTCCCCTGCGTGTCTTCTTTCGCTCAACGCGAACCAACTCTGCGTCTCTCGAGTCAGAGATCAGGAGTCCTCCCCGTAGAGTCAAACAATCCAGTAGCTCTCAGGGCTTCATTCGCCCGTGCTTCGGCTCGGATATCCTCCCTGCGAGTCTGTAAAAGAGGACCTATCCCTGTCAGTCGGTCAACTCTAGTCTCGTAGTCAAACAAAGTGTCTCCCGTCACATCCTGAGGGTCAGACCAGGCTTCGGCACTCCTAAGGCAATAGCTACCACGGCAGCCGGGTCCCAGAATCGCTACACGCCTGCTCTCTAAAGCCACTTGGGACTGCCCAACACGGTGCTCATACCAGGCCAGGTACTGAGTCGTCAATACGACACTCTCCCGACGTCTAAGGAGCACCACATGAGGGAAAGCGGAATACTTCCATACCCTCAGAAAATACAAGAAAGCACCTGAAGCTGCCATACAAAGAGGAGCTATCTCCGTAGTAGCAAGGTCATCCCAGCCCTACAAAGGCTCCTGCTTCATCCCAAACTGTCGGGAAACAAGCGACGGAATATAGAAGGAGGACCAAGACAAACCTGGAACTCTAACAACATAGGACCCTTCCTGAAAGACCCTCCTAGTCTCAATCCTCCAGTAAGGAACCCACCAATGGATCTGATGCGTACCAAGCTGTGCCATCCATCTCTCCCAAGCGGACTGATCCATATCCAACACAAGAGGTCGCTGAGCAAATGACCACGGACTAAACGACGTCGGAGCCTCGGGCATGGCCTGAAGTCTCTCTCGCAGCCACAGGGTGAGCAAAGCGGGGCTTCCCCCTCTCATGAAACGATCCCCAGTCGCCAGACGGTCGATACCATGAAGAGTCTCCCCCAGCACCAACGGGACAATATCCTCTCCAGCTCTGCAGTGCCCAACCACATCTAGCAAAGCACCATCGCAAATGCCAAGGGAGCTGACCAGGAAAAGCGTCGCCATCACACACAAGGCAAATGCGTCCCAAGAGACATCACTCTCATCAGCCATGAACCGCTTCGGCATCTCAGAAATGTCAATATGACCCGAATCAAGGATCATGCCCTGCACTTCTTCCAATGAAGTACGAAGAAAGCCTGCAAGCTTCACGCTCACCGCAGCACCACCAATCAAAGGAAGCGAGATGGCCTCCACCTCCGGTCCTCCAATCAAAGCCCGAAAATCCTCAAAGGTGGGCACCATTTCATTGTAGGAGAAACAATACACATGCCTCCTAACATCCCAGAACTTCGCGGCAGCCCGCAATAACTCCCAATCAGGAACCAACTCCTTAAAAGACCAAATCGAGCAAAGACGAAACCTTACCTCGAAAGCCCGTCTCTGATGCCTCATACGGCGCCGCATCCACGTTTTCAGCTGCTCAAGGAAGTGTGCTTGCCTCTCCTGCGAAAGCCTCGGCAAAATTCTAGGGACGTACGAAGAATCCATGGCAAAAATGGAGGTTCCTAGAGAAAATGGGGAAGAAAGCTCGAAAATGGCTGCAAATGGGGAAAATGGGGAAGGACCAGACACTGGAAAGCATTTATTTCCTTCCCAAAAGCAAGACTGGTCCGTACGGACCTCTTTGCATGCTAGGTATGTCCGTACGGACCTCCTTGCAATCATGACACATTTCCCCAGCAAACAGTACAACAACCACTGTTCTCAGCAGGACCTTGCTCCAAACTGCCCAAACACTGGCCAAAGCCATTTCTGGCAAACATACACTACCTACAAACACACTCTTAGCTCACGTGGTATGCACAAAATAAAAAAAATAATAGCAACAATTTCTAGGACAATTCCCGTGAATCACAAAAATGACATTACATCTTAAAATAAAATGTTGTTTGCCATGCAAATACGAGTGTTTTATTACAGGTACATCTAATGTCTGTTGCTAAAAGAAAAAAAAGAAGATATGGAAAGAGGGAAAGCAAATGAACCCTAGTCCGAATCCTCAGCATCATCATCCTCGCCAAGATCATCAAGAGAGAAGTCGGGCATCCCGGTGAACTCGCCCATCATATCCTCGTCATCAGAGTACCGAGCCCCCTCCGGAGGTTGGTACTCAAAGTACTCAGAAGGATCAAATCCGGCAAAAGGATCAAATAAAGAAGGCTCTGACGAACCCTCACCCTGTGCATCCTGCTGAGGAAAGAACTGGTAAAGGGTCTGCGGCCTCGGAGCTCCCGAAGACGTCCCGGCATCCATGCTATGCCGCCCCCTCGAAGGTCCCTCCTGCTGTGGCTCCGGCTCGGCTCTCGGTGGAGGAACATCTACAGAATGCCTCGAAGGCATCGGCTCGTACGCCGGCACACGCCGCGAGGACCGGCAAGACAGCTTCGACGCCATCTTCTTCGCAAAAGACCGCATCGCCACGTAACGGCGGGTCAGCATGTCAAAAGCCCTCCCCATGACCTGCACAAGCAAGCAGCCAAAGAAACGCTCAGCAATACAGTCATACAGAAAAGATGCCAAGATGGAAAAGAGTAAGCACACTCACCGATCTATCAGGATCCACGCGGTAGGCAGCAGGAGCCTGCTCAGGGACGGGTACAGACACCCTCCTCCTCGAGGAATCCCCACGAACATACGTAAAGTCCGGCCCAGGCACCGGAACCTCTGGGGGAACCTGCGGACCAGCCTCCCTCTCCCTCGCCAACACCTGTGGCGTCCTCAACTTCCTCCTCACGAAGGCCCCATACTCCTCTCTATACAACACAAACTCATCGGCACTCACGCCGCCCAGATACCTCTCAAAATCTAACACATCCATATCACGGGAATCCAACATCCCAAAAGGAGGGTCCCTCGGAGCCAAGGGAAGCATACCCGGGCCATCTTTGCCGGAAGACCCGCTCCCAGTGTACATGACATCACAAGTCGGGCCCCGCGGCATCTTCCGCTGCACCGTCACCGTGGGAGCCCCTCGAAGTCATCATCCTCGTACCGAGCCCAAGGATACAGAACAAACCTCTCCGGGCTATCTCTCTCCAAATGCTCCTGCACATCCCCGTAGGCGATGGTGAGCTTCCCCCTGCTGGTCCTCCTCCTCCTCGCCGGGCGAGCCCAGCCCAACATAGCGGGATACGCTGCTACGGCCCTAGGATCTCTATCCCACGGGAAGCACTGGAAAATCTCATAGAACCACACATGTGACAAAAACAGAAAAGGCTCAGTGCAAAAGAAGATGGAGAAACGACAAATTGCTAAATCAAAAACAGCAATGAACTCATACCTCCAAAGCAAAGTCAAAACAAGCCAAGGAACTGGCTACACCCCGGCGGCTAAACCGGTCCAAGGAGAAGTAGAGCTCGGCCAGGCCCGCCTCGCCCCAAGCAATGTCACAGACTCTCTCCAAGTCAATCAAGCTCTCCAGCAGAGCAAAAGGAGCCGTAGTCGAGTGGTTCGAGAACAAAGTCTCGGAAAGCGCAAACCACAGGAAGGAGCGCGCCAGCTGCTCCGCCGTCACCTGGCCGGTACCCCGAACATAGGCCCCAATGCTAGCCGTGATCCTCATCTCAACATCACTATACAGCATGCCAAGACCCCTGCGAGGAACAGGCGCAAAGCCCAGCAGCTCCGTCACCACATCCTCGGCGATCATATCTCGCCACCGCACTGGCCCTCCTTTGAAGGAAAGCCCGGTGATAGCAGCAAAGTCTGTAGGCGTCACTGTCACCTCTCCCCAGCTCAGATGGAAGGTGTGGGTGGTATCCCACCAATACTCAGAAAGGCCAAGGAAGACGCTCTTTTTCTTCCTCGTGTCAGAAACCCCGGCCAAATTCTCTACGAGACCAGCCTCCTGGGACTCGGCCTACCATCCACAGAAATATCAGGCATCCGCTGACACAACTCAACAACAGCCTCGAGCGATCCCCGAGTCTTCATCTTCTTGGCCTTCCCAGCCAAGAGCCCCTCATCCTGCAGGTAAACACAGCAAAGGTACGTCATTCACAGTACTTAATACAAAAGAAAATCAAAAGCACAAAAGACCGTCCCAACACGGCAAAGCACATATATCCCGTCACTAAACACGGCACATATTGCACATATTTTTTACATGCAACTCAAAACATGACATGCATTATACATACTTTTTCCATACAGTCCGTCACAAAACACGGCACACACTGTACAAATTTTCTCAACAGAGGGATCAAGCACTACACGACACATTTTCAAAATAACCCGTCACAAAACACGGCACATATTGCACATATTTTCCCCACAAAGTCCGTCACCAAAAACACGGCACACACTGCATAACATATTTTCAAAAGAAAAGTCCGTCCCTACACGACACATACTTTCAGACAAAACCCGTCACGAAACACGGCACCTGTCACATTTTTTCTACAAAATTTGTCCCTACATGACAATTTTTCCCACATTGTACATACATAAATAGCATAAGGTACAAAACACCAAAACATGCATTTTCATAGAGAGGCACTTTATTTTCACAAATAAAAGCTAATCTACACATTTCTGCACAAAATGCACATATTCACAATATTTACATGCTAACTTTCAACAATTCGTCAAGAATTTCACAAAAGGCATGAAAAATAACAAAAGCCCAAATATGCAAAAAACTAAAATCTAGTTTTAGCATTCAAAAAAAAAAATTCGAGCAGGGAATCGAAACGGAAAGGATTTCTTACCTCCCTGACGTTCCTAGAGCGACGATTGTGCACCTCCGGATTCGGATACAGTACATCCGGATTCTTCGAAGATGGAACAAAGGAGATCCAATTTCTTTGGAGCTCCATCCGTTGCTCGATCACATCTTGACTGCGTTGTCGACGACCCCTCCGAGATCCTTCCGCCATTGCGTGCAATTCAAGCGAAAAATGGAAGATTTTGGTGTAAAAATGGAGGTTTTCTCCTTCTCTCTCTCTCGGATGCACGAACTGAAGAAGAAGAAGTGAAGGGGGCCTCCGGGTTTTAATCCCTGTCAAAACCTGGGAACTGTAAAAAACCAACTTGGTCCGTACGGACCTCTTTGCATCCCAGGTTGGTCCGTATGGACCTTCTTGCAAGGGAGGGCCAAATTACTTTCCTGCCCTTATAATCTTTGCCCCTGGCTGTCCTAAAGCCTATTTCAGCAAATTCAGTGCAGTATGGTCCTTAACCCATCAATTCAAGAACCGGTCATCAATGTAAGCCCGGACCTCGCCCACTCAACGGCAATTCAACCACCGGCCATCAATGTAAGCCCGGACTTCGCCCACTCAACTGCAATTCAACCACCGGCCGTCAGTGTAAGCCCGGACCTCGCCCACTCAATGGCAGTTCAACCACCGGCCATCAAAGTAAGCCCGAGCTCCTTCCCCAACAAGTCAAAAGGAAGTCATACAAGACAACATATCCCCAGCACCGACCGTCAATGTAAGCCCGGACTTCGCCCAATCAACGGCAAAACAAGCGCAAGAAGGAGCCAACACCTCCCAGCACAAATCTCAAGGCACAAAATGCCTCCAAAATGCTCAACGACAACGCAAGCACCGGCCATCAAAGTAAGCCCGAGCTCCTTCCCCAACAAGTCAAAAGGAAGTCGTACAAGACAACATATCCCCAGCACCGGCCGTCAGCGTAAGCCCGGACCTCGCCCACTCAACGGCAAAACAAGAACTAGAAGGAGCCAACACCTCCGAGTACTAATCCCAAGGCATGAAACGCCTCCAAAATGCTAAATAGTGAAGCAATCACCGGCCATCATCCTTGCCCACTCAACGGCAACTCAAACACCGGCCATCAAAGTAAGCCCGAAGTCACCCTCTCAGCATGAAGGCCCCTACAGGGCCACGATAAATCCCCAACGGATGAACACCGGCAGTCATCGTAAGTCCAACCTTCTCCCCAGCAGACAAAGCACGAGGCATCTACACCTCTCGCAATCAAAACTCAAGGCAGCCATGCCTCCACAACCGCAGCCAGAAGACGATTCAAAGTCCTCACGCATGGCAACCCGTAGCCAGAAAACGATTCAAAGTCCTCACCCATGGCAACCCGCAGCCAGAAGACGATTCAAAGTCCTCACGCATGGCAAACCGCAGTCAGAAGACGACTCAAGTTTTCATACATGACACCACCGCAGCCAGAAGACGATTCAAAGTCCTCACGCATGGCAAACCGCAGCCAGAAGACGATTCAAAGTCCTCACGCATGGAAACCCACAACCAGAAGATGATTCAAAGTCCTCACGCATGGCAACCCGCATCCAGAAGACGATTCAAAGTCCTCACGCATGGCAAACCGCAGTCAGAAGACGACTCAAGTTTTCATACATGACACCACCGCAGTCAGAAGACGATTCAAAGTCCTCGCGCATGGCAAACCGCAGCCAGAAGACGATTCAAAGTCCTCACGCATGGCAAACTGCAACCAGAAGACGACTCAAGCCTTCATACTATCTCCAGCCTGGAAGGCTTTAAACCACTCGGTCCGGAAGACTGTATAAACCTCCATCACTATCTCCAGCCCGGAAGGCTTTAAATCACTCGATCCGAAAGACCGTATAAACCTCCCAAATCACTATCTCCGGCCCGGAAGGCCTTAAACCACCCGATTAGGAAAATCGTAAAATTTCCACCCCAGGACACCACCACGTCCTCACAATTGACCTCGGCGGTCACCACATCTTAGGACACCACCCTGTCCTTACCACTGACCTCGGCGGTCACACGATACTTCAGGGCACCATCACGCCCACATACACTCACAACTTCATGACCTCTAAACTACGGCCAGGCTTGATTCCCGCCAGGGATACGTAGGAATCCTATCACAGGGACCAGCCATCGACCTATACGGTCACCCAGGACACCACCACGTCCACCCATAGATTCTTAGTCAGAGGACATCTCCCGTCCTCTTGCACTACAACACTCACACACGAACTACGATCAGGCTTGATTCCTGCCAGGGATACGTAGGAATCCTATCACAGGGTCTAGCCACCTGGCCTAAACGGTCACACACACAGGACACCGCCACGTCCTCCCACCGACCTCCACGGTCACTTCCTCTCCCAGCACGCGATCCAGATTAGGACCTTTATCTTATCAACGACCCCACTTCCTCCGAAAGTGACGTCGTTGAGGGGCTTCTGTAAGTACCCCAATCTGGATCACCCTCTGCCGAACACCCAGGAAACACCGCAGACTCACAAACACAGTCTCGAAGACCTATGGCACTCAAAACCCTCTAAAAACCTTCAACCAAACCAAGGGAGGGGCCTTTCTGGGATAAAAAGGGACAAAAGGACCTTTTGGGAATTTTCAGAAAATTGGAAAAGCAAAAGTAGTCCGTACGGACCTCTTTGCTTTAATAATTACTGAATCCTCTTAAAGTCCACAATATTCCCTCAAATCCCGGGGAAAATGATTACCCACATGCATAGTTGGTCCGTACGGACCTCTTTGCATGTCAAGATGGTCCGTACGGACCTTATTGCACAGGGGACATCATAATTCCAGAATATTCACCATCATCACATATTCCCTCAAATCGAGAAAAACCAAAATTCTGGATAATCAGGGAGGTCCGTACGGACCTCTTTGCAATTTTCTCCTACTATAAATAGAGGGCTCCCCCTCCCTCATTTTACACATCTCCCTCTTCTCTCTTCCTCCCTTAGCCTTCAGGCTCCCCTCTAAGACCCTTCGGGGCAATCCTGGCCCCTTTCGGATCCTTCCGAGGCCTTCCGAGCCCCCTCGTGGTGCTCCGAAGCCTCCCCGAGCGCTCCCGCGACGCTCCCGCGCTGCCCGAGGCACTCTCGAGGTACTCTGAGGCCCCTCATGGTACTCCGAGGCCTTGCCTGGTCTTTCCCGAGGCGTCTCGGCTCTTTCCGAGTCAAACCGGCGATCCCAAACCACGCCGAAACTCTGTCCGAGTGACTCCTGCCACCCCAACGCACGCCGAACCTCTGCCCGAGTGATCCCTGCGATCCCAATGCACACCGAAACTCTGCCCGAACGCAGCCTACAATCTCAACTCACGCCGAAACTCTGTCCGCAGACAACCGGCCCCTCCCGAAGCAATCCCGGTCCGTGCCGGAACATCATTCCATCCTCAAACACTATTCCCCTGTGGAAGACAGACACGAACCAATATTGGTAAGGCTTCCTTCCTACACTATTTCAATACATTTCAATACGCAGTGTACAATGTAGACATCCGACACAGCATGCATTTTTAAAAGCACACACACACACACACAACAGTTAAAGAATATTAGGGGTATCCGAAAGACTCATTTTTACAAGGCGACTCGGGTGAGCTCTAAGATTCTAATATTCTCTTCCCGAGGAGTCATCTGACCTCCGAACTCAAAATCCCATCACACAAAAACAGTTTATTATTATTTTTAAACTGATGCCCTTTTTCAATGTTTTGGGCTTAATAATAAAAACGGCGTGGCGACTCTACAAAGCAAAACACGGCGAGACACCTCCAACTAACGCTGAAGCGGAATAAAGCCAGATGCCGGGGCGCGAACGCGCTGCCTCTCGGATCCGGGCGAACATTCCCGAACAGCGACGCGAATGCGAGATGCTTCAGGGCCCTCCGCGCGCGAGCCGGATCCCGGGTAATTTCAGTAATAGCTCTATGTCCAAGGCCCTTTGCTGTCTCAATCCCCAAATTGCTTGCGAGTGGTAGATGACTTTGTGAACAGGCTTGTGAGGCTGCTCTCTTGATTTGAAGATGATCGAAGAAAACTCTCCTTGTTGATTTGATTTGAAGAGGAACGAATGATGCTCGATGAAGAAGGTTGAAGAATACTCTCCCTTTGTCCTTGATTTTTTTTCTTAGTGACGCACCCTGGTTTTTGCCTATACCGCCCTTTTGGGTTTTCAATCTAGCGGGCATCTCTTTTGTGCCTTTTTTTTCTTTTTTTTTAAAAGTAGTATGTTAACTCGAAGATAAATCAGAGGAGAGAATCTTATTGAGGAGAGAGAGATGAGATCTCAAGTTAGTTGAGGAGAGACGGACTCTATTTTTGGAAGGTGATCCAAGCATTGATTCTTTGGAGAAGTGTATTCTCTAATGATGAAAGTGAGAAGCAGAGAGGAAAGCTCCTAATACAGATTCGATTGTTTTGAGGAGTTGAAGTAGAGATTAACTAGGGCAGGAAAGGTTAGGAAGCCCCAGATTTGATGCTTGGATTTCAAGAGAGTGTATAAGAGTGGCTAACAGGAAGCCCCTAGACTCAACAAGAAACGCTACTTGGCTCAAAGATCTAGAAAAGTTGTTCTACCTTTTAATGAACCGTGCATCATCTAGAAGTTTCTAAATAAGTTTGAGAAGAAAGCCAATCATTAGTATGACTTAAGGTTAAATATTTTTCTTGATACTGAAAGTCTTCTTCACTTGATGTAAGAGGATGTTGAGTAATCTTCATTTCTTTTGTTGGTATCACTTGACTCTTCTTCTTTGCAGGTGAGTCCTTCATTCATTTGAGGTTTCACCTTTGTTGTGGGGGCGATGAAAGATTGAGAGTTTTTTTTTTTTACTCTCAAAGCTTTGAATTGAGTAGCCCCACTCGTCTTGGAATGAAGGTTGGCAGCAGCAACTTTTGGGGTTTTTTTTTCGCTTGTTGACTTTTGACTTTCAATAGGGGTAATGTTTAGCCCTTAAGCTTTCTAAGGATAACTTTCTTCTTAAACTCGCTTAGAAGTCTCTATTTTTGCGATTATTTAGGGAATGGAGGGTCCATTATTTTCTATGAATTAAGTGATGCTCATGAGGTAGAACAACCTTAGGGAAAGTGTTTAGGAAAATAAAATATCTTTGATTAATCGGAGAAATTGAAACAGACTCGATAGTTTAGAAGACACAAACTAGAGGAGGTGAGAAGTACTAGAAATACAGAACGACTTTTCGAGTTCATACTTGAAAATTTAAAACCTAATCTACTTCTATCAAATGAGAAAGAGAGATGATAGTTGAAGCCCCAAAGTGGTAAGTGTAGATTTCTTCTTGGAGCTTCATCTTCTTCATGGATTGCGAGGGAGAGGATTGGTGATGACGTTGGGACGTTCTAACTCTCCATTGTCAAAGAGGTCTTGGATGAGGTCCTTCAAATGATGGCAGGTGTTGGTGTCGTGGCCGGTGAAGTTGTGGTACTTGCAGAATAAGTGATGAGCATGATTAGGACCTATATCCTTAGAAGGACCGCCTTCCCTTGGTTTGATCTTTTCATTCTTGACAAGCACATCGAAGAGTTCTTCTTGAGTGATTCCTTCAATTTTGTCATAGTGCCTCTTTTTCTTTTGGGGAGGAGGAACAGCTAAATACTTACCGGTGTTGGCGCGGTTGAATGCAATGGCATTGACTGAAGCATCCTTACTTGTGGTAGGCTTGTTGTAGCGAAAGGTACTTTCCTTCTTTTTACTTTTTAGGAAGTCATCAATCCTAATCCCGGACTCATGGAGTTCATTGAAGCTAGGAAAGTAATTGCCGGCGAGCTTCTCTTGAAATTCATTACGGAGGCATTGAAGGAATATGTGGATTTGCTCTTTGAGGGTAGGTCTTTCGACAATTTCAGTAAGTTTGAGTCTCCATCTTCTAGCAAATTCAGCAAAAGACTCATTTGCATATTGCTTGGTTTGTTCAAGATCCCTCCTAGTAGGGCGGTAAGTGGAGTTGTCTTCAAACTGCCTTTGGAAGATTAAACATGCATATGATCAGTCAAGCCTTGTAGTCATAGAAAGAAACATGTACCAATCTCTTGCAGTACCTTCTAAAGTTTAAGGAAAGCATTGGGTCAAGATTGTGTTATCAGAACTCAACTGTGATTGGATGACCGGATTAATAAGGTTTTATCCAAAAAAGAGTTTGAAACGGAGAAGGAGAGTGATTCTGCACATCCTGCAGAGGGCTTGTCTCGCGCGAGACACGTATGTCCCGTGCGAGACAACTAGTCGGTTGACTATTTTGTCCTCTTCAGTTATTCCATTAGAAGTTAGGTCCAAAACTAACGAGGTTAGTCAGAAACTTAACGAAACATGACGAAACTGATATGCTTTCATCAAAACATAAAAGAGAGACGAAGAGTAGTGTAATCATGAATTATTGATTCAGAATGGTGTGTCTACACCTTTCCATATATCAATGCATCCAATTAAGTGCGTTAAGAATCTCTTCAAGCGTCAAGCATCTTTTTCGCGCCAAGCATCCATCACGTCAAGTATCATCAAAAAGCTCGGTCCCGAATCGCCAGGATCGTCACCAATTAGATGTGTCAAGTATCTAGATTTAGTATGTCAAATACTCATCTCAGCAAAAGCCCGATTCAGGGCCCAGATAGGTGAATCATCATCAAAAAGCCTGGTCCCGAATCGCCAAGATCGTCACCAGTTAGATTTGCCAAGCATCTAGAATTAGTATGTCAAATACTCATCTCAGCAAAAGCCCAATTCAGAGCCTAGACAGGTGAATCGTCATCAAAAAGCCCGGTCCCGAATCGCCAGGATCGTCACCAATTATATGTGTCAAGCATCTAGAGTTAGTATGTCAAATACTCATCTCAACAAAAGCCCGATTCAGAGCCCAGACAGGTGAATCGTCATCAAAAAGCCCGGTCCTGAATTGCCAGGATCATCACCAATTAGATGTGTCAAGCATCTAGAGTTAGTATGTCAAATACTCATCTCAGCAAAAGCTCAATTCAGAGCCCAGACAGGTGAATCGTCATCAAACATCCCGATTCAGAGCTCAGACATGTGAATCGTCAAATCAAAAGCCCGATTCAGAGCCCAGACAGGTGAATCGTCATCATAAAGCCTGGTCCCAAATCGCCAGGATCGTCACCAATTTGATGTGTCAAGTATCTAGAGTTAGTATGTCAAATACACATCTCAGCAAAAGCTCGATTCAGTGCCGAGACAGGTGAATCGTCATCAAAAAGCCCGATTCAGAGCCCAAACAGGTGAATCGTCAAATCAAAAGCCCGATTCAGAGCCCAGACAGGTGAATCGTTATCAAAAAGCCCAATCCCGAATCGCTAGAATCGTCACTAATTAGATGTGTCAAGCATCTAGAGTTAGTATGTCAAATACTCATCTCAGCAAAAGCCCGATTCAGAGCCCAGACAGGTGAATCGTCATCAAAAAGCCCGATCCCGAATCGCCAGGATCGTCACCAATTAGATGTGTCAAGCATCTAGAGTTAGTATGTCAAATACTCATCTCAGCAAAAGCCCGATTTAGAGCCCAGACAGGTGAATCGTCATCAAAAAGCCCGATCTCAAATTGCCAGGATCGTCACCAATTAGATGTGTCAAGCATCTAGAGTTAGTATGTCAAATACACATCTCAGTAAAAGCTCAATTCAGAGCCCAGACAGGTGAATCGTCATCAAAAAGACCGATTCAGAGCCCAGATAGGTGAATCGTCAAATCAAAAGCCCGATTCAGAGCCCAGACAGGTGAATCGTCATCATAAAGCCTGGTCCCAAATCGCCAGGATCGTCACCAATTAGATGTATCAAGTATCTAGAGTTAGTATGTCATATACTCATCTCAGCAAAAGCTCAATTCAGAGCTGAGACAGGTGAATCGTCATCAAAAAGCTCTATTCAGAGCCCAAACAGGTGAATCGTCAAATCAAAAGCCCGATTCAGAGCCCAGACAGGTGAATCGTTATCAAAAAGCCCGGTCCCAAATCGCTAGGATCGTCACCAATTAGATGTGTCAAGCATCTAGAGTTAGTATGTCAAATACTCATCTTAGATCAAAAGCCCGATTCAGCGCCCCGACAGGTAAATCTTTATCCCCAGCCAGTGCCCGATTCAGATCCCTGAAATGCGAATCGTCACAAAACCAACAAAGGACCGAACAGGTAAGCCTTTATTTTCTAACATCCTTCCCCACAGGTTCGGAGCCCAGATAGGCAAATCTTCAGATAGACAGGTATATTCAGAATTGGGTTTTGATTTGATTCCTCATTATGAATTTAACTTTCCAAAATTAAAATCTCCTTGATTTTCAAAATGATTTTCAAAATACCTAAAGCAGCCTTTTTGTGTTTTGGAGTCGAACTACGTTTTGGTCTGATTCTCCGATAGAGATACGTAGGCAGCCGTGCAGCACGACTATCCTGATATTCAGAATGATGTCTTTTCTTTCGACGACATGACTTCTTCCATAAGACTTTTCGCCGAGGGGCTCTATAGACACCCCATTCTGAACCTATCGGAGCAGAGTTATACCACTCTAAGTCTCGCCTTTGAGTCAGGAGTCGAAATCCATCATTTCGTCATGTTTCGTTATGTTTTGACTAACAGGCGTTAGTTTGGACTAAGCTGCATGCGAGATAACAAGGGAGGACAGAATTGTCCATTGAGCAGCCTTGTCCCGCGTGAGATATGGCGTGTCTCATGCGAGACTAGCCTTCTGCAGATGAGTAGAATCGGTTCCCTTGTCGATTTCAAACTCTCTTCTTGATAAATCTTATCAAATCAGGTTCTCCAATGATATTTTAGTTCTGAAAGCTTACTTGGGAGGTATCGCAATCCACCTTTACCTCTTAAACCCCTATAAATACTAGATGACTTTCAGTATTTCAGGCCGGATCCCTGATCAAAAAACACAATACACACACTTTGTTGGTTTCTCTCCTTGAAAGATTCCTACAAAATCACCCTAAATCACCTAAAGTTTGTTTATCAACCTTGTTGATCAACAAACATCAAGATTCAAGTCAAGGATTGAGGCGAAGCTTTGTTCGCATCAAGATTCGAATCTAGGATTGAGTCGAAACTCTGTCTGAATCTCTCCTCAAAAGGTAATCTTCCTTCTTTCTTTAGTATTCTAATTGATTATTAGAGTGGTATAGAACATTGAACCTAGGATCGGACTAGAGCCTCTCCAAATCATGGTGACGGTCTCGAAACAATCGGTCCTATATTCCGTTTAACCTAGTTAAATGGATGTCTTTATTTGTTTCTTTTTTAAAATGATTCTTCTTTGGAAACCCCCTCTAGCAAGATCGATCTCCGGATTGGGTGGATGCGGTGCTCCTTGACCTTCCAAATCCATCACTTAAGCCCTGAACCCAAAAAATTTTCAAAATGGTTTTTTCTATATTTTCAATCAATAATATAGGTGGCGGCTCTAAAATAAAAAATAAAAAGTTCGAAAAACCTGAATTTTCCGCGCATCGCTACATATGGTTGCCGAGGTCACGGACTTGAAGTTTGCTGCCGTCACAGACTTTGTTGATGTTGCCGAGGTCACGGACTTGAAGTTTGCCGCCGTCACAGACTTTTTTGATGTTTTCGAGGTCATGGACTTGAAGTTTGCTGCTGTCACGGACTTTGTTGATGTTGCCGAGGTTACGGACTTGAAGTTGTCGGTTGAGGTGAAGGTTCTGTCGGCTCCTATAATGCAAGGATATATGCATGCTGGTCTCGGATGGACCCTAATGATTCTTACCTTTCTCCACCTGCTATCACATAAAGATTCCAAATAGATTTTTCAGATTTTAGTTGTTTAACTGGACTTACGTGGTGGTGTCCATGTCTGTTCGTGTAAATGGCCGGCTGGTCATTTTGGTGGTGAGTTTATAGATAAGTATATGGTATATGGACATGTAGGGACATTGTATGGATTTATATTTGAGATGGGTGAACTATAGGAGTGAACTATTGTTTGACAAGTTGGGACCAAATCAGGTTTTTACAGAATCTGTTGCTAGTCAGCAAGGCTGAATTTCAATGAGTAACCTTGTGCGAACATATCTAGGCCATTTGCTAATCTTCATTCTTAATTCTCCTTTGAATCGTATCTCTAGGAGGAAAACGATTATAAATCTGTCGACTGTCGTAATGGTGTTATATCCAAGTCTCTTTCCTACCTCAAGCCCCAAGTTGCTTGAATGTGGTAGATAACCTTGTGAACAGGCTTGTGAGTCTGCTCTCTTGATTTGAAGATGATCGAGAAGGCTCTCCTTGTTGATTTGATGTTCGATGAAGAAGGTTGAAGAATAGTCTCCCTTTGTCCTTGATGATTTTTTTTGTGACGCACCCTGGTTTTTGCCTAGACCGCCCTTTCGGGATTTCAATCTAGCGGGTATTTCTTTTGCGTCTCTTTTTTTTTGAAAATAGTATGTTAACTCGAAGAGAACTCAGCAGATAAAATCTTATTGAGGAGTGAGAGAGATGAGATCTCAAGTTAGTTGAGGAGAGACGGACTCTATTTTTTGGAAGGTAATCCAAGCATTGAGTATTTGGAGAAATGTATTCTCTAATGATGAGAGTGAGAAGCAAAGAGGAAAGCTCCTAATGCAGATTTGATTGAAGTAGAGATTGGCTGGGGAGGAAAGGTTAGGAAGCTCCAATTTTGATGCTTGGATTTCAAGAGTGTGTATGAGAGTGGCTAACAGGAAGCCTCTAGACTCAATAAGAAACACTACTTGGCTCAAATATCTAGAAAAATTGTTCTACATTTTAATGAACCGCGCATCATTTAGAAATTTCTAAATAAGTTTGAGAAGAAAGCCAATCATTAGTATGACTTAAGGGTAAACATTGATACTGAAAGTCTTCTTCACTTGATGCAAGAGGATGTTGAGTAATCTTCATTTCTTTTGTTGGTATCACTTGACTCCTCTTCTTTGTGGGAGAGTCCTTCATGCATTTGAAGTTTCTTTTTTGTTGTGGGGGTGATGAAAGCTTGAGAGTTCCTTTTTTTGTACTCTCAAAGCTTTGAATTGAGTAGCCCCACTCTTCTCGAAATGAAGGTTGACAGCAACACCTTTGGCTTTTTTCATTTGTTGACATTTGACTTTTAGTAGGGGTAATGTTCAGCCCTTAAGCCTTCTACTGATAACTTTCTTCTTAAACTCGTTTAGAAGTTTCTATTTTTGCGATGATTTAGGAATAGAGGGTCCATTATTTTGCATGAATTAAATGATACTCATGAGGTAGAACAATTTTAGGGAAAGTGTTTAGGAAAAGAAATGACTTTGATTAATCGAAGAAATTAAAACATACTCGATAGTTTAGATGACACAAACTAGAGGAGATGAGAGGTACTAGAAAGACAGAATGACTCTTCGAGTTTATATTTGGAAATTTAACCTAATCTACTTCTATCAAAGGAGAAAGGGAGAGGATAGTTGTAGCCCCAAAGTGGTAAGTGTAGATTTCTTCTTGGAGCTTCATCTTCTTCATGTATTATGAGGGAGAGGATTGGTGATGATGCTGGGACGTTCTAACTCTCCATTATCAAAGAGGTCTTGGATGATGTCCTTCAAGTGATGGCAAGTGTTGGTGTCGTGGCCAGTAAAATTGTGGTACTTGCAGAATAAGTGATGAGCATGATTAGAACTCACATCCTTAGGAGGAACACCTTCTCTCATTGGAATATTTCCTTCTTTAACAAGGGTGTCAAGGAGACCCTCTTGAGTGATTCCTTCGAGTTTGTCATAGTATCTCTCCTTTTTTTTCTTCTTGGGAGGAGGAATAGTAGGGTATTTGCCGGTGTTGGAATGGTTGAATCTATTACGGTAGGCATGATCCCAATATTCTTCTTGAGCTTGCAGGTAGGTACGAAGTGCTTTGATTTCTTCTTCGTAGTATTCATTTTGTACTTGTAGACAGGATTGAAGTGTCTCAACCTCTTACTTATAGTAATCGCCTTGGGCTCGTAGGCGAGTTTTAAATTTTCCCCTCCATTTGTCGTTGGAAGTGGGTAAATAAGACATGAGCATGCACTTCGACCATTTGATTCACTTCCTCTTCTAGACGGGACTTTAGAGCTTCGATCCCTTGTGTATCTTGAGTGTTGGGAGGAGAATTAACCATTGTGATGAAACTAGTTTCCTTGATTTCGGCTTCGGTGACAGAAGGAGAAGCAGACATTACGTTGAGTTTTGGCGATGGACCTAGATGTGTAGCAACCGTGTTAAACCATGATCCAGTCCCAACAAGTCGGCTGAATAGGGTGCATGAAGGTTGGAAGGTTTTGGCCAAAACACGAATAGACCGAACACTTGTCTCGCATGGGACAAGTAGTCTCGCGCGAGACAACACCACAGTAAGTCACATTTTTTTCTGATATTAATCCTAATTTTGGTCGGACGGAAAATCCATTTTGGGGGTTTCTAACATTCGAAATCCAAACATAAATACCTAGGGGTCAAAGTTATCTCAAGTAATATCGAGTTTTGTGCAATAAATTTGGAAATAAAATTTTCTCTTTAGGGGCAAATCCGAAGGGACAATCATAGGGACATTTCCGAAGGGACAATTCCGAAGCAACAATTTATTGATTTCTTTTCCATGGCTTATTGCACAAAAAATGATATAGACAAGAGATTACAAAGACTCCAAAATTAAACCGACCGGTCATAGAGTGTCCTAAAAAGTAAATCTACATATTATGTGGTTGATGCAGGGCTGGAAGGCTAGGCTCCCCGCTATATGACAATCTAGGTGGATTGAAGACGTGGAGTGGGATGATCCAACTTCGGAGAGACCGGCGACTAGGTAGTTACCGTCATCCTTCCTTAGTGTGGGTCCCGGGTTCATCAAGGATATGTAGTGCAATGACAGTTAATAAGCATGAGTGCGCGTGTGTGAGCGTCAGTCTAGGTGATAAAGAAAAATAGAAAGTTTTTTTTGAAAACTAAAGAAAAACAGATAATGGCCGCACCAAGTGGTTGCCTACGTATCTCCCAAATTAGGAAGACTCATGTCGTCGTAGTTCCACATAAAGGTGAGAGAGAGAAAGAATTAAATTAATTAATTACAAAGCCCGAGTCAACCGATGACCGGTAAAAAATGAAAATAATTCAATCTCACATAGTATATAGTTTAAGTAATTAATAATTACTCTACCCTGCAAAATAAAGTTAGTACAAGCAAATTAGAAATAATAATTTATTTTGACTTTTCTGAATTTTAAAACTTTTCTGTAAGTTTTTTTTATATGGTCAAACTTTGGAACAAGTCAACTGTCCTAACCCCTTTCCTTTTTTTTTTTTGATGCAGCCGCCAAACAGCCAAATAGAGAAAGTGGAAGAACAAGAATATTAGTTTCGCGTGGATTGTCCCGCGCTGGACAAGCAGTCGGACAGTTAATTTTTTTTTTACGAAAATAGTACAGAAAAATCCAAAAAAAAATCCAGAAAAATCAAAAAAAAATTTGCAGGAAATTAAAAAGATTGATAATACTCAATTGTAACGCAAGTGTAACCCTCTTAATTAATCATCCTCAGCGGAGTCGCCAAAACTGTAGCGTTGCCATTTTATTTGAATAACAGAGTCGCCACTTATCATTTATTTAGGAAAACAATAAGAAAAACCTTTTTGCTAGTTTAAAGAGATTTGAGAGTTCGGGGTTAAGTTATGGAATTGGAAGGTTGAGGAGTATCCATTCCACCCAATTCGGAGGGTCTTGCCAATTGAGTATTATCAATCAAATTAATACAATAATTAAATAAGAAAAAGAAAACCCTAATTAATTTCTTAATTAGGAATGTCAGATTATATGCTTAGAGATCACCTCCATGGATTGAAGAGACTCTAGGCTAATCCTTTTGATAGGATTGCACAACTCTAAAAGAAATTAGAGGGATTGAGAAGAAGAGTAAAAAAAATTAAGGAGTTTACCTTGTGTTTAGGGAGTATTTGGTTTAGAACGTGCTTCTAAGGAGTCATCTTGGTCGAGATATGATTTGGACGGAGTTTCGCCTCGATTCTAGGCTTGTTCGTTGATCAACAAGGTTGATAAACGAATTTAGGTGTTTGTTTATGAGTGATTTACATAAATCTTTCAGGGAGAGAAACCAGTAATTTTTTGGGGATTGACTGTCCTGTCTTGGGGATCTGAAATACTGAAAGTCATCAGGTATTTATAGGGATTTTAAGAGGTAAAGGTGGATTGGGATTCCTCCCAAGGAAGCTTCCAGAACTCTAAAATCATTGGATACCCAGATTGGATAAGATTTATCAAGAAAAGAGGTTGAAACGGAGAAGGAAAGTGATTTTGCACATCCTGCAGAGGGGTTGTCTCGCGCGAGACACGTATGTCCCGCGTGGGACAACTACTTAAATGACCATTTTGTCCTCTTCAGTTATTCCGTTAGTCAGTTAGGTCTCAAAACTAACGAGGTTAGTTAGAAACTTAATGAAACATGACTAAACTAATATGCTTTCATCAAAACACAAAAAGAGAGACGAAGAGTAGTGTAATCTTGAATTATTGGTTCTGAATAGGGTGTCTACCGGTAAATAAAAAAAACAATCTCACACGTGTATATTCATACAACATTCAATCATTAAAATCCTGCAAAACAATGTTAGAACAAGAAATAATTATTGGGTTTGAGTCCCTTATCATTAGTAAGTGTCCTAAGATGAAGACTCTCTGCAAATAATGAATCTAGAATCCCCTTTGCATGTCTGAACCGAGTTGTGAAACTCCTTTTTATGAACAAGGAAAACCAAATTCGGGAACTGTGAGAATGGTAAAAAAATATTCTAATGCTTTCTTCATAATATATTTTAAATTTCATTGAGTCGCCATTATATTATTTCATGGAATATAAACTAAATCTGAATTTTAGAAGGTTTTGGGGGTTAAGTTATGAAATTGGAAGGTTAAGGAGCACCAATTCCACCCGATATGATGATCGGTCTTGCTTTTATGAATTATTATATCATTCGAGAGAGCAAATAACAATAAAAACAATTATTTATTAGGTCTAAATGTTGGGTTAATATGCTTCGAGACCATCTCCATGAATTGGAGAGACTGTAGGTTAACCCTTAATCTGATGGTCTTACACTACTCTAAATCATAATAGAGGAGACGAGAAGAGAAATCAAAATCTAGAATGTTTACCTTGAAAGATCTTAAGATTCCAAGTGGTGGCCTTGGCAAAGGCTTGAGATCGCTAATGGGAGACATTGATGAAAAAGGAGGAGGAACCCTTGTATTTCTAGTTATTCTGCTAGTCAGTTATGTCCAAAACTAAAGACGTTAGTCACAAACCTAACTAAACATGACGGAACTAATGGATTCTTATCAAAACACAAAGGTGAGACAAAGAGTAGTGTAATCATGAATAATGAGTTCAGAATGGGGTATCGACAGAGCCCCTCTGCAACATAAGAAGTAGTGATGTTGATAGAAAACATCCATTCAGAACATTGGGATGACCGTGCTAAAAAGCCGCCTATGTATCTCTATCAGAGAATCAAACCAAACGTAGTTCGTCTCCAAAAATATTCGAAAAAGGCTATTTCATTTATTTTTTAAATCAATTTGAAATACAAATAGGGATTGCATCTCATCAAGACGCTCTCCAAAGGATAAATTTGTACCATGGAATTAACATCGTTGATCTAATTATGAAAATACCAGTTGATAATAATCTGTTGAGGTTCACATCTTCAAATTCATTTCCAAAGGATAAATCCATACTGAGGAGTCATCATCATTGATCCATTTCGGAAAATACCCGGTTGATGATCCGCCTGTCCGAACCAAATGGTGTAAGATATGACCCATCGTCTTCAGACCAAATCTGAGATCATAATAACAAATCGTCTTCAAGCTGTCTGACAATAATGATCTGTCTACAAACCAAAAGGTGATTCGCCTGTCAAATAAAATGGTGTAATATATTCCCTATCATTTTCGGACTTTGTCAAACCTCACTTTTCAGTTTTATAAACCGCACTGAAAATCGCTTTACAAACCGCACCTCCAAAACTGCTTTGTAATCTTAAATATTCCACTGTGCATTTTGCAACTCTACTTGCAGTTTCTTATACACTGCAAGAGGTTTTGTAAGCAAGAGGTCTAGTTTTAAAAAGAGGGCAAAAAATTTGTAACAGCTATTCATCCCCCCCCTCTAATTGTTTTTCACCCTTGTTGCCACTTTTGGGACCAACACAGTGGATCCCGACACTACATTTATAAGCCCCTCATTTTTCACCTGTAAATCGTTTTCCCGGGACGGACAATCCCGAGCGAGGATCCTATAAGGCAAGCGGGTTCCACTGACAGAGGGAAAAGTGAACTTAAGGCTAGCTGGTCATGTAAACTTTCAACGTATGTGACATGCGGGTCACGGTCGAAGTCAACATCCTTAACTTAAGGCAAAAATCGTGCCGAAATTTTGGCATGACCTCTCTTGACTCGCTTGCACGAGGGGCCTTAGCTTTTGGCATTGGCCAAGTTGTGGCTGGCATGGTGCATACGTTGAGGGTTTGATGACACGGTATCACATTGAACCTTCGGGTATGTTTTTAGCGCGGCTCTGCATCAAAGTCAAGGCTGAAAAGCTAAGACTTCGGGTCGAGAACGACCTTTGATCTCAACTTTTAAGCTTGACTTGTGAGGGAGATCGGCGTAAAAGCATACACTTAGGCTTTATGACACGAACTAAGCCAAAAACCAACCAAGGTCTTGGAAGACCCCGTGCTCGCTCGAAGGGCATAGGAAGGCCAATCAAGCTGCAGCTGAACGGTCACCCCGGGTTGAGGGTTGTAGTGTGCAGTGTACCGAGGCAGCAAGTGCGCGTAGCGTGCGGTGTACCGAGACAGCAGCGCGAGTAGTGTGCGGTCACTAAATTCTTTTTTCTGAGTAAAATAGAGATTTTCAGAACGAGTCTTAAAGAATTTATGCGCATTTCAGAATATAGCAAGAAAATCAATTATGAACAGAATATGCACGAACATGTTATGATTTTGAAAGAGATGAAAATGTGACATCTTTTTTTTCTTCTTTTTTTCGAAAAGAAAAGGTAGTTTGAAGTACGAAAAAAACGCACGTACACAGAAATGAGAAAGGGTAAACGAAAGTTTGACCCACATAATGTTTTTAAAACAATGGCAGTTTTGAAAAAACATGTTTGATCCCCAGCAGAGTCGCCAACTGAAATTACCCGGATCGCGCGCTGAACGCGTCGAGCGGCTTTCGCACTTGGACCTCGCTGAAAAGAGAGAGTCACCACGCCATTTTGTATTATGAGCCTAAACTTTGAAAAAGGCTGGTTTAAAAAAGGAGGTCATTTTGATTGGTAGCCAAAACTTAGGAAAAGGCTTTTTGAAAAGGAGGTCGTTTTGATTGGTAGCCAAAACTTAGGAAAATACTTTTTTGAACAGAGATTGTTAGGTTCGGAGGTCACGTTACGTTTCGGGAAGAGTATATTGAGATCACCCAAAATGCCTCGTATGACGAGTCTTTCTACCTTTCTCGAAAAGTGTGCGTGTGTGTGTGTCTTCGTGCTGCTTTTGAAACTGAGCTTGAATGACAAGCTTTAATCTTGGTTCGAATGACAAACGTTGATTTTGGTAAAAGAGCATTTGAATGACAAACGTTGGTTTTAAGTTTGAAAAGGAGTTCGAATGACGAACTGAAATCTTTAGTTTGAATGACAAACGTTTATTTTGGTAAAAGAGCGTTTGAATGACAAACGTCGGTTTTGAGTTTGAAATGAGCGTTTGAATGACAAACGTCAATTTAAGTCGGAAATGAGCGTTTGAATGACAAACGTCGATTTTGAGTCGGAAATGAGCGTTTGAATGTCAAACGCGATTTTGATGGAGTTGAAAAGGAGTTCGAATGACGAACTCCGGTTTTGAACCGGGCATTACGATGTTACCCATTTTGATGAAAATGGCGGTAAATGAGATGCGATCAACAAGTCATTTTGTGAATCGAACATTTATAAGTAAATACTATCAAGAAACCAAACGGCTTGGACTTGTAAATGACAGTATTGAAATGCGGTATCAACGGATCGAACGAACCGGGCGATAAAAATGCGATCGACGAGCCAAACGACTCAAATTTGTAAAGATGCGTAAAGTAAATAACAATATCAACAGATCAAATGATCCGGACTTGTAAATGAAAATCACGAACCAAATGGTTTGGACGGCAAAAATGCAAATCAACGGATCGAACGATCCGGACGGTAAATGACAGAAAAGTAAAAACGGGTCTCGAACGCCGTTTTAACCCGAAATTACTTCTCTTACGGGAGAGAAGATGATTAGGGACTAAAACGTATCAAGTCCCATAAATGGCATTTCGTCTACATTTTGAAAACTTCGTCCGGATCGAAAGTAGCGTATGACGCGTAAATCGAGATAAATACAGAGTTTAGAGAGTGAGAGTGTTACCAATGGCTAGGTATTGACTCTTTGGCTCGAAAGGACGTATACGGGATATGATTTGGTGTTTGAGAGGTGTTTCAAAAGTGTTTGGCTCGTGTTTGGTCAGAAAACGTGGTTTTCACGCAAATCGAGGCATTTTCGTGGCTCTAGAGGGTGTTTGGTTGGCTGGATCCGTGAGGATTTGATGAGAGGTAATATTTTTTGACCTTGTTTACTGAAGGGGAGGGGCTGTATTTATAGGGGGTAAAATTGCAATACAGGCCGTTCGGCCTAAACTTCAGTTTGAGGGACTTTTTGAGGTATTTTTGGAAATTGCTGGAATTGGCTGAGGATTGCTAAGACTGGCGATTTTTCAGGGAGAACAGGCCGGCCGGCCTAACACTTAGTTTCAGGGGTAATTTGGACTTTTCACCCTTGAATTTGATTGATGGAGATGTGGGAGGTTGTGCATATGTGCCACGTGTCTAGCTTAGTCGCTAAGATTGGGTTTTTGCTCCGTTAATCCCGATTTTGATTGTTTTCTAAATAATTGTTCGAGAAAACGTCCGGAAACAGTCCCGAAAAGTCTCAAAAATTGCATATTTCGAGGAAAGTGGTACTTTTACGTGTGATAACGTGTGTTGAGTACACTTTGGAATTTGGATGCACGGGACAGTCCTGGGAAGTCTCGTTGACTCGGAAAGGGGGAGTTAACAAATTTCGGTTAACTTGGAAAGGGTCAGTTAACGAATTCCGAACAACTTTTAACGAATTGTAACGATCCGAATTTGGGTACTTACAGTCACCGTTATCCCTCCCCAGCCAAAGTGGAAGGTATGCGTGGTGTCCCACCAGTACTCAGACAAGGTCAAGAAGACGCTCTTATTCTTCTGCGTCTCAGCTATCCTGACCAGGTTCTCCACGAACACGTTCAGCCCCGTAGAAATCACTAGTCTCCGAGGACTAGGTCTCTCATCTCGGGAAATATCAGGTAGGCTCCGCCACAACTCAACCACGTCCTCAAGAGATCCCTGCGATTTCATCCTCTTCGCCTTCCCAGACGACGGCAACTCACCCTGCAGGTAAGCACAACAAAGGTACGTCAATAACAGTACTTAAGCAAATATACAAAAAAAAATCACCAAAAAGTCCATTCCAACACGGCAATCTCACAAATCACAAAAAGACCATCCCAACACGGAAATCTCACAAATCACCAAAAGATCGTCCCAACACGGCAATCTGACAAATCACAAAAAGACCGTCCCAACACGGCAATTTCTCAAATAAAAGTCCATCCCAACACGGCAATTTCGCAAACAAAAGTCCGTCCCAACACGGCAATTTTTCAAATAAAAGTCCATCCCAACACGGCAATTTCGCAATCAAAAGTCCATCTCAGCATGACAATTTTTCAAATAAAAGTCCGTCACGAAAACACGGCACGCATCACACATTTTCACTAAAGGGGATCCGTCCCTACACGACACATTTTCAAACGAAAGTCCGTCACAAAACACGGCACACATTGCACATAAATTTCCCACACAAAGTCCGTCACTACACGGCAATTTTTTCCCCACAAAAGCCATGTATATACAAAAATAGGATCAAGGTACAAGTCACCAAAGCATGCATTTCAAGGCACAAACACTTTCATCCCCGTCAGAGGACATCACACGTCCTCATAACAACACAACCTCAGTCAGAGGACATCACACGTCCTCAAGGCACTAAAACTTTCATCCTCGTCAGAGGACATCACACGTCCTCATAATGACACAACTTCAGTCAGATGACATCACACATCCTCAAGGCACAAACACTTTCATCCCCGTCAGAGGACATCACACGTCCTCATAACGACACAACCTCAGTCAGAGGACATCACACGTCCTCAAGGCACAAACACTTTAATCCCCGTCAGAGGACATCACACGTCCTCATAACGACACAACCTCAGTCAAAGGACATCACACGTCCTCATAACGACACAACCTCAGTCAGAGGACATCACACGTCCTCAAAATACAAACACTTTCATCCCTATCAGAGGACATCACACGTCCTCATGCACGATACAACCTCAGTCAGAGGACATCACACGTCCTCATAACGACACAACTTTACTCTTAGGACACCACCACGTCCTCCTACACCACAAACACATCTTTTCGTAAGATTACTCATCTTCTAGTAAGATTACACACCTTTTCGTAAGTTTTCTGAACTACGATCAAGCTTGATTCCCATACAGGATACGTAGGAATCCTGTCAAAGGGTCCAGCCATCCAACCTAAATGGTCACCCAGGTCACCGACACGTCCACCTCACCTGAGGACACCGACACGTCCACTCACCATTTCACCTCAGGAAACCAACACGTCCAACTCACTTCAGGACACCGACACGTCCGCTCACCATTTCATCTCAGGACACCGACACGTCTGAAATTGTCCGGATTCGAGAGGCAGCGCGATCGCGCCCCGGCATCTGGCGTCTTTCGATTGTTGGTGTTTTTCGCATCTTCCGTCATGCGTTGCATCCGCATTTGGAAGCGTCTCTCTGTGTTTTGCTTTGTAGAGTCGCCACGCCGTTTTGATTAAGCCCAAAATATTGAGAAAATGCATCAGTTTAAAAATAAATAATAAGCTGTTTATGTGTGTGATGAGATTTTTGAGTTCGGAGGTCAGGTTACTCCTCGGGAAGAGAATATTAGAATATTAGAACTCACCCGAGTAGCCTCGTAAAAATGAGTCTTTCGACACCCCTTCTTTCTTTAAATATTGTGTGTGTGTGCTTTTAAAAATGCATGCTGTGTCAGATGTCTACATTGTACACTGCTTATTGAAATATATTGAAATAGTATAGGAAGGAAGCCTTACCAATGTTGGTTCGTGTCTGTCTTCCGCTGGGAAATAGTGTTTGAGGATGGAATAGTGTTCCGGGACGGACCGAGATTACTTCGGGATGTGCTTGGGTTGTTCACGGACGAGCTTCGCGTGCCTCGGGATTGTCAAGTGTGCACTCAAGCAGAGTTTCGGCGTGCATTGGGATCGCAGGGATTGTTGGTTGGATTCGGGCAGAGGTTCGGCGTGCGTCGGGATTGTCGGTTGCATTCGGGCAGAGTTCTGGCGTGCGTCCGAGTTGCCGGCTTGACTCGAAAAGAGCCGGGACGCCTCGGGAAAGACCAGGCAAGGCCTCGGAGTACCACAAGGGGCCTCAGAGTACCTCGAGAGTGCCTCGGGGCAGAGCGGGAGCATCTTGGGAGTGCTCAGAAGGGCTTCGGAGCACTACAAGGTAGCTCGGAAGGCCTCGGAAGGAACCGAAAGGGGCTGGGAGTGCCTCGGAATGGACTTAGAGGGGGAGCCAGAAGCCTTAGGGAGAGAGTAGAAGAGGATGGTGTGTATGAAATGGAAGGGGGAGCCCTCTATTTATAGTATGGGAAATTTTGCAAGAAGGTCCATACAGACCTCCAAGGTAATCAAAAATTGTGGTTTTCCCAGATTTAGGGGAATCTTGTGGACTTTAAGGGAATTCAGTAATTATGAGATTTGGTAGCAAGAAGGTCCGTACGGACCTTTTAGCATGCAAAGAGGTCCGTACGGACGTTTTATGCTTTTCCAATTTCTGCATAATTCCCAAAAAGTCCTTTTGTGTTTTTTTGTCCCAGAAAGGCCCCCCCTTGGTTTGGTTGGTGGTTTTTTGGGCCTTTGAGGTTTTTTGAAGGGTTTTGAGGGTTTTTTGAGGGTTCCGGGTGTTCGAGACTGCGTTTGAGTGAGTCTGCGGTGTTTCATCGGGCTTCGTTGGAAGAAGTGTAGGGTATGACCTTTGATTCGGGTCACATTGACATTTCTGCACTGCTGGAGCGGTTTATGAGTGATGACGAGAGTGACGTCTCGTGGGATGCATTTTTCTTGTGTGTGATAGCGACGCTTTTCATGGTCAGCTCCCTTGGGGTTTGTGATGGCACTTTGCTGGATGTGGTTGGGCACTGTAGAGCCGGAGAGGATATTGTGCCATTGGTACTGGGGGAGACCCTTCACGACATTGATCGTCTGGCGACTAGAGATAGGTTCATGAGAGGGGGAAGCCCCGCTTTGCTCACCTTGTGGCTGCGAGAGAGACTTCAGGTCATGCCCGAGGCTCCGACGTCGTTTAGCCCGTGGTCGTTTGCTCGGCGACCTCTTATATTGGATATGGATCAGTCCGCTTAGGAGAGATGGATGGCACATCTTGGTACGCATCAGATTCGTTGGTGGGTTCCGCATTGGGGAATCGAGACTAGGAGGGCCTTTCAGGAAGGGTCCTATGTTGTCAGAGTTCCAGGTTTGTTTTGGTCCTCCTTCTACATTCCGTCACTTGTTTCCCGGCAGTTCGGGATGAGGCAGGAGCCTTTGCTGGGCTGGGATGACCTTGCCACTGCGGAGGTGGCTCCTCTTAGTATGGCAGCTCCAGGTCCTCTCTTGTACTTTCTGAGGGTATGGAAGTATTCCGCTTTCCCTCCTGTGGTGCTCCTTCGACGTCGGGAGAGCGTTGTATTGACTATCGTGTACCTGGATTGGTACGAGCGGTGCGTTGGGCAGTCCCAAGTAATTTTGGAGAGCAGACGTGAAGCGATTCTGGGGCCCGATTGCCGTCGCAGCTATTGCCTTAAGAGTGCCGAAGCCTGGTCTGACCCTCAGGATGTTACGGGAGACACTTTGTTTGACTACGAGACCAGAGTTGACCGAGTGACAGAGAGAGGTCCTCTTTTGCAGACTCGCATGGAGGAGATCCGAGTTGAGGCACGGGCGAATGAAGCCCTGCGAGCTACTGGATTGTTTGACTCTACGGGGAGGACCCCTAATCTCGGATTGAGAGAGACAGGGCTGGCTCGCGTGGAGCGAAAGAAGACTCGCCGGGGATGAGGGAAGAAAGGGAAGAATGGTGAGGGGACAAGCGCAAATGGCGCGGAATGACCTCCTTGGTATCCCTTCATTGCATTGCAAACACATTATTTGTTAAATGTATTAAGCTGTCTTTTAGTATGTTGTGAACTTGAGAGTAGACCCTGCTTGAACTCATCAAGAAATGTTGTAATCGTTAGTGATTTGTGATTTACTTTTAAAGCTTTGTCGAGACGCAAGATCTCTTGTTTGCCTTTTGTTTCTTTTGTGAGCCTTGGCGGCATCCATCTTTGGACCTTTCTGTTGCATTTGCGGACTGAAGCAGCATGGGCCTTGACGGCAATCCCCCTTTGCCTGGGTTTTGTGCTTGTATGGGAGGTTGAGTGATCCCTTGACAAGTCGTTTTGACGGTCTTTACCATGGCTTCCTTGCCTCTTGTTTGTTGGCGTCGGGCTCTTGACCTCTTTTTTGTAGCTTCTGCTTGAGCTTTTTTTTTTTTTGAGAGCCTTTGCTCGAGCTCTTTTTTTTTTTTTGAAGTGCGTGAGGGCGAAGACAAGCCCCTGGCTTGGAAGTTGACATGGGTCAGTCGTTTGACGTTGAGTGACCCTCGGATGTCCTTTGATGTTGCCGCCGTCATTTGACTTGGTCAAGGTGATGTTAGGGGCATGCTCTTGGAAAGTGTGTAGTTTGATGGAGGTCTTGATTTACATTCAAACTTTTGACTTTTTTGTGTGTTTTTAGACCGGACCAATTAAGGTTGCCTACGTTCCCCCGGACTAGAGGGCTCAGGTGTGCGTAGTTCGACACTACATGGAGTGCCAGGAGATGCACAGTTGCTCTTCTTTAGGCGAAGTATCTCGCGAATTTTGCTGCTTGACCGGATTCATGAAGGGATTGCCGCCTAGGTCCCTGCTTCATGGCACCTCCGGAGAAGATCTTTTCAACCACGAAAGGGCCGATCCATGTTGGTTCCCATTTTCCCAGTGGGTTGGTTCGAGTAGGAGGCTTTTCTTTGAGTACCAGATCACCTTCCCTGATGTCTCGGGACTTGATTTTCTTGTCGAAAGCTCTAGCCATCCTGCTTTGGTAGGCTCGGACGTGTTCCATGGCCTTTAGTCGTCGCTCATCTAGCAGAGCCAGTTCGTCGTGTCGGCTTCGGAGCCATTCGACTTCGTTGATTTCGTTTTCCAGCAGCACTCAGAGTGAGGGAATTTCCAATTCAACGGGCAGTACTGCTTCCATCCCGTATGTCAGGGCGAATGGAGTTTCTCCCGTGGCTGTTCTGACTGATGTTCGGTAGCCCCAAAGTGCAAGGTGCAGCTTTTCAGGCCAATTGCGTCCTCGGGTGGTCATTTTTTGGATGATCTGTTCGAGGGTCTTGTTTGATGCTTCTACGGCACCATTCGTTTGTGGTCGGTAGGGAGAAGATTTGTGGCGTGTGACCTTGAATTCGGCCAGCAGTCTGTCGCATTCACCTTCAAAGTGGGAGTCGTTGTCTGATATGACCTCGTTCGAGATGCCGTATCGGCAGATGATGTTTTCCTTGAGGAAATGTGCCACTTTCTTGGAGGTGAGCACCTTGTAGGACTTGGCTTCGACCCATTTGGTGAAGTAGTCGATGGCTACCAAGACGAACTCGTGGCCGTTGCTACCTGGCGGAGCGATTTTCCCGATGACGTCGATTCCCCACGTGGCGAAGGGCCAGGGCGTAGTCATGCAGTAGAGATCGTGAGGAGGTAGATGATTGAGGTTGGAGAACCGTTGACACTTGTCGCAGCTTCGGACAAAGTGGATACAGTCTGCCTCCATGGAGATCCAGTAGTAGCCCATCCGAAGAATGATTTGCATCAGGGCTCTGGCATTCATGTGGGGGCCGCAAGCCCCGTTGTGGACTTCGTTCATGAGCTCACTTGCTTTTTCCTGGCTGATGCAGCGTAGGAGCGGTCCTTGGTAGCATTTTTTGTATAGCATGTCCCCAAGGATGACAAAGTGAGAGGCTAGGCGTTTTAGGGCCATGATGCTCTTGGCTTTGGCTCCTTCCCTGCGTTGACCTTCCTCGTTCATGAAGGCGGTTTCCCCGTTTTTGAGGTATTGGAAGATCTGGTTGTTATGCAATGCTGATGAGGAGGCCTCCAACTTGGGTCTATTTGGCTCTTCAGTAGTTCTCCAAGTTCACTTTGATTGAAACCTTTCTCGGCAGCTTGGGCCCGGTTTTTCTCTCGTTTAACAGTATGCTTAAATGTTTGTTTAATGCATTCATTCAATTAATGTGTCTGCTTCTTTGTTAGATGAATTGTTATTAACTGTTTTGATTAGTTAACTCATCATTCGTTAAAGATGCAATGAAAGGATATTTTAGAAAGGTCGGACCTTTTATTGAAAGCGTAGAGAAGATACATTGTTGATCATGGACTCACAATCTTTGGGCGTAAAGCCGTCAGATGACTCAAAAGACGTGAATTCCTAGACAACATGACTCGAAGCTAGACTCTAGGCGACGAGGGATTGGACCAGGCTTCATTACTCTTTGTGGGCTGTAGTTCGAGAGAGGGTGGCAATGGCTTTAGTGGCCATTCTTCAGTTGAGGTGGATCCCGGAGGATAGCTTGCCTGTGGTTCGACTTCAAACCAGATCGCGGAGGTTTTTGGTTGCTCCCCTGATGATGTCCCTCCATTAGTGTTGCCGCCAGACCTTGGGGGACCTTGATGATAGAAGTTGCTGAGAGCTACTTCCAGGAGGGCGAAGCATTCGCTGATTCGGAGTTGATTCTTGCTGATGTTGATCATTTTCATAGAATCTGCCTCCTTATCTGGGATCTTTGCTTGGACGACATTCACGATGTCCGACTCGAGGGGCCAGGCTATCTCTCCTTCCCTGATTAGGCTTTGGAGGAGGTTGCGCCATTGTTCGTCTAGGTCAGACATCGGGATGTTGAATTGGACTATTCTGTGATAGCTGTCCCCGTGAGATTCGAGAGTGTCGGCCAGAGGATTGTCCTACACCAGTGGGTCGGTGATGAGCCAGTTTTCAAGAGGGTTTTCGGCGAAGTAGGGGTCTACTCCTCGGTCAATATCCATCTGGGCATCCATCTCTTGATCCTCTTTCAAGCATTCTTCGCAGTCCCATATGTCGGAGTTGTCGTCTTGACCCATGAGCTCTTCGATCTCTAGCTCGTCGCGACTTAGAGCGTGGATGTAGTGATCCACTTCATAGCGGGACAGGGCTGGAGTTTCGCCTGCAGAGGAGTATTCGGTCATGTCGGGACCTTCTTCTTGGTCATAGCTTTCTGGCCAAGCGCTTGTTATCGTGCTGCTTTCACGGATCACCTCAAGGTTTCCATTAGCGTTGATGAATTTCACGCATTGGTGAAGAGTAGATGATACTGCTTTCATCTGATGTAGCCAAGGTCGTCCCAGCAGGGCGCAGAAGGTTGGTTTGATATCCACCACTTGGAACTCCACCGACTCCAATTGTGCATCGAATTGGATCCTCATATTTATTACTCCTACGACAGGGCGTGGAGTGGATTCGTAAGCTCGGATTATCCGGGGCGAAGGTCTCATCAGGGAGTGGTCGACGTGGAGGCATTTCAGTGTACTCAAGGCAATGATGTTGACTGCGGAGCCGTTGTCGATCAAGACATTCGGGAGGTAGAACATCTCTATCTTTATGAGGACGAGGAGAGCCTCGTTGTGTCTATTTTCACATATCGGCAAGTCTTCATCCGTGAAGGCTAGACCGCTTCTGGTGCTGCCATTCGATTCAGTCTCCTCCGGGGAGCGTTCGATCCATCCATTGGTGTGTCTTGATCAGGGTAGGGATCGTAGGGAGACACTTACCCTTGGGAATTCTTGTCTGGATTCCCGGTCGCGGGACCGTTTGACTCTAGTTTCGCGTTCCCAGTCGTAGCAGGATAGCATGTTGACGGTTTCGGAGACTGCAGGAGGCCTACTCTCGCTTGGAATTTCGTCGAAGGCTATCGTGTTCACCCTGTCATTTCGGGGGAATGGATTTCCAATGGTGTTGGGGCCACGGGGGCGTTCCAACTTTCCCTCTTCGATTAGCCCTTGGACCACTTGCTTTAGCACGAAGCAATTGTCGGTGGTGTGACCGGGGTAGTTGTGGAAGGCGCAGTGCTTGCTCATATCCATGTTGGGCTTGAGAGTCTTTGGTTGGAAATTCTCGAGAGGCTTGAGGAGATTTCGCTTTACCAATGCCTCGAATACTTGGCCCAGAGGCATTTCGAGGTTGTCGAAATGCTGGAACTGTGGGATGCGAGGGGGATTGTTGTTCCTCGGGGGTGCCTGATCACGGTTTACTTGAGCTCCATTTTGGATGTAGTGTACCGTTCCGGCTGCTTCTTTTCCTTTGTTCGGGACAGGTGCTGGATTTGACAGGTTTGTCCGATAGCGGTAAGACGAAGCAGGGGTTGCTGTTGTCTTCTGAAGGCTCAGGGTCTTTTCGAACTTGGTTCCGGCGTTGACCATGGCACGGAGATCTGGATAGAAGTGATGGCTGATCAAGGTCCTCAGAGAAGGTTTGAGGCAGGAATGGAAGATGTCCATTTGCTCTTCCTTGGAAAGCGGATCCATTATCTCGCTTAGCTTCCAGTTCCATCTTTTGTAGAACTCACCCACAGGCTCGTCGTCCTTTTGTTCGGTGGCTTGCAGATCGTGGCGGTTTGTCTCCCACTCAAGGTTGGCGCGGTACTTCTCCAGGAAGATTTCGCTGATTTGGTCCCACGTGGAGCGGTTTTCTGCCTTTACGTTGAGGAACCACCTTAGCGCTGTAGATTTGAGAGAATGCTGGAAGTGATCCGCCATTTACTGTGGGGTTGCCCCTTTAGCTCTCATACCCAAGACATATGTGTCGATGTGGGTTTTTGGGCATTCTGTCCCGTCGAACTTTTCCATTTCCGGCATCCTGAATTTCGGAGGAAGCGGGACCACCTTGTTTGGATCAGTGGGCATGAGGGAGTCCTTCCGAGAACTGGCTAGCTTGCCTTGCATGTCCTTCATTTGCTCGATCAACCAAGCCATGTGGGGATCGGCAGGTTGAGGCGGGTTGCCATTTTCGGGGATGGAAACCGAAGATGGAGGTGGATTGGCCGATGGGATCGCCATTCGGGAGTCTTGGGGAGGTAGTTGAGTGTATACCATCCCGTACCCTGGGTTGTTGAAATTGAGGGCGTGATTGCCCGGGCCGCTAAGGGTTGTGTTTGGGAATTGGGGAAATGTTTCATTAGCCCCAAGTGGCAGACCAGCGGGTGGTAGGTTTGAGATGTCGGGATATCCGCTCGGGATGCCCGTCCCAGGTAAGCATTGGGATTTTTGGTTATGGCTTCGGGGCTCGAATAGAGGCAGAGGATTGAATCCTGGGGGGTACCGAGATGCACTGGGGTCTGGTGGAGCAGGCCCGTATGTGTGCTGTTGATACTGAGCTTGGGGCGCAGGGCCGGGAAATTGACTGTGCTGTGGCGGGCCTGTCGGAGCTGCTTGACTGATGCCCGAGTGGAGCTTTGAGCGAGAGCTGCTTTGCGTTGCTGGGATCTCGTAGCTTGGCGGAGGTGGGACCTGCTGATAGCTGAGGACCCGGGAGCCGGTATTTCTTCGTCTTCTATGAGGACGATGGTCCCATCACGTTGGGGAACAACAACGGTTCCACGAAGGCGCAGGGTGTCTACGATCCAGGCTTGCTGCTCCTCTTGGCGCTTCTTGAGAGTTTCGAAGGCTCGCATCACCTCCTCCATTGTCTGAAGGTTTCTTAGTGGCGGGGTTCCGTTTCCCTCACTGTTATCTGTTGATCCCGCCATGGGGGAGTAGCGGACGGTGCGGACCGCTGAGCTGGAAGGGCTGTCGGACCTTGTGACCTCGATACTGAAAAGGCGGCTCCCGGGTATTCTCAACCACTCTCGGTTCGCTGGAGGGGGTGACGGGTAAGGTTTAGACACGGGAAGGCCTTTCGGGATTAAAAGGGGGAAAGCTCACGTGACATGCGGTTTTTGCTTTTATATTTTTTTGTTGTTTTAATTTACTTAAAACGGTGTTTTCTCAGAATCCTAGGTAGGTTGGAAAAGATTGCTCTTCTTTTTCGCAACTATGCTAGATCCTGGGTCAGTGGAGACCATCTGTGCGGCTATAAGCCCCTCGTTTTGCACCTGTATTTCGAAATCCCGGGGCGGACAGCCCCGGGCGAGGGTCCTATAGGGCAAGCGGTTTCCATCGGCCTAAAAGAAAAAATCTAACCTAAGGACCGAGCCTGTCATGTTCGTTTTAATGTGTTAGCCATGTGAATAGTGAGCCGAGTCGGCACCTGAGTCAAGATCGGGTCAAGAGTTCGGCATGACCTCTCTTTACCTTGCTTGCGCAAGGGATCTGTGACGTTAGGCGTTGGCTGGGTCATATCGTCATGGCTGACGTATTAAAGGCTTGATGACATGGTGTCATGTGGGCATGGATGTATATCCGGGACGGAACATCGTCTGGGTGTAGCTTCGGAAAATCAAGATCGGGTCAAGATTTTAGCATGACCTTTCATCGCTTTGCTTGCGCAAGGGATCTTGAGTTCCGAACTTCGACTCAGAAAATGGCCGGCATGGGATATGTATCCAGGCTGTATGACACATAATGGGTAAAAACCAACTGAGTCTGGACAGAGTGTGACTCAAGCGTGCATGGTTGACACTGGCTAGGATGGGATGTTTGGAATGATCCCGTGCGCGTCCGAGAGGCGTAGGAAGGCCAAACGAACTGCAATTGAGACCACCCCGGGTTAAGGGTTGTAGTGTGCAGTGTATCCGAGGCAGCAGTGCGCGTAGCGTGCGGTGTATCCGAGGCAGCAGTGCACGTAGCGTGCGGTGTACCGAGGCAGCAGTGCGAGTAGTGTGCGGTCTCTAAAATTCTTTTTCTGAGTAAAACAGAAGTTTTTGAAGAATTTTAAATGTATGTACACAGATGTATATTGATGCATTTTTTTTTTGTATTTTTTTTTTTTTTGTAAAATAAAAAGTAAAGCACATACACACACACACACAACAATTAAAGAAATGGGTAAAATGAAAGTTTGACCCTCATCATAGTTATAAAAATCTTTTGTTTTTTTATTTAAAAGTTTTTAAAACAAAATAGTCCCCAGCAGAGTCGCTAACTGAAATTGCCCGGATCCGAGAGGCAGCGCGATCGCGCCCCGGCATCTGGCGTCTTTCGATTGTTGGTGCTTTTCGCGTCTTCCGTCATGCGTTGCGTCCGCATTTGGAAGCGTCTCGCTGTGTTTTGCTTTGTAGAGTCGCCACACCGTTTTGATTAAGCCCAAAACATTGAGAAAAGGCATCATTTTAAAAATAAATAATAAACTGTTTTTATGTGTGATGAGATTTTTGAGTTCGGAGGTCTGGTTACTCCTCGGGAAGAGAATATTAGAATATTAGAGCTCACCCGAGTAGCCTCGTAAAAACGAGTCTTACGACACCCCTTCTTTCTTTAAATGTTGTGTGTGTGTGTGCTTTTAAAAATGCATGTTGTGTCGGATGTCTACATTGTACACTGCTTATTGAAACGTATTGAAATAGTGTAGGAAGGAAGCCTTACCAATGTTGGTTTGTGTCTGTCTTCCGCTGGGGAATAGTGTTTGAGGATAGAATAGTGTTTCGGGACGGACCGGGATTACTTCTGGATGTGCCGGTTGTCTGCGGACAGAGCTTCGGCGTGCCTCGGGATTGTCAAGTGTGCACTCCGGCAGATTTTCGGCGTGCGTTGGGATCGCAGGGATTGTCGGTTGGATTAGGGCAGAGGTTCGGCGTGCGTCGGGACTGTCGGTTGCGTTCGGGCAGAGTTCTGGCGTGCGTCCGAGTTGCCGGTTTGACTCGGAAAGAGCCGTAACGCCTCGGGAAAGACCAGGCAAGGCCTCTGAGTACCACGAGGGGCCTCAGAGTACCTCGAGTGCCTCGGGGCTGCGCGGGAGCATCTCGGGAGCGCTCGGAAGGGCTTCGGAGCACCACAAGGGAGCTCGAAAGGCCTCGAAAGGAACCGAAAGGGGCCGGGAGTGCCTCAGAAGGACTTAGAGGGGGAGCCAGAAGGCTTAGGGAGAGAGTAGAAGAGGATGGTGTGTATGAAATGGGAGGGGGAGCCCTCTATTTATAGTGTGGGAAATTTTGCAAGAAGGTCCGTACGGACCTCCAAGGTAATCCAAAATTGTGGTTTTCCCAGATTTACGGGAATCTCGTGGACTTTAAGGGGATTCAGTAATTATGAGATTTGGTAGCAAGAAGGTCCGTACGGACCTTATAGCATGCAAAGAGGTCCGTACGGACCTTTTATGCTTTTCCAATTTCTGCATAATTCCCAAAAAGTCCTTTTATGTTTTTTTGTCCCAGAAAGGCCCCCCCTTGGTTTGGTTGGTGGTTTTTTGGGCCTTTGAGGTTTTTTGAAGGGTTTTGAGGGTTGAGACTGTGTTTGAGTGAGTCTGCGGTGTTTCCCGGATGCTCGGAAGAGGGTGATCCAGATTGGGGTACTTACAACGTCCACCTCACACCTCAGGACACCGACACGTCCACCTCACCTCAAGACACCGACACGTCCGCTCACCATTTCACCTCAGGACACCAACACGTCCAACTCACTTCAGGACACCGACACATCTAACTCACTTCAGGACACCGACACGTCCACCTCACACCTCAGGACACCAACACGTCCACCTTACCTCAGGACACCGACACGTCTGCTCACCATATCATCTCAGGACACCGACACCTCCACCTAACACCTCAGGACACCGACACGTCCGCTCACCATTTCATCTCAGGACACCGACACGTCCAACTCACTTCAGGACACCAACACATCAGCTCACCATGCCACACATCAGGATATCACCACGTCCTCACATCCGACCCAAGCGGTCACCTCACACACGAACTACGATCAGGCTTGATTCCCATTTGGGATACGTAGAAATCCTGCTAGGTCCATCCAACTGACCAAAACGGTCACACTCAGGACACCGACACATCCAACTCATATCAGGACACCACCACGTCCTTACGAACTGGCCAACATGGTCACCTTCTCTCTCCCAACAAGCGATCATGATCGGGACCCTTATCTTATCGACGACCCCACTTCCTTCATAAGAGACATCGCCGAGGGGCTTCTATAAGTACCCCAATCTGGATCGCTCCCCATGCGACACACGGGAAACACCGCGGACTTACACAAACGTGATCCCGAAGACACCTAACCTTTAAAAACCCTAAAACCACCAACCAAACCAAGGTAGGACCCCTTCGGGAAAAAATAATACAGAAGGACTTTTTGGGAATTACGAAAAGTAGTCAGCCTGCATAATGGTCCGCGTGGACCATTTTGCACCCAGACATCATAATTATAAAATCCTCTTAAAGTCCACAATATTCCCTTAAATTCGGGAAAACCAAAAATTTGGTTTTATTATAATGGTCCGCGCGGACCATTTTGTAATTTTTCCAAGCCTATAAATAGAGGGCTCCCCCTCTCGTTTTATACACACCCTCCATTCTCTCCTCTCTCCCCCCAGCCTTCAGGCTCCTCTCTAAGTCCTTTTGCGGCACTTCCGATCCCTTTTCGTTCCTTCCGGGGCCTTTCCAACCCTTCCGAGACGCTCCGAAGCCCTGCCGAGCGCTCCCAAGATGCTCCCAAGCCGCTCTGAGGCGCTCTCGAGGCATTCCAAAGCCGTGCTGGTCCATCTCGAGCCATTTCGGTCCATCCCGAGGCATCCCGATCCATCCCGAAGACCTGCCGTACAATCTCGAGGCATCCCGAAGCAAGCCGAACCTCTGCCGGACAATCCTGAGGCATCCCGAGGCATGCCGAACCTCTGCCCGAGTACAACCAACAAACCCAAGGCACGCCGAACCTCTGCTCGAGTACAACCAACAATCCCGAGGCAAGCCGAACCTCTGCCCGAGTACAACCAACAATCCCGAGGCACGGCGAACCTCTGCCCGGATCCCCACAACTAACCTAAGGCACGCCGAACCTCTGCCCGAGGACATACATAGCACTCCCGAGGCATGTCGAAGCTCTGTCCGCAGACACCGGTACATCCCAAAGTAATCCCGGTCAGTCCCAAAGCACTATTCACACTCAAACACTATACCCCAGCGGAAGATAGACACGAACCAACATTGTAAGGCCTCCTTCCAACACGATTTCAATTCATTTCAATACATAGCATACAATGTAGACATCATATTCAGCATGCATTTTTAAAAATCAAATACACACACACACACAACTTTTAAAGAAAGAGGGGTATCGAAAGACTCGCGTATACGAGGCGACTCGGGTGAGCTCTGCTATTCTCTTCCCGAGGCGTAACCTGACCTCCGAACTCAAAATCTCATCACACAACAACCTTTTTTAAAACAAAGCTTTTTTTCAATGTTTTGGACTATATCAAAATGGCGTAGCGGCTCCTCCAAACAAACGCATTGACACCTCCCGACACGATGCGAGATGTCGGGTCCCGCGCAGCCAAATCCGGGTAATTTCAACATGCCCCTCTTTACAATACAATGCATGACCCTTTTATTTCCTTAGTTTACCTCTTTCCACTCAATCCCTTCATTTCCCAAGCATAACCCACAATTTTCCTTTCATTCCCTAGTTTCACTTTCTTGAAAAGGTGAGAAAATAGTTTATAAGTGTAAGGATAGGATAATGTGGGTACAAAATGAAGGCGGATGGCGGTGTTAGATAATCTCCCACTTTGTGAGAGATTTTATTTTTAATAAAGCTCAAAAGGGGTTATAGCAGAAATTTGTATAAGTGACTAGAAAGTTAAAAGCTCACAATAGGGTTCAAATAAAATAGTTATATATCACTTTCCGAACAGCCTGTTTGACAAACATGTTCTAGGGACTCCGAGAATGCCAAAGTGGTCTTATAAATGTCTCCTAGATTGGTAACAATGATCAAGGAAATAATATGAAAGTAAAAGGTGAAGTAATCATAGTTCACATGGTTCAATGTAATCATATCCCCATATTGATAATAACATTTAAGATTCACAAATTAAAGTACCATCATCTCATCATAGACTTTAGCAAACATCTCAAAATATGAAAAGAACAAAAAAAATTAATTTTTCTATTTTTTGAAGGGTTACACTATTTACACTCCCCTATAAACCCACAAACTCGGAGAAATGCCTACCCCCAAACTCAAAACATGATATGTCCTCATATCAAAGAGAACAAACACATGCATAGGGTTCAAAGTATGACACGAGTCATGAAACAACAAAATTAAATGAAAACAATTAAAACATACCTGGTTGAGTTGCCTACCAGCAAGCGCATTTATTTAAGGTCGTTAGCCCGAATATGACCCCAATTTTACTTGGGTTGAGGTTGACCACTGCAGTTTTGGTCTTCCCTCTTCGATCCTTGGACCACCTTATACCTTCTCGGGCAAACGCCCACTATATTCCTTGCATAAGCTCCTTTCTTGATTAACTAATGTGGTACCCAAGGAAATTTTAGAGCTTTCTGATTTTCCCTTTCTTCTCTTTTTGAGGCTATTTCCCTCAAACTTATTTTGGTGCCTCCACACCAGCAATTTCAATAACACACTTCTCAACAAAACATTCAGAGGGGTTATCTTGATTAAAAATATCAAAGAATATAGAATCACACAACTCAAAAAAAATAACACTCCTCCACTTGCTCACTAGTACCAATGGGATTCGCCTCTAAGGGCCATGGTGATGTATTTGATAGCACCAACTCCTTTTGGTAGTGGTTTAGGGGATGATGCGACCCTTCACTCCAAGAGTGTTAATCGACTTTATTATTGCTAGTCATGGTATAAACATCCGCATTATCACTAACATTCTCACCGCCATTCAATTTCCCTTCTCTAACACTCTCATTATCACACTCATGCTCTAGGGGCTCACTCACACATTCTTCCTTCTCATTCAAATGTTGTTCATGGATTTCAAGTTTATTTATATACCCAAAAAATTCTCCCTTGGGGGGAGGTCCTTTCAAGTAATCGAACATAGAGAATCTAATATCCTCCCACATCACAGTCATTGAAATCATACCCTTTAACACATCAATCACAACATTGGTGTCAAACATGAAAGGTCTCCCAAGTAGTATGGGAGATTCTAGTTGGTCACCCTCTAAATCCTCCATAGGCAACACTACAAAGTAAATTTTAATTAGGAATTTATATATTTGGACCAACACATCTTCTACAACTCCTAGAGGTCGCTTGACCTACTGATCAGCTAATTGTAAGGACATTATAGGAGGTTTCAAGTCATTTAACCACAATTGCCTTAGAACAGAATAAGGCATTAGATTAATACTAGCTCCTAAATCCATCATTCCTTTAAACCTCAAATCCCCTAGAGTGATTGGAATTGTAAAACATCTAGGGTCTTTCAAGTCGCTACTTTTTTTCAAAACTTCCACACAAGGGGTGTGGTTTTCACAACTTTAGAGAGGGGGAATCTAAATTAAGAGTGGAACATACATCATGTGTTACCCCCCTCCCCCAAAATACTTCCCTCCACAACATATTCATCATAATCAATACCATTTAAGCAAAGATAAGAAAGAAATACCTCTTCAATTTCATCACCTTCATCCCAAATAGTCATGATTGACTTTGCTTGCTCTAGTAGATTTTGAAAATAACTCTGCTTATAAGGCCTCCACCAACTATCCAATTTGGGTCTCTATTTTCTTGACTACAGCTTCTTGTTGTTTCTGTAGTTATTGCTGCTCAAGTTTCATTTGTGCTACCGCGTCCTCCTAAGACTCCCTACTTTGCTCAAACTGCCCTTGTTGGGGGTAGAGTGTGAAGTTGTTTAAATTGTTGATTTTGATTACCTCTCCATGAGAAATTAGGGTGATTTCTCCACCCCGGATTGTATGTATTGCTGTAAATGTTATTTTGTGAAGGCCTTGGAGCATAACCACTCATTGCATGTGCCTGTTGAGAATTAGAAGTAAATTGTGCACCACTAGGACATACATTAGTAGCATGAGTATATAAACCACAAGTAGAACAAGCATCATGAATAGCACTATTACAAGAAGAAGCACCATGCGTTCTTAACATGTCGAGTTTCTTATTCAACTGCACTATTTGCCTAGATATCTCATCACTAGCACTTAACTCATCCACACCCCTCATATTACCCCTCGTACTCTTTTGTTGGAAATTGGCACCCAACATCTCAAATAGCTCTTGAGTCTGTTGCAGGGTCTTTGCTTCTAAAGAGCCACCTACCTCATTGTCAACCATGGCCTAATTAACAAGATTTAGGCCATCATAAGAAGTTTGGTTTAACAATTTTTGGGAGAAATTGTGGTGGAGGCACTAGAATAATATCATTTTAAATCTATCTCATGCTTCATGAAATGGCTCACCCACCTCTATTACAAACCTAATTATTTTTTGTCTGAAAGTGGCCAATGTGGGATGTGGGTAATATTTGCGTAAAAGTGCGTCATGAAGTTCATCCCATGTGCTTATGCTCCTAGGTGTGAGCATCATTAATCAAGTCTTTGCATTCCCCTTCAAAGTATAGGGGAAGCATTTAATCGTATTTTCTCATTAGTCACCCTCTCTTTACCTGGGAAGTGTGAAACAATTATTATATAATCGCGCAAAAAGGTCAAAGGGTCTTCAGATGGAAGGCCCTGATAACTGAGAAACATGGCAAAGTATTGACCATTGACCTCTGATACTTTGCTGCATCAGACAACACTATACATGACACAAAGGTGTCTACCTTAGGATGAAAAATTAAAGTCCTGCATTATCTAATTTGGTGGTACTGCCATCTCGGCTTTTGGTTCTTCTACCCTGGTGGTAGAAGATTCAAGTTTCGGTTCTAGGTCTGTTTCGAGGGGACTTCCCTCGTTTATTTCTTTCCTTTTACTTTGACCTAGTTTATCAATATGGTTGTTCAATGAAACCAAAGTAGGATTCAAAGAACGCCGACCAAGCATACACTAAATTAATTAATTTGCTTAAACACAACAAGTCCCTGGCAACGAGGCCAAAAACATGATTGAGGAAATTTCCCTCCTGTAATAAAATAACCTAGCAAGTGTACTAGTTACCATTGTAATAGTATGCACGAGCAGTGTGTCGAACCACAGAGACTTATGTGTAAAACAAATTGATTTTAAGCAATGCAAAGTAACCAAGGGTTTTGTTTGTTTGTTGATTATTACTAATAACATAAATAAAAGACTAATCTAACAAAGTAGTTCAAAGCAAATGATTGAATTCAGATATTAACAAGTATTCCACAAATTAAGTTTCATGAATACTGTCACTTTATGCTATTTAAATAACTAAAGGATCAATTTGGTTTTAAGGTTCTTTCACTAATTTAAGAATTATTACGGTTAGGTGGTCAGTTGGCAATTCTTTTACACTCTTTATATTCTTCTTTCCGCAAGGTCCGATGCACATTCAAGAGTTTATTAAGCACACAGGAATATTATAACCTAAATTATCTTGACTTTCGCAAGGTTTTCAATTGAATATATTCAACACAATAATAGTCTATGTATAAATCTCTAGGCAAGTGCTAGAATTTATACCCAAGTAGATAAAGGGTCAATGATATCTTATCATAAAATTGAAACCCTAGTGGCATTAAAATTATTGTGTCGAACTAAAACCACAATTGTGGAAGAGTTAAAGTATCAAAGCATAAAGATCAAGCATTCATTACATCCAATACGCAAACTTAGTTATTTAGCGACTCAAATTCATAAGGAAGAATACAAGATATAAATAAGAAAACATAAAAACCTGATAATCATTGCAATTGAAATCCCTTGAATCCTTTTTTATAACCTTCAAAATTTGAATAAAACATAAGTCTAAAACATGGCTGGAGTTGTTCTCTTTATACTTGGGAGAAAAATGATCAAATTTAGGAAACAATCGAGGAATCCTAAGCCGAAAAGGAAACTGAATTTGTGCTAGAGGAGAGGGGGAGCGGCCACCCCCTATCAAGGGGATCATGTGCCCCTTTTTAGGCAGTAGCAATCTTAGTTTCTGGAGTTGTGGTGCGTGCGCTCCTCACTTTGGGGTGCATGCGCTCCTCATGATTTGCTGACTTGTACCTTTCTTGACAAACTTTCGGAGGTCATAACTTCTTAATATGACTATAAATGGGATGTGCCACATATCACTGGAAAGATCTCAATACGTACTATCCATTTGTCTTGATTGTACAAGGTCATATCCTTCTTATCCTTTCTTTTTTTTTAGTCTTTCCTCCTTTTCCGCTGCGCTCTTGATCATTCCTTTTTATACTATTTAAAATCATATTCCACGACACTTTCCTTATATTCTCCATACTTATAAACACTTCAAAAATTCATTAATACACCCAAGGCTGAGCATTAAATAAGTCTAAAAGTATATCATTTGGATAGGTAGAAACACATCCATCAAACCTCTTCCAGGTGCCTCAAAGTTTAAGTGAAGCAGTCCTTCAAGCCTATCTAGTAACTATTACTCCCTCCATCCCAGAGTAAGTGTCCACCCTTCCATTTGCACGAATATTAAGAAATGGTGAAAGTGATGTAAGTGTTGTTAGTATAAAAAGTGAGATATGAGAGAGAATGTGGGGTAGAGAATAGTAAGTTGATTAGTGTTGTTAGTATAAAAATAATTTAGCAGAGAGAATGAGTGAGAGGAATAGTAAAGATTTTTTGTCATTTTAGGAAGTGGACACTTACTCTGGGAAGGACTAAAAAGGAAAGGTGGATACTTACTCTGGGATGGAGGGAGTATATAAAATGAATTTAGCTAAAAAATGAAGTATAAATACCTTTTACATTGGGTCCTAAATTCTATGAAATAACATTTAGATAATGGTGTTAATCAAATCTAAACAAGTTTAAGAGGTTATTAGTAATCATACCCAACAATTACCTTAAATACAATAACTTTATCATTATAATTATTGTTTATATTTACAATTAGACTTTCAGCTTCACTAGAATGGTAAAAAATTCTGAGTTGTTAGCTCTCGAGTGATAATATTCTATAGGGGGCTACTCCAGTGGTGGTATTAAAATCAAATTATGATATACACCCGAAGGAGTTTGATGTAAAGTAAACGCAGCGGAATTAAAATAAAACAAGATATCGATTAAATCCTCGCAAAAGGAGTAAAATCGATTAACGAACAAAGGGATATGATTAAAATCTCGCAAAAGAATTTAACCTAATAATCAACTGAAGAAGATTATTCTGCAAGCCAATGAATTGACTTAATAAGAAACTCCTAAGAGAATCTTCTACAAGCTAAAAAACTTAAGGAAAAAACCCACAATTGCAAAGCAATTAATTTTATTAATCAAAAATAGTCTAAAATTCGAATTACAACCTTAGGCCTATTTTATAGGAAAAATTCCTCTAGAACCCCTCTACCCAGATTTTTTTCCCCTTAAAGAAAACTTTTTTTTAAATCCCAAATAAAGAGTTATCCCCATTTTAAAATTCCCCCGACACCCCCAGCTCCTCCTATCCTCCATCCCTTCACGTCATTTCCTTTCCCCTCCCACATTTTATCTCTTACCGTTCTCTCTCTCTAAACACACACACGCCGTTTCTCTCTTTCTCCAATCTCTCTCCGACGCCTTCATCATCTCCGTCCGACGACCGGCGATCTTTGTTTTTTTGGATCTCCATCCATTTCGCCTCCATTTCGGTGTACCTGACCTGCCTCCATTTTGCCAAATCTATGACCATAAAAGGCTAGATCTACAATATCTCCGGCCAGATCTACATTCCGGTTAAATCTACATCTTCTCCGGTGACACTGTTTTTTAAAAACTCGCTCTGGCTCTTCCACTCCCAGAAACAGATAAAGATAGAGTAAGCTAAACTAATGACACTGTTTTTTTAACGCCCGTGTTCGATTTCATCTGCTACAAAGTATGATCATAATTTAACTACGATGGATCGGAGATTTGTAGCATTGATTGGTGTTGAGTAACCTGGAAAAGAAAAGTTAAATATTCATCAACGAATAGTTGGGGATTTTCTGTGCGTATCTTTTGGCCTATTCTGTCCATTCTTTTCCACCGTTTTTTTTTTTAAATCTATGCACAAATGGAGTTCTTTATTTATTTTTTTTTACCTTCAATTTCTTTGTATTTTTGGAGGATTGGGTTTTGTCTTGTAATTATTGCCTTCTATATGTGTACATAGAGACAGTTCAATATTTTGCTGAGTATTTTACTGTTGGATTTAGATTGCCCGAATTGTCCTCTTTATTACTGGATGTTGTTCATGTCATTTTGTGCTACTTTCAAGTCTCTGCATAATTACAATGGTAGCCTGCAGCATTATCTAGAATGGTAGGTATAATATAGTTCTCCCTCAGACCCATAATAAGTGTCATGGTTTGACTTGTCAAATTATTTAAGAAGTGTACTTTAGTTTGTTCATCATTTGTACTATAAGACTTATATGTTACATAAAAGACTTATTAATAAGTCTTATATGTTACATATAAGACTTACTAACAAGTCTTATAAGTAACTAATAAGACTTTTTTAATAAGTCATATAAGTAAAAAGATTTTTTTAAAAAAAGTCTTATAAGTTACTACTTATAAGACTTTTTTACAACATAGTTCTCAATGTTCAAATAGGTCTTATAAGTTACTTATAAGACTTTTTAAAAAGTCTTATAAGTTACTTATAAGAATTTTTAAAAAGTCTTATATGTTACATATAAGACTTACTAATAAGTCTTATAAGTAACTTATAAGACTTTTTAATAAGTCATATAAGTAAAAAGACTTATTAAAAAAGTCTTATAAGTTACTACTTATAAGGAGAGTATATAAGGAGAAATGCCTTAAGAAACGTCAAATACTTCTTACGATTGTTGGGATTTTATGTTAGGCTTCTTAAGGAAATAACAAAGAGAGATGAGAAAGATAACGGGAAATATAACGGAAATTGAAAAACAAACCACAAATAGTCGAGTCTTGTGTTTAACACAATTTTCGTAAGAAGTATTTGTCCCGCACAGGTGCTTACGATTGATGACAAACTTCTCGTGAGATGAAACGACTTCTAATTGTTAATAGGAGCACACCAAATTAACAATTCTAACGAACAATAGGAAGTTTGGAACTTTGGATTTGAAGGAATTTGATGCAACAATATGAAATTATTTGGCTATGTTAATCTATCTCAAAATGTGGGTAGAGAGGCTCAAATGACTGTATGTATGAATAAAAATTCGGAGGGAAAGTATATAAGGAGATTTAAGGGGTTAGTGTATTTTCCCTTGAAAAGACACAACTTTTCTTTTGAATTGGCACCTGTTCAGGAACGGCTCAGCCGAGTCAAGGGACTCGCTCGGCCGAGCGCCAAGCTGCACGGCCGAGTCAAGGAACTCGCACGGCCGTGTCAATCTCACTGCTCGGCCGAGCAAGGCATATGCCTCGGCCGAGCAAGCTTGTCCAGAGACTTGGCCAATTTGCTATGCTCTGCTCGGCCGAGTCAAGGACTCTGCTCGGCCGAGCACATCAAACCTCATCAAAAAAAAAAAAACCTTTAAACAACTCTCGTTAAGTTACAAATCTTTTGTCATTAATTTCTCATTCACCCGGAAATGGTTTTGAGACAATAAATGAGTTTCATTATCTACCCTAAATGTAGAATACATTTTATAACTTACTTCGTTAACAAATAACGAACTCCGTTGGAAGTTAACAATCTTTCGTTAGAAAGTTAGGTCAACGACAAGTCAAACTTAACTTTCGTTACCCATTTCCAACAATAACAATATCGATGAGAATATGAATGAACGTGATCCTTGTGGCCAGAAAAAATGAATTGACTAAATCATTTCCTACTTATATCTAAAACTCTTTTGCAACTAACCTGACTTTGAATTTATAACAAATTCATCAGTTTTAGATTATTATTTTTTTGATTCATTTGCAACTTTAACAATTTGCATTATGTATGAAAGAAATGGAGCGGCTAGAAAGTTCACAAGAACACGAAACTAGCTGATGTGAGTCCTGATGCTATCGCACCAGCACTAGCACAACAGAGAAATGCAGCGGAATAATAAAATAGAAAAGAAATAAACAAAGGATTTAAACACTTATCTACAGCAATATGCTGTAGACAATAAACTTCTCTTATTAAATCACTTTTGAACCGGTTACAAAATGTAAACTAAGAGAATGACTAAATTAACAAAGGAACTCTCACTAAAACATAACTCTACTCAGCATGAAATCCCTCAGCCTTTTGGAATGTAAAAAACCGTGTGTGTAGAACTGCCTTGGATCGTATATTTATAGCCAAGGAGTTCTAAGCTAGACGGGTAAGGATGACCATGGAGGATAGCTTGATTATCATCAATCTTCCTTTATCTCTTTATCTTCTTCAAGTCCATCTTTACCCCATGTGAGAGTCCTACAATAAACAACCAAAACAATACTAAAAGCATAATAAATTTCGGTTAATAGGTTAGTAAATATAAAAATAATATATAAAATATTTACTTAATTTAAATACAAAGAAAGTAACAAAACATAATTAAGTCAACCTCTTTGACTTGGCTAAGTGTGATGCTATCACACTTTCAATCTCCCCCTGTTTTGTTGCTTTCTGTTCAAAAACAAATCTCAATCACAACAAATTTTAAACACAATATAAGCTAAAGATAATCAATCACAAGATATGAAATTGAGAGCTCTAATGCTCCCCCTAAATACTAGCTAATAAAAACCATAAACAACCATGTTTCAAGCATGTCCAAAATACCCAAAAACAAACCAAAGCAAAACAAAGTAAACATCACCATTGTTCCTAATTTAAAGACACGAAATTAAAATTATTTTAAACACATCATAAACCATACGAGAAAATAAAAACATCAATCAGTATTGAAGTCTTGGTCCCAGCCTTGCTTCCCTTCCATCTCAGCTTGAGTTTTCGCAAGAAATTCCCACCTAAAATCATGACTTACTTCTTGGAAAACACGGCTTGAGCTAGCTCCCCCTTTTTGACCAGAAAGCTCATCCCTAGCAGCGAGCAACTTATTCCTTCTTGCAGATACTTCCTTGAACTGTACCTTAGTGTTGAGCATCCACCTTTCCAAAAACTTTATTTCATCAGAGAGTACCTTTACTTGATCAACAGGTGGTACAGGTGATGTAGGCACATCTTCATTAACATCAATAGGTTCCTCTTCATCACCATCTTGAGCATCAATTAATGGATCATCAGGGAATGCTACAGGCAGATCTACAGTCCTTGTGGTACATTCTAACACAGGTTGTTTATTAAAAGGTTCAATCTTTTCAACTGCCCTATCAGATATAAGAATCTCCACCCCTTGTTTCAAGCATAATCCAGTAATTAAACAGGGAAAAGGAAGGTCAGAAGGAAGTTCTTTCTCAGCAAACTGAACTACACTCCCAAAAATGATCTCACCCAAATTAAACTCTTGACCATTAAAAATCCTGTATATTAGGTCAGCATGAGGCATTGTGACTATGTTCTTATTTGATGTGGGTTTCCAATTGAAGGTTGAGACTTTGAATAAAAAACCACATAGAGAAGTGAGCATAGTACACTTGAACTGAGTGTGCCATATGGGATCAAGACTATTGGTGAGAGAATTGGCAATCTCATTTTTAGGAGCCATGGGAGGAGGGTTATGAGGAGAGGGAGCATGTAGGAAAATATTGATCATGGCAGGAGAAAAAGAAATGGATTGACCACGAATTTTCACTTTTTCAAACTCAACAGACCTAGGATCTTGGATTGCTTGGACAAGACTTGCATAAAACTCACTAACAAGAGAGAGATAATAGAAATGGGGATAAGACACAGAGTATTAAAGGCCCTTTTCTTCTAGGTACCTTTTCATTCCAACTTCCTCAAAAGTCTTATCAATAACTCTTTCAACCAAAAAACCTTTCTTTCTAAAGAATCCAAACCTCTCCTTAACAGAATTAGACATGAATTTTTCAGGAGAGTGAGGGCTTACCTTCCTTGAGGAGGGTTTTGCTCTTGGGGTGTGCCTTGACACAGGCATTTCAGCTTTGGAGGAATTGGCCTTCCTTAGGCTCCTTCTGGGTGAGGGTGCAGATGAGATTACATCTTCAGCAGCATCCTCCTTCTCAGCTTCCAATTCATCTCTCCCTAGTTTAAACGTCTCATCTTCAACTTCATCATCATCTGAACCAATATCAGATGCTTGGGCAGAGATGGATCCAACAGCTTTAGCCTTTGCTTTCCTCATTTTTTCTTTGCCCTTCCTTAGGTTTAAGAGAGCTTGTAGAGGTATATGCTCCTCCTCATCATATTCTTCAACATCATCACCTTCAGAATGAATCCCAGAGTACCAGTTGCCTGGTGAAGACTAAACAGGGGCCATATGTGAGTTAGCTGGAGGAGATGGAGTTGGGGATGAAGTAGCACCTTTGGTAGCACGAGTAGGGGACAGTGGAGGAGTGGAAACCCTACTAGGTGGCAGATCCCCAGGTCGAACAATGACATGAGGAAAGATATCACCCAAGTCTTGAGCAGCAGATTCTACAATTTCTTCAGCCTCCTTCAAATCCTCAAGCTCTACAGACTGAGCTCTTCTAGACACAACTTTGAATGCTTCAACATCACCTTCATCTGATTCACTTGAGTAAACAGTGAGACCACCCAAGTATTTTCTACGCTGAGATTGGGGTTTACCAGAAGAACTACCTGAGCCACTAGCAGCTGATTTGCCCCTTTTTCTCTTCAGATCAGCAGAGGGGTCATAATCTTCATCCACACCTTCAATGAAATCAGGATCGGCCATATTAGGGCGAACCTTAGGGGTATACTCTCCCATGTTGGGAGAGAAACCCTTCTGCCTCAAAGACCAGTTGGGGCCCCTAGCAATGCCAGCCACAGCACCTACCGCCTTCAAATCTCCCGGGTTATCAGCATCAATGACGTTATCAGCAGCTCCAGGGAGAGACATTGAGACCGGGGCAGCATCAACATCAACAAACAGCACCACGGCAGCTTCAGTTTGGGCCACCAGAGACTGAGGGGACGAGTGATCGGCCGTCAGAGAAGAAGGGTTGGATGGAGACGCCATTTGATTTGGTGGAGAGCAGAGGAAAACAGAGGGAGGTTTTGGAATTTCTAAGGGTTTTTGATGGTTAAACAGTGACCGGTGAGGGTTTAATGAAAAGAGGGTTTGGGTATTTATTTGATGTGATGGCATGTCATTTAACACAACTAGGCTTAGGTCACTATTTGGGGAATTATAGTTTAAATTGAACTCAACTTAGATGATGGCCAGACATGTGGAAGGAGTTTAATTAGAACTAAACTAACATTGATCCAACCGAGTAGTATTCTAAATTCCCTTGGACTCCTTAGATGATAAAGATAAACACCAATTAAATAAATCTTTTTAGATAATGTATCTACCATAGAGACAATAAAAATCCACATACTTATACTCCCCCTAAACATATGGACATTAAAAAAATTTATAAGAAATTTTGTTGAGCATAAAATATTTTAACAAAAATAAATTCGGAAAAAAACATTTGTTTAAAATTTTCACCAAGGGCCAGGTTGATCTAAAATTTTGTCTAAACATAATGATGCATAATTTACACACATGTGAAGGATAAATCTCAGTATATGTGTGGCATAGTATGTAATTACATCAGGGGACGCATTTCATCTAAGAAAGTCAATGAATTGAAATCTTGTCTTGCTTGGCCTCTAGAATGCTTCCACATATAATTTTTTCGTGGAAAAATATATTATGGGTAGCTTTCACTCTTCTTTATTCTCATGGATAGCCCTCTTTCGAATGATCTTGTCAATTTGACTCAAACTTTCTCTTGAAGTCATTTTGATCACATTGAAATGACTTCATACCATGAGTGGAGTAGCTGTTTCCCTTTTTTTTTTTTTTTTGCACCCACCAAGAGACATCCAGTAGGATAAATTTAGAGTCAACATTTGTTGACTACTTTTTAAGAAGAATTCACAATTCAGAGAGGAAACAAGTCAGAGATGCAATACAAGTGACCACACTGAGATAAATCATGCAATGCATTTTTTTTTGTTAGAGTTGTAGTATACAGGTGTTAGTTATGATGTGACCACACAGGGGATCACACCATCAATTTGCACACAAACTCAGAGACTTCCTTAGAGTGGAAAATCTCTGAAAATCAAGGGCTTTGGTGAAAATATCAGCCAACTGTTTTTCAGTGCTAATTGATTCCATGCTAATAATTTTTTGCTCAACAAGATCACGAATAAAATGATGTCTAATGTCAATGTGTTTAGTACGTGAGTGTTGAACAGGATTTTTGATATTTCTATGGCACTTAAATTATCACAAAAAATAGTAAGGGTATCACTTTTAAGACCATAATCTTTAATCATCTGATTCATCCAAAGAAGTTGAGAACAGCAACTTCCTACAGCCACATATTCTGACTCAGCAGTAGATAGGGATGCACAGTTTTGTTTTCTATTGTACCAAGATACTAAATTGTTCCCAAGATAAAAACAACCACCAGTTGTGCTTTTCCTATCATCAGTGTTACCTGACCAATCAGAGTCACTGAATCCTACCAGATTTGTATTGGTTTCTCGAGTATAGCTTAGCCCTAAATTGACAGTTCCACCAACATATCTAATTATTCTTTTTACAGCTTTGAGGTGGGATAATTTGGGGCAAGCTTGATATCTAGCACACATGCATACACTAAACATGATGTCTGGACGACTTGCTGAAAGGTACAACAAGCTCCCAATCATACTTCTATATAAGGTGGGGTCAACATCCTCACCATTCTCATCTTTGCACAACTTTTGAGAAGATCCCATAGGGGTTTTAAAGTGAGATGCATTGTCAAGGGAGAATTTTTTGACCAAAATTTTGGCATATTTACTTTGAGAAATGGAAATTCCTTCCTTACTTTGTTTTATTTGAAGGCCTAAAAAGTAGTTCAATTCATGAACCATACTCATTTCAAAGGTGTTGGTCATACTTGTGACAAAATAGTCTAGCATTTCTTTGGAAGAAGATCCAAACACAATGTCATCAACATAAATCTGGGCCACCAAAATCCCTACATTTTCTTTTAAAATAAATAGGGTTTTATCTACCTCACCTCTCTTAAACCCCATTTGTATAAGGTGCTCAGTTAGCCTCCCATACCAAGCTCTAGGAGCTTGTTTTAAATCATATAGGGCCTTTTTCAGCTTATAAACATGATCAGGGAAATGAGGATCAGTGAAGCCCTTAGGTTGCTCAACATAGGCTTCTTCATTTAGGACACCATTCAAAAATGCACTCTTTACATTCATTTGATGTAGAGTAATGTCCAAATAACAGGCAATGGCAAGTAGAAGTCTAATTGATTCTATCCTAGCAACAGGAGCAAATGTTTCTTCAAAATCTAGCCCTTCTATTTGGGTGTAGCCTTGGGCTACAAGCCTAGCTTTATTTCTGATAATTTGCCCATTTTCATCAGTTTTGTTCTTAAAAATCCACTTAGTTCCTATTACATTTCCTCCTATAGGTCTAGGAACCAAGGTCCATACATCATTTTTCTCAAATTGATTTAGTTCCTCTTGCATGGCAACAATCCAATTATCATCTTTCATAGCTTCTACAACATTCTTAGGTTCAATATTAGAAACAAAACAGCAAGAACTAATCTTGTTCACTTGTGATTCAACACAACTTAGCCCAGCCAACTCACGGTAGTTGACCCTTGGCTTTTCCCTTGTGCTAATTTTTTCGTTTACATCACCCACCACTTGAGATATTGGGTAATTCTTTTGAACTCTGCTGGGTATGTCTTTGTTCCTATCCAAATTCTCAGCTTCACAGTCAGAATCTTCGTATTCTGAAGCAGATTTTGTTTGACTTGATGTAGGTGATGATGTGCTCGCATCGCACCGCATCCGCTTCGATCCCATTTTGCCGCATCATTCGGAGTTGAATACGAGGTTCCTGTATTGTCTCTATACAATCTGAGACATCATCTTCAAGAGATTTTATATTTAAGTCAGCAGTATCTGTTGGGTTTCGAGGGTCCATGCGCAGCGGAATAAGCAATAACTCGAAAAACCCCAAGCCCTAGAATCCGTTCTAGATGAATAATTAAGAAAGATGAAATAGAAATACCAACCTTGAATGCTTTTGCCTTTGATAAACTTGACCCAACTCCAGATTGAACGACCTTGTTAATCCTTGATGAACGAACGGGAATCACGAACCAAAGATCTTGACGAGCGAAGATCCTCTATGTGTATCCACGCGATGAACGAACCCTAGAACTCTTCTAGGAGGATTGCTAGATCCTATTGATTGAAACACCTTTCAATCAATGAAGAACAATGGATTTGGTGGTGTTTGATTCTCAATTCTCAATTGAAATCTCTCACCTTTTTTGTTTCTCTCAAGCCAAAACGTTCTCTTGACGGCTAGGGCAACCAGGGGTGAGTATTTATACGTTATAAAACTTTTCCCCTCGTGAAAACCCTAGTTTTAAGTCAATTCCGCGTCAGTCCAGTGCCCAGGGGACGAGTCGTCCCCCAGGGGACGAGTCGTCCCCCAGGGGACGAGTCGTCCCCTGGCACCCAGCTTCTGAATCTGGCATCCCCCTTAAGGGGAATAGTTGGTTCTGGCCTGGGGACGAGTCGTCCCCTGAGAACAAAAACTCCATATTCTTCATTTTTGACAATTCGTTCGATGCGTGTGACCCCATAGGACTATATTATGTTGGCAATGAGTTCGATCACATCGATCCTCATAAGACATGAGCGGACTCTAGCAAGCCATCATGCCTACCCAAATAATATAATATCAAGTTCGATTTCCTATATAGAACATATCACAATCCCATTGTCACACGATGTTATATTGAACATGAGTCATGGTCCACGTCAACTCATATTGTTCAATGCTTTCTCGTTATCAAGTAAATTGATTTAATCGAATGACATTAATCACATTAATTCATTCGGGTGGCCTAGCAAACATCTCTCTTTACGAGGGACAATTTCCATCTTGACTTATCATTCTTTCCAACAAGAATCATACCATGCCAATGATAGACCTTATTGTCATCCGGTTAAAGACAACGTTAAACTATATCAAACATGATATTCATCGAGCGGAAGACGATGATAATCTCAGGTCAAAGGATATCAATGATATGACTATATGAGATCTAATTATGACATTTGACCATGACATAGATCTCATAATGGGTTAAGTCCAGTACCTTGTTCTCTAACAAGTACCCATGAATCTAATGTGCATCTCCATGCATATAATCATCACATGATTATCCATTAGACTTCATACTAGTGCTTCATAAGTACTAGGGACACGATTATTATAATAAAACATGCAAACATATATAACAATCAAAGAAACAATCTCATATATAAATGAACAATGACATTACATAAAGGTCTATCTCTATAGGCCTAGGGCACTAACACCTACGCCTCCCACTTGCACTAGGCCCAATCATTCATGTATCTTATACCCATGGACCTAACATGACCGTCATGTTTAGCTTGTGGCAAAGGCTTGGTGAGAGGGTCCGAAATGTTGTCATCCGTTGGTACCTTTTGCATATCTTAACGTCTTCCATTTCACAGATTTCTCGAATGAGGTGGAAACGTCTCAAAATGTGTTTGGATCGTTGATGTGACCTTGGTTCTTTTGCTTGCACAAATGACACCACAATTGTCACAACAAAGTTCCACCGGATTAGTGATACTTGGAACAATTCCAAAACACTAATGAACTTTTGATCCAAATTGCCTTTTCTAGCTACATCATATGTTGCTAAAATTAAGCCTTAGAAGTAGAATCGGCTACGATTTTACGCTTGGAACTCTTCCAATAAAATCGCACCTCCAATAAGCATAAACACAAATCCTAATTGCGATTTTAATTAACTTTGTCAGTTTGGAAGTTAGCATCCGTGTAACCTTTACAACAAGATTAACTTCCAATCTTTCAAATACCAAGAACGTATCCTTAGTTCTTCTTAAGTACTTTAAGGATCGTCTTCGATCGCCATCCAATGGTTCTCACTAGGATCAGATTGGTATCGACTCGTCATGCTCAAAGCATACGAGATGTCGGGTCTAGTACAAATCATGGCATACATGACAAATCCAAATGCCAGAGCATATGGAACTTCATTCATTCTCTTTTGCTCATCAGTTGTCATGGGACACTGAGTCTCGCTAAGAGTAATACCATGACCCATTGACAGGTTACCTTTCTTAGAATCATCTAAGAACCTTATCAATATGAGTATTTTGACTCAAACCAACTTATCCTTTTAGATCTATCTCTATAGATCTTGATACCAAGGATGTAAGCGGCTTCACCCATATCTTTCATTGAGAAACCTTTCCTTGACCAAGACTTGACAGTCTTATGTGTCGGAAATTTGTTTTCAATGAGTAAGATATCATTGTCATATAACAATAGAAATAATACTACGCTCCCACTGAATTTCATGTATACACAAAGTTCATCTTCGTACTTGATGATGTCAAACTCTTTGACCGATTCATCAAAATGAAGATTCCAACCCCTCGAAGCTTGCTTCAACCCATCTTATGGATCTTTGCAACATGCATACTTTATTAGAATTTGTTGGATCGACAAACCCTTGCCGTATTCGTATACATCCTCAAGTAGGTTTCCGTTAAGAAACGCTGTTTTGACATCCATTTGCCATATCTCATATTCACAATATGCGATAATGGCAATTGAAACTCTAATAGACTTCGGCATTGTAATGGGCAAAAAGGTTTCAACATAGTCAACACTATGAATTTTCCTAAATCCCTTTGCTACAATCCTTAGTCATGAAAGTATACACCTTCCATCCATGTCGGTTTTCTTCTTGAGAACCCATTTACACACTTATGGTTTTACACCTTGGGTGGACCAATCAAGTTCAAAACTTGATCATCAAACATGGATTACAATTCGGATTCCATGGTTCATAACCATTTATCCGAATTAGGAGTGGACATCGTCTCTAGATAGGAAATAGGTCCGTCATTCTCAATGACTCCCACTTGATTACTTTCCGTTATGAGAAATCCATATCTCTCAGGTTCAGATCGTATCCTATCAGATCTGCGAAGAACTTGTGTATCTTGAACCGGTTCCACAACTCCTTGTGAACTTGGTTCCGTCTCTACTCTTGGTTCCATGTTATTTTCAGGTTCTTGAACTCTTCAAGATCAATTTTACTCCCACTAGATCCTTTATTGAGAAACTGTTTCTCAAGAAACGAATCATAAAGAGCAACAAACACTTTGTTCTCATTGCGGTTGTAAAACTAATATCTGAAATTAACCCTGTCAAATTTGGTGCTAACTTATGAGAGACAAGTCTCTTTACATAAGATTCGCAACCCCAAATCTTTATGAAAGACATTCTTTCATGCCACATCTCATGTGGGGACTTAGGAATCGATTTAGTAGGGACACAATTCAGTGTAACCGCATTATTTCTAATGCATATCCTCAAAAGGAAATAGGAAAGTCAACTTGACACATCATCGAACGAACCATGTCATACAAGGTTCAATTCCTCCTCTCAGACACACCATATAATGTGGTGTTTCGGGTGGAGTAAACTCTGAAACGATTTCACAGTTTTGAGATGATTGTCAACCTCTTGGCTCAAATATTCATTACCTCGATCTAATCGAAGTACTTTAATAGTTTTGCCAAGATTGGTTTTTGTACTTCATCTTGAAATATTCGAAATATCTCAAACGATTCACCTTTTGGACTTCATCATATAGACATAGTCATATCTAGATAAGTAACCGGTGAATGTGATGAAATACCGAATTCCTCCCCTAGCAATGCTACTTAATAGTCCATATACATCTCATGTATAAGGGCCAATAAGCCACTACCCTCCCACTACTCTTAGTGTAGGGTGGTTTGGTCATTTTACCAAATAAACGAGATTCACATACCTCAAATGATTCATAATCATATGAGTCTAAGTGTCCATGTTAATGGAGTTTAGATTATACGTTTCTCATTTATATGACCAAGCCGGCAATGCCATGTGAACGTGTTGTTCACATCATTCGGTTTAGATTTCACACTTATATTATAGATATCTTCAATATTATTTTGTATCTTAACATCAAGGATATGAAAACCATTCAATGATATATGCATTACTATAATGCATATCATTAAATAAATATAAAGCTTCTTATTCTCAATAAGAAAATTTATATCCTTCATCATCCTCATAAGAAACAAAATGATACTCCTACTCAAATTCGGAACGTAGTCACACTTGTTCAAAAACAAGTACTAGTCCACAAGGTAAAGTGACTTCATAAGACCCTATGGCTAATGCAGCAACTCTTGCTTCATTACCACGCATAGGTTTAATTCACCTTCTTTGAGCAGCTTTCTATTCTTTATTTCTTGCACATTTAAACAAATGTGGGATCTATATCCGGTATCATATACCCAAAAACAAGAAGTCGAAAAGAAAATATCTACCATATAGATACTTGAAGTAGTAGCAATCATATTGCCCTTCTTCACTTTTTAGGCCTTCCTAATAAGCCTTGCAACTTTGCTTCCAATTAACAATCTCATTGCAGCGGTAGCAAACTGCATCCTTTTGAGACACTTTGGGTTTAGCCTCTTCAGCTTTGGCAACTTTTGCCCTAGGTTTAGCAACCTTTGCTTTACCTTCTTGCCTTCCCTTTGAACCCCTTTCTTGTGTTAACCATTAACACACTTGCGGATTGCTCCTTTTGCATCTCATGCATTAAAAGCCTTCACCACAACATACTCCCTCCGTCCCACTATAGTTGACACCTAAGGAGTGGGCACGGGAACTAAGAAGAAATAATTAAATAAAGAAAATGTGTGGTAGAAAATGAAGAGAGAGAATGAGTGGGGTAAATAGTAGTGTTGGTTGAATAAATTGAGTGGTGGAAAATGAAGAGAGAGAATTAGTGGTGGGGTCCATCTAATATAAAAATATAAAATTAGGTTATTTTTGGAAGGTGTCAAGTGAAGTGGGACGGCCCAAAATGGAAAGAAGTGTCAAGTATAGTGGGACGGAGGGAGTACATCTTTTGTCTAGCTTGCACTTGGAACATTTCCTTTTGTGCGTTGTGCTAGAACAAAAGCAATCTCCACGTGTTCAAGGTTCTTCTTAAGAGCCTTTAAACATGGTGGCAAGTATAGGGCAAACAACATCATAGGAATCATCTAAATGTTTCTTATGTTGCTCCTTACCTGCCCTTTGCAACGTTTGCAGTGGGTTCAGCAGGAATAGATTCGTCAAGAACGTACAATTTTGCTTAAGAACTCTTTTTGAGCATCTGATCAAATCAGAATAACTTGTACCGTTCTTTTCGAACTTGTCCTTCATAAGGACGAATCGCAATAATAAGGATTAATTATAGTTTAATGCTATTTCTACAACAAAGTATGCAACACATATGAACACATATAAGTACCAATTTCATTTAAGAGATTAAATAACGTATTTCATAAATACTCCCACTAAATTATATAACCTTCTTATGCAAATATGCATAATATAATTTAATAGGCTAAGACCCAACTTTAATTTAATTTCAAGTCGGCTATGGCACGACTGCTCAAAATTAAACTAAAAAGGTAGATAACATTTATCAATCATATCTATATATGACTCTTAGATCATTATGAGATTATAGACATCATATGTCACATGTTTCAATCTCATCTTATGCCTTAGGCCCAAAACTGTTTTGATAGCCTAATTGAGTTCAACCATGTTAAACGTATAGCAATCACTATTTGCTCATCTTGATCATACAAAGATAGAATCAATGTACCTCACTGTGGCGTAGCCTACATGAAACTATCTGTGTACTCACAAGTGTTTAGACATGGGTGGCATAAAACAAACTCAAATTACAAAGAAGGTTCAATTTTTCATGCTTATCAATTACATGCCAAGGTTGATTCATGAAAACTATATGAGCATAATTATGAACTTGGAATGATGCAACACAAATCATATTTGATTAGTAATTACTAGTACGCGGCCACGTGCTCCAAAATTATCCAACACTTCCATCGAAGTGCCTGTGGGGAAGGTTTTGGTGTCCAGCCAATATACCAAGTAACACTTCACAAATATCCTAGATTAATCACATTAATCATATTTAATGAAATTGACATCCCATAATCTAGATTAATCATATTAATCCTATATTTCAATTTCATAATCATGGTATATCAATATATACAATTACTTCTCAAGCAAAACTCATACAATTTCACATTCTAGATCATGCACATCATGAAAATTCATATAATCATATTACACAATTATCATGATTATCTAACTAAACATCATGAACGGGGCTCTGATACCACTGTTGGGTTTCGAGGGTCCATGCGCAGCGGAATAAGCAATAACTCGAAAAACCCCAAGCCCTAGAATCCGTTCTAGATGAATAATTAAGAAAGATGAAATAGAAATACCAACCTTGAATGCTTTTGCCTTTGATAAACTTGACCCAACTCCAGATTGAACGACCTTGTTAATCCTTGATGAACGAACGGGAATCACGAACCAAAGATCTTGACGAGCGAAGATCCTCTATGTGTATCCACGCGATGAACGAACCCTAGAACTCTTCTAGGAGGATTGCTAGATCCTATTGATTGAAACACCTTTCAATCAATGAAGAACAATGGATTTGGTGGTGTTTGATTCTCAATTCTCAATTGAAATCTCTCACCTTTTTTGTTTCTCTCAAGCCAAAACGTTCTCTTGACGGCTAGGGCAACCAGGGGTGAGTATTTATACGTTATAAAACTTTTCCCCTCGTGAAAACCCTAGTTTTAAGTCAATTCCGCGTCGCCCAGCCGCTGTGGACGAGTCGTCCCCAGTGGGACGAGTCGCCCCTCGGCACCCAGCCTTCGACCGGCGTCCCCTTAAGGGGAATAGTTGGTTCGCCTGGGACGAGTCGTCCCCTGAGAACAAAAACTCCATATTCTTCATTTTTGACAATTCGTTCGATGCGTGTGACCCCATAGGACTATATTATGTTGGCAATGAGTTCGATCACATCGATCCTCATAAGACATGAGCGGACTCTAGCAAGCCATCATGCCTACCCAAATAATATAATATCAAGTTCGATTTCCTATATAGAACATATCACAATCCCATTGTCACACGATGTTATATTGAACATGAGTCATGGTCCACGTCAACTCATATTGTTCAATGCTTTCTCGTTATCAAGTAAATTGATTTAATCGAATGACATTAATCATATTAATTCATTCGGGCATGGCCATGCACTACATCAATCTTACTTACGAGTGGCCTAGCAAACATCTCTCTTTACGAGGGACAATTTCCATCTTGACTTATCATTCTTCCCAACAAGAATCATACCATGCCAATGATAGCCCTTATTGTCATCCGGTTAAAGACAACGTTAAACTATATCAAACATGATATTCATCGAGCGGAAGACGATGATAATCTCAGGTCAAAGGATATCAATGATATGACTATATGAGATCTAATTATGACATTTGACCATGACATAGATCTCATAATGGGTCAAGTCCAGTACCTTGTTCTCTAACAAGTACCCATGAATCTAATGTGCATCTCCATGCATATAATCATCACATGATTATCCATTAGACTTCATACTAGTGCTTCATAAATACTAGGGACACGATTATTATAATAAAACATGCAAACATATATAACAATCAAAGAAACAATCTCATATATAAATGAACAATGACATTACATAAAGGTCTATCTCTATAGGCCTAGGTCACTAACACCTACAGTATCATCAAATGTAACATTAATTGATTCCATCACAGTTTTAGTTCTAAGATTGTAGACCCTATAAGCACGACTGTTTGTGAAATATCCAAGAAAAACAGCTTTGTCACTTTTGGAATCAAATTTAGAGAGATAATCTCTATCATTTAGAGCATAGCATATGCAATCAAAAACATGAAAATATTTAAGAGTAGGTTTTTTATCAAGTAGGATTTCATAGGGAGTCATGGTTGATCCAACTCTCAAATAAACTCTATTTTCTATGTGACAAGCAGTATTAAGTGCTTCAGCCCAAAATCGTTTAGAGATGTTTTTAGAACTAAGCATGACACGAGCCATCTCTTGCAAAGTACGATTTTTTCTTTCTGCAACTCCATTCTGTTGAGGAGTTTTAGGGGCTGAAAAATCATGGGTGATTCCTTTGGAGTCACAAAATTTTTAGAACAAGGTGTTCTCATATTCAGTTCCATGATCAGATTTAATTTTGATAACTTTCTTACCATATAAATTTTTTACCTTTTTATACCAAACTTTAAATACTTCAAGTGTTTCGGATTTTTCTTTTAAATATAGCACCCAAGTATACCTAGAGAAATCATCTACACAAACAAATGAATACTTCTTTTTACCTAAGCTCTCAACCTCAATTGGTCCCATAAGGTCAGTATGTATTAATTCCAAAATTTCAAACGTGAAACTTTTGTCAACCTTTGGATGAGAGGCTTTGGTTTGCTTGCCCTTTTGACAAGGACCACACACACTTGATTGTTTAAAGTCGAGCTTGGGCAAGTGTTTAACAGCATCAAATCTAACTAATTCTTCTATTTTCCTATAGCTAGCATGTCCTAACTTTTGATGCCATAGTTCAAGTTCATTTGTTTTGGAGCTAAGGCAGAATAAATTGTCACCAAATTTGTAACAATTATCTTGAGACCTTACTCTAGTGAATAGGCACTAATTAGTGTTATCAAACACTTTGCACTCATGTTTGTCAAAATTAACATGTAAATTGTCATCACATAGTTGGCTTATACTAATCAAATTAGATTTTAAACCCTCTACATGATAGACGTTTTTTAATTTAGGCATGTCATTCACACATAAAGTACCTTTACCTACAATCTTACCTTGTTCTCCTCCCCCATAATTCACATTTCCACCTTTGACAATGATGTAATCCGTGAAGAATTCTGCATTACCTGTCATGTGCCTTGAGCACCCACTATCGAAGTACCATGAGCTAGCAATGCTGCTCTTGAGAGAGGTGAACACCACCTTGCATTCCTCATTCTTCTTTTCTATCCAAACAAACTGGCATGTTTTCTGGCGATGTGAGTGGTGATGTGAGTGCATCCGTCCACTCATCTGAGGAGCATCTTTTCCCAGGTCATGAATCCTTTTGTAACAAAAAGGTCTTATGTGTCCTGGTAAGAAGCAGTAATGGCACACAAATCTTTTCTTCTTGTTTGATGATTTCGTGTTGTGAAAAGTCTTAGGTTTTGAGGAACTTACTCCTTCTTTTACAAAATTTGATTCATAGCCAAGATCAGTTTTTGAAAATTTACTCACATTAAGAACCTCATCAAGAGTAGCCTTTCCAGTATTCATTTTTTCAAAAGTTTTCTTGGCCTCTATGAGTTCGGTTTTGGTCTTCTCAAGTTCAATGTCACGTTTAGTGAGCATGACCTCAAGTTTAGCTAATGACTCTTTTTGATTATCATTTTCAGTGGATAAATCTTTAAGTTCACCTTTTACTTTCGATAATTCAGTGGAGAGTTTTTCATTTACCTTTTCTTCTAAAAAATCAACTACTTTCGTTATAGTTTCCATCATCTTCTTCATCATTCTCAAATTTCTTGTTCAGCGAGGAGGTATAACAGTTTATAATGGATTCAGAAGATGTGATGGTAGATGTGATAACATCTGAAGCTACATCAGATTGATGTTCATGATTTGGAGGCGAGATTTCCATGATTGCTAAGTTTAGCGACTCATCTTCGTCCTCACTATCACTAAGGGTCGCACTTAGGCTCATCCCCTTTTTCTTCAGAGTATTGGCACATTCATTTGCATAATGCCCAAAGCCTTTGCAGGCTCTACACTGAACAGATTCAGATCTGTTTTTAGAAAAACTAGTGGGTTTCTTGAAAGTACTCTCATTATCCTCTTTTGGTTTATCAAAAGTAGTTGATTTTTTAGAAGAAAATTTGTTGTTCCTTTTGTTTTTGAGAAAAGAAGTAAATATTTTTGTTAAAAGAGCAACATCTTCGGTTTCCAAATTAGAAGTATCAATTTTATTTGAGATTTCCTCAATCTCTTTTGGAATTGAGGATGCTTTAAAAAGAGCATAAGCAAGAGCAACACTTTCAGCTTTATGTTGTTGCTGAATGGAAATGTTCATTTCAAACATGGTTAGCTTACCCACAAGAGTATCTAAAGCCATGGTTGCAGTATCATTTGCTTCTTCAATAGCAGCTATTTTAATGTTGAACTTATCTGTGAGAGTCCTTAACATTTTACATACTAATCTACCATTTGAAATAGGCTCACCTAGGGAGAGGCATTCATTTGAGATTTCTCTTATTCTAGCTGAATAGCTTTTTATGTCCTCAGTCTCAGTCATCCTCAAGTTTTCAAACTTGGTCATGAGAATTCTTAACCTAGTGGCTTTGACACTGTCATCACCTTCACAGTGAGCTTGCAAAATATCCCAGGCTTTCTTTGCTATATTTTGATTTAAAACAAGTCTAAACATGTGTTCATCCACATGACTTGAAATAGCACCAAGAACCTTGGAATTGTAATTAGCAAGAGTTACCTCATCTGTGGTCCATTCTTCCTCAGGTTTAATTTTGTACACTTTTTCGGAGGTTTCACCTTCTTCTTCTTTACTTTTAATTTCAACCTTAGGAGGGGACCATGGAATAATAATGCTAAGCCAGACTCGTTCATCAATTGCTTTGATGAAGAGACGCATCTTGGCTTTCCAGATAGCATAATTAGTACCATCTAAAACCGGGGGATGGTATTGATTCAAGTGTCCTTCCATAATGACCACTCTTTCTTGGATCTCACTCAGTGAAGTCGAGTGTGACTCTGATACCAATTGAAAGAAATTGAGCGGCTAGGAAGTTCACAAGAACACGAAACTAGCTGATGTGAGTCCTGATGCTATCGCACCAGCACTAGCACAACAGAGAAATGCAGCGGAATAATAAAATAGAAAATAAATAAACAAAGGATTTAAACACTTATCTACAGCAATATGCTGTAGACAATAAACTTCTCTTATTAAATCACTTTTGAACCGGTTACAAAATGTAAACTAAGAGAATGACTAAATCAACAAAGGAACTCTCACTAAAACATAACTCTACTCAGCATGAAATCCCTCAGCCTTTTGGAATGTAAAAAACCGTGTGTGTAGAACTGCCTTGGATCGTATATTTATAGCCAAGGAGTTCTAAGCTAGACGGGTAAGGATGACCATGGAGGATAGCTTGATTATCATCAATCTTCCTTTATCTCATTATCTTCTTCAAGTCCATCTTTACCCCATGTGAGAGTCCTACAATAAACAACCAAAACAATACTAAAAGCATAATAAATTTCGGTTAATAGGTTAGTAAATATAAAAATAATATATAAAATATTTACTTAATTTAAATACAAAGAAAGTAACAAAACATAATTAAGTCAACCTCTTTGACTTGGCCAAGTGTGATGCTATCACACTTTTCAATGTATAACGCACTTTATTTGGCTATTAACAAATTATCAAGTATTATATGTATAACGCACTTTATTTGGCTATTAACACGTTGCTAAAACGGGGAATACGTAATTAGGACCAAATGACTAAGGAACATACTCCCTCCGTCCCAGAACAATCTTCACACTTTCCCTTTTGGGCGTCCTAAAACTTACTTCACACATTTAAAACTTTCCTAAAATGGAAAGGAATCTTTACTATTCCCTCCACTCATTCTCTCTCCTACATTATTTTAATACTCACAACACCATTATAATTTACTATTATCTCCACTCATTCTCTCTCCTATTTTATTTTCACACTCACAACACTTTCAATATAATACTCCCTCCTTAAAACATGTGCAAACAGTGTATGTGAACATTGTTCGGGACGGAGGGAGTATATCCTCTTATTGCCCCTTGGTTTTGTTTCTCCTTAAGAGGAACTATTTGTAATTTCATTACTTCTCTTATTAAAACTTATTATTTTTCTTTCATTTCTATAAAATATGCTCTTAAAAGAATATAGCATCCCTTGTTTTGGCCGAGTATTTCTACTGCAACCACTCATACATACACTTGAGAGGTTTACTCCCACATATTAAGGTATTTTATAAAACAATTTATGATTATTCTATAATTCAAATGTATATCTTCTATTTATCTTTATGTCATCTAATAAATAATGTAATTAACTGAAAATCAATGTGAAATAGAGTTAATTATGCATGATAATACTTGTGAGTTGGTTAATCTCCCTCTAAGTTGTAAATGGTTGGGTTGCAAGTGAAACCTTAAAAGAAAGTATTTGACTTAAAAGAAAGTATAAGACTGATCTATTGATAAGTATAAATAAGTACAAAACCCTGTGAGAAGCCAACTGATTTAGACAGCATGAGGGATATGATTTCTTCGACATATATCCTCCTATCACAAGGATCACATTCATTTGTGTTTTCATAGCAATTGGTACAGTTCATAATCTTGAGTTACATCAAATAAAATAGTTGTGAAAATAGTCTTCTTAAATGGTGAGAATGAAAAAGAGATTTATATGGAGCAACCAGATGGATTCATTATTCCTGTAAAAGAGCAAATGTGTATAAACTTGTAAAACCGCTATATGAACTAAAACAAACACCTAAGCAATGGCATAAGAAGTTTGACCAAACGATATTATCAAATGGCTTCAATATAAATAAATGTAACAATTGTGTCTACGTTAATTGGAACAACCAATTCATTTACTTTTGTGTGTTTGTATGCAGACAACAAGCTAATAATGTGAATTACTTATTAATTGAAAATAAATACTAAAGATATGTTGAAGAAACATTTGTTGAAATAACTATTACAAAAATAATTGGAAATTACAGAAAACTAATTAAAAACAGAAACAGAAATACAAACGGAAAAAAAGGTTGTTCAAAATGCTCGAGTCGTGTGAGACCACACTCTCCTTAAGACAAATTCGCCCCTCACCGAGTTGTGCTTGAGTTGTTACCGGGCATTGCCTCCCAGGATGAAACGGACTGACCGGAAGGTTGCTGCACACTAGTACCTCCGGCGAACTGAAGTAATGCTTGGACGGTATCACCACGGATGCAATGCAGGAGGCCAAAGAAAAGAGTTGATCAATATGCAACGAATTTGATAGTAGAGAGATTCTGGAAATCAGTGTTATTTAATTTGTTGTGTTCTTCCCTTTTGTATAGTTGCCAAGGAAACAACAGTTCGAAAATTAAAAAGCCTTTTAATTTTCTTAATGAATGCAGTTATTGCGGTTGTTACAAAGCCCTTTGAAATCATTCTGCAGTTACACAGCTCCTTGAACCAGTTTGGCGTACGCTGCTACTGGTGCCCAGGCGCCCGCCTCGGACACAGCCAGGCGCCCGCCTCAGAGTGGCTCAACGGGGTAGCTCTACTAACCTCCAGGCGACCGCATCATGCTGATCCAGGCGCCCGCCTCAGAGTGGTTCAACGGGACAGCTATACTAACCTCCTGGCGGCCGCATCATGCTGATCCAGGCGCCCGCCTCAGAGTGGCTCAACGGGGCAGCTCTACTAACCTCCAAGCGGCTGCATCATGCTGATCCATGCGCCCGCCTCACTGGAGGTTCAACCAAGCAGCCTTGGCGTCAGTTACAGTGGGTCAAGTTTGGAATAAAAAATGCAAAAAGTGGGAAAAAAATGCAAAAAGTGGGCTCGCGCGAGTAGCCCATTTTGGAGCTACATTCGTGTCCGCAGGCACATGAATTCGGTAGAACGAAGCCTATTTCGGTCCATGATTTGCACCCCCCTACGCACCTACGTGCGAGAGAGAGCCTCTATGTACCACAATTTTACTCCCTACTAAAGTGTAGGAGTATATAAACTAGCCTCATTTTACATCTTTTTCCAATGTGGGATAAACACATTTTTCCATTTTCAACCCACTCACTTTGAGCCTTAATATCTCATTCATCCCTCAACCATTTTGGACAAATAAATATATGATTTCAATGTACTCATGAAGTAGAACACAATCCAATAATTAATTTGATCAATTAACAAACACCCATTTAGAAAATAATACATTATTTCCTTCAAACACACCTATTTTTTCAACAACATTTTATATGAGTAGCTAATGTAATATTAGGAATAAAGGTTCTAAAACATCAAATAGAATAGTGTCATAATCCCTCTTGAGAATATTTTGAGAAGTTCAATGTCTTTGATAAAATCCTAATCCCTCTTGAGAATCTTCTTCAGAATGTCGTTGATAGTCATCTGGCCAAAGCAACGGAGTTGACTCTACACTTAGCCAAAAATAGAGTGGAACCAATTTTTTAGCTGAAATATGCCAGAAGAATAATTGATAATTGAGTCGAATGTAATTGATAAATTGTAAGCGTCTATATATTGCATATTTGGTAAGAAAACTTGCATATTGGGTAAGAAAATTTAGTAGGTTCACAAGCAATCCTTGTGTGAATCATTGAAAAGCCCTAATAAGAGCATTATTGAGATATTTAAAGAATATTGAAATATAAACGTCCAAATTTTACTTTGAGAAAAATATGCAAAAATCTTAAAACATGTTTAGCAATATAAGTAGCATCATAAGTATAAATATGAATTAATATACTTATACGATAATAAGGGAGAATTTAATAATTTCTCCAAAAATTGATCATTCATTTTGAAACAAATTGTTTGAAAATTTGAATACTCATTTAAATTAAAGGTAAGGACAGAGGGAATACAATAAAATACTAAACTATCACAACAAAACAAAACAAAACGAAGGATGTGGAGGGACAACAAGTAAATAAAGTATCTGCCAATAAACAAAGTATATATAATATCTGATTTGTTTTTCATTTATGATAATAGTTCAGGAAGCTTTCTTTCAGTACCTACCAACCACTCCCATTCACTATGCAATGAATCCACCATAAATCCTACTCCTTCCGTCCCAAAGTTGGTACCACTTTTTTTTATTATTATTATTATTAATTTGAGCCAACTTTGAGCAGTAATTTAGGTTTGTTTTAATCATCCTAATGAAAATCTATAACTTGTTATTGATACAACATTGTAAATATTATTAATAACAAGTTTTAGATTTTCATTAGGATAATTAAAACTAATTACTCAAAATTTAATAACCAAAAAAGTGGGACTAACAGAGGGAGTATAAAATCATCTCTAGACTCGCCTCAACAATTTAGCTACCTCATTTTCTATGGGCAAAACCAAACATAACCAGATGACTCTGCTCATGCTTTCAACCAATATGTTTTTCTTGTCACTTTCCGGGAACTTGAACACCAATCGTCATCCCATTTCTATGGCCCACATGCTAGCTCCCCATAACCTGCCAACTATGCAGTCAGGAAGCTAACTCAGTCAGTTCTAGATTTATATGTATGGGGTGAGGGTGGGGGGTGTTTCTCGAGCTCCTCCCTTGTGCTAGCAAGTTATTCCAGGCATACGATAAGGAGATGGTTTAGGCTTCTTAATTTTATCTGCCAATACGGCCTGAGTAGTTAGGATTATACCAGCAACAGATACAGCATTCTCAAGGGCACACCTCGCAACCCGACACGGATCAACTACACCACTTGCAAGGAGGTTTTCATATGTGTCTGTCATTGCATTGTAGCCAATCTCCCACTCTTGAGTCATAATCTTCTCCACTACCACAGCTCCATCTACTCCTGCATTAGCTGCAATCAATCTTGCAGGAGCCAGTAATGCCTGAAATAATTATCAACCAAATCATTTGATTTTGACAAGATCCTGATAAAATAAAGATACTATGCATGCATTATAGTCTGACATTGACTTTGCGTAGAGAGAAGATGCATATAAAGCTATTGATATATATATATATATATATATATAGGGCCCTATTATAATACAACCACATTTATATAGGAAACCATAAGAAACCACTAATGTACCATTTGGATTAAAAAAACACATCAATGCCTCAGGATTAAAAAAAAAAAAGATAGAGGGGGTGGCATTTTCGTAATTATTTCATTTAAAATCCCCCTCAAATTTCAAAATAAAATATCTCAATATCTATAAGTCAAAAAAAAAATCGAAAACACTGATTTTTTTGTCTTGACGAGACGATTCAAACTAGATCCCTGAAGATAGGATTTTGAAAAATAATATTGAACAACGTCTAATTTTTAAAAACACCGTGTTGCTAGTGAACACTAGGCTGTTGTCTTAGTGAACACTAATTTGTGTTGTATTAGTGAACACTAGATGTGTTGTATTAGTGAACACTAGTTGTATTGTCTTAGTGAACACTAGTTGTATTGTCTTAGTGAACACTAATTAATTAGTGAACACTAGGCATGAAGTGAACACTAGCTATGTTGTCTTAGTGAACACTAGCTATGTTAACACTAGCTATGTTGTCTTAGTGAACACTAGTTGTATTGTCTTAGTGAACACTAATTAATTAGTGAACACTAGCTGTAAGTGAACACTAGTTGTAAGTGAACACTAGCTATGTTGTCTTAGTGAACACTAATTAATTAGTGAACACTAGCTGTAAGTGAACACTAGCTGTAAGTTAACTAGTTATGTTGTCTTAGTGAACACTAGCTGTGTTGTCTTAGTGAACACTAGCTGTGTTGTCTTAGTGAACACTAGCTATGTTGTCTTAGTGAACACTAGTTGTATTGTCTTAGTGAACACTAATTAATTAGTGAACACTAGCTTTATTGTTCATTAATTAATTAGTGAACACTAGTTGTATTGTCTTAGTGAACACTAATTAATTAGTGAACACTAGTTGTATTGTCTTAGTGAACACTAATTAATTAGTGAACACTAGTTGTATTGTCTTAGTGAACACTAATTAATTAGTGAACACTAGCTGTATTGTTCATTAATTAATTAGTGAACACTAGTTGTTCATATAAATTTGGTTCTCATTTGAATAGCTTCATATATATATATATATATATATATATATATATATATATATATATATATATATATATATTAAAAAAAAATTGAAGGAATACCATCTTTTAATGGTAATTTGATGCAGAGGCTGTTTCTAGTCCAGTGAATATTAATTAGAAGGCCTAGATAAGTTGAATGTCAAGGGGGTATGAATGCTGGTTAGTCTTGATGGTCTGAATAATCTGAATGTCTAGATAATTTGTACGAGTCTGTTTAGATACCCAAGTCTTTATTCATGTATTTCTCAGATTAGTCCCTATATAAACCTCTTTATGCTGATGAGGAAGGGCAACTTTTGACTAATAAATATATAGTATTTTCAGATTATAATCTGTGGTCTTTTTTTTGAGTGCTTACGCTGCGTCAGGTGGTATTAGAGCTTGATGGCGAACCTAGGCGAAGGCGGTGGTCTCAATGGTGGTGATCATGAGACTGGAGCCCCACTTATTGGGGAGGAGGCGTTGCAACGATTGGAGCAGCGTTTACAGGGACACTTAGAGCAGCAAATAGATCGCAGACTCCGTCGCTTTGAGGAGCGATTTGATGAAATTGCAGATCGACTTGATGCTCTCGGTGTTGATGTGAACCGGAATCGGGTACATGAGAGAAGGCCAAGAGTAGAGGTAGCTCGTGGAGACCCTGTCAACAGTCAACAGACCTATTCCTGTTCGCAGACAGAACAATGGAACTGAAGATTCTTCCGGCGAGGAGGACGATTATGAGGAGGCGTTGAACAACATACATGATGGCAGACGTAGGGATGCTGGATATGGATACGGATACAAGAGAAGATTTGATGATAGAGAGGGATACGACTTCAAACTAAAGGTCGATATTCCAAGTTTTAATGGGGGTTTGGGAATAGAAGATTTTTTGGATTGGATTGCTGATATTGACAGGTTCTTCGACTATGTGGAGACTCCAGAAGATAAAAGGGTCAGGTTAGTTGCATGCAGATTGAAGGGAGGTGCATCAGCATGGTGGGATAGAAGGCAGAGAACCCGAGAAAGAGAAGGCAGGGGTCGAGTTCGAACCTGGTACAGGATGAAGAGGCTGCTGATGAAAGAATTTTTGCCACCCGATTATGAGCAGATTTTGTTTCAACAGTACCAGAGATGTCAACAAGGTAACCGCAAGATATCTTGATGGCTTGAAGCCTTTTATTCAAGATAAGATTGGAGTGCAGGTGATAAGGACCCTAAATCAAGCAAAGAATATGGCATTGAAGGCTGAATTAATACAATATGAGAAAAGCAAGAGTGGTTTTGACTCTTTTCAAACTTCAGGCTCGGGAAATTAGACGAAGCAGTATCAAGAGACCTATGGGCGGGGAGAGCGTAGTAGCGGTAGCCACTATAACAGCGATAAATTTCAGGAAGACAAGGCAGCGGAGAAAAGACATGCGTCAGAAGCAAAGGAAAAGGAAGTTCAGGGACAGAAAACTACCAACCCTTACGCTAGGCCAACGTCTGGAAAGTGTTATATAGGTGCAACCAGCCTGGTCACAAGTCGAATGAGTGCCCACAAAGGAAAACAGTAAATGCAGCTTTCAGGGAAGAAGATGGTGATGCATTTTACTAAGAACCAGATGGCGAAGAAGAACTTGATGAGGAAGAGGAAACAAAGAAAGTGAGTTGTGCGGAGAATAATGTTAGCTCCGAAACTAGAGGAGACTTCTCAACGTAAACAACTATTTCGGACAAGGTGTACTATTCGTGGAAAGGTATTTGGAGTATTAATTGACAGTGGTAGCATGGAGAACATCATCGGGAAGGAGGCTGTAAAGAAACTAGGGTTGCCTGTGGAGAAGCATCCAAACCCATATTCTTTGGGATGGATAAAATCTGATGCCGGAAACATAGAGGTAACAGAACGCTGCAAAATTCCTTTTTCGATTGACAAGTATAATGATGAAGTTTATTGTGATATTGTGGACATGGATGTGTGTCATTTGTTGTTTGGGAGACCATGGCAATATGACGTGGATGCTCAACATTCAGGACGTAGCAATGAGTATAGTTTTTTGAAGGATGGAACAAAGTACACATTGCTGCCTTTACAGAAGAAAGGTAAGCCATCTGCAGAAAAAGAATTTATCACGTTGACTCGCAGATTCGAAGCAGATATGAAGGAGACTAGACAAGTTTATGCTTTGATAATGAAACAAGTGTGTTTGGCCGAAGATGAAGCAAAATTGGCGGAGCATCCTGAAGCAGTTAGGCCCCTACTATCGGAGTTTCGGGAAGTAATGCCCGATGATATTCCTGATGGCTTGCCGAGATATTCAACATCATATCGACCTAATTTCTGGAGCAAGTTTGCCTAATCTACCTCATTATAGGATGAGTCCAAAGGAGAGTCAGATCCTTAAGGAGAAAGTGGAGGAGTTACTAAGAAAAGGTCTTATTCAAGAGACTATGAGTCCTTGTGCGTTGCCGGCGTTACTAACTCCAAAGAGAGATGGAAGTTTGAGAATGTATGTCGACAGCCGTTCAATCAATAAGATTACAGTTGGTTACAAATTCCCAATTCCGAGACTAGATGACATGTTGGACAGATTACATAGAGCAAAGTGGTTTTCAAGGTTGAACTTGAAAAATGGGTACCATCAGATTCGAATTAGGCCTGGAGACGAGTGGAAGACGGCCTTCAAAACGAAGGAGGGGTTGTTTGAGTGGTTGGTAATGCCTTTCGGACTTTCCAACGCTCCAAGTACTTTTATGCGGCTTATGAATCAGGTATTAAAGCCTTTCATTGATAAATTCGTTGTTGTATACTTTGATGATATCTTGATTTATAGCAAGACGGAGGAGAAGCATTTGTCGCAATTGCGAGAAGTACTTACAGTCTTGCGAACCAATAAGTTGTACGTTAACCTTAAGAAGTGCAGCTTTTTTACTAATAAGCTGCTATTCTTGGGGTATATTGTGAGTCACGAGGGAATCCAGGTGGATGATACAAAGGTGAAGCAATTAGAGACTGGCCTACACCCAAAACAGTGTCTGAAGTGCGAAGTTTTCATGGGTTGGCCACTTTCTACGGGCGCTTTATTAAGAACTTTAGTACCATTGCAGCACCTATTACCGAGTGCATGAAAAAGGGGAGATTTTATTGGGATGAATAAGCTGATAAGAGCTTTGCAGTTCTGAAGGAAAAATTGTGCACTGCACCGGTCTTAGCATTGCCAGATTTTGAAAAGCTTTTTGAGGTTGATTGTGATGCGAGTGGTGCTGGCATTGGAGCTGTTCTCTTTCAGGAGCGAAGACCAGTTTGCTATTTTAGTGAGAAGCTCAGTGATGCTAGGCAAAAATGGAGTACCTATGACAAAGAATTTTATTCAGTTGTCCGGGCTCTAAAGATATGGGAGCATTACCTCATCGGTAAGGAGTTTGTTCTTTATTCTGACCATGAAGCCCTTAAATATCTGAACAGTCAGAAGCAAATTAGCAGGGACATGCATGCAAGATGGTGCCAGTTTCTACAGAAATTCCCATTCAGATTGCAACACAAATCTGGGGCGCAAAATATTGTGGCAGATGCATTAAGTCGAAGGGCAGGTCTGCTCATCACTTTGAGGCAGGAAATAATTGGGTTTGAACAACTCAAAGACTGTTATGCGGGCGATGACAATTTTGGACAGATTTGGGAAGGATGCGTAAACAGGCAACCTGTAAAGGAGCTTTATGTGCAAGACGGCTTTTTAATGCGTGGGAATCAGCTTTGCCTTCCTCGAACGTCACTGCGAGAAAAGGTAATTCGGGACTTACATGCCGGTGGACTTGCAGCACATTTGGGGAGAGATAAAACAATAGCTACAGTTCGGGAGAGATTTTATTGGCCACATATGGTTCGAGATGTAACCAGGTATGTGCAGAGTTGTTACATTTGCCAAACTGCAAAGGGTCAGTCTAAAAATACAGGTTTTTATATGCCTCTTCCAATTCCGGAAAATATTTGGGAAGACTTGTCTATGAATTTTGTGTTGGGATTACCTCGAACACAGAGGGGCAGACTCTGTATTTGTCGTGGTTGACAGATTTTCCAAGATGGCCCATTTTATTCCTTGCAAAAAGACATCAGATGCAATTGTTGTGGCCAGATTGTTTTTTAAAGAAGTCGTTCGTTTGCATAGTGTACCCAAAACCATCACTTCATACAGGGATAGTAAGTTTCTTGGACATTTTTGGTGTACATTGTGGAAATTATTTGATTCATCTTTGAATTTTAGTAGTACTACTCACCCTCAGACAGACAGATGGTCAAACGGAGGAAGTAAATCGTACATTAGGAAATTTGGTTCGCAGTATTTGTGGCGATAAACCAAGGCAATGGGATGTTCTTTTGCCTCAAGCGGAGTTCGCTTACAACAATGCGATTCATAGCGCTACGGGCATGTCTCCTTTCTCTATCGTGTACACAAAGGCACCACAACACACTTTAGATCTGATCCAGCTACCAAAGGGTACAACTAACAATGTGGCAGCAAGTCACATGGCCCAACAGGTGGTGGAAGTACACAAGGAGGTCAAGCAGAAGTTGGAGGACGCAAACAAGAGATACAAAAGAGCTGCAGATAAGCATCGGAGGCGTCATGTTTTTTCGGTCGGGGATCAGGTGATGGTGTTCCTGAGGCGAGAGAGATTTCCCGCTGGCACATACAATAAGCTTCAGCCCAAGAAGTATGGACGATATGTTGTCAAAACAAAGATCAACGATAATGCTTATGTTATTGATCTTCCTAAGAGTACGGGCATTTCAAATACTTTTAATGTTGCTGATTTGTCCCCGTTTTACTCTTCCGATGAACCTCTATACCCGGAGCCCGAGCAGGAGCCTAAGTCTAACTCGAGGACGAGTTTTCTACAAGTGGAGGACACTGATGCAGAGGCTGTTTCTAGTCCAGTGAATATTAATTAGAAGGCCTAGATAAGCTGAATGTCAAGGGAGTATGAATGCTGGTTAGTCTTGATGGTCTGAATAATCTGAATGTCTAGATAATTTGTACGAGTCTGTTTAGATACCCAAGTCTTTATTCATGTATTTCTCATATTAGTCCCTATATAAACCTCTCTATGCTGATGAGGAAGGGCAACTTTTGACTAATAAATATATAGTATTTTCAGATTATAATCTGTGGTCTTTTTTTTTTGAGTGCTTACGCTGCGTCATAATTTCCCCACCCTCTATCATGCCCTCTAACTGGGACAATTTTACAGGCTATAAAACAAATTTGCTGGTTTAAATAAGCACCATCATAGCTGATTGAATTCAGGGCAGAGTGAAACATTTGATTGAACCAAAATCTACAATATCATCCTTTTTGACCTAAAGAGTTGGACTACCAAGAACTGGACTATTGGTTCAGTCAGATACCAGTTGAGCCTTTAGTAGACATTATGAGTTACGTAAGCATGGAATCAATTTGCCCATCAAAATACTGAGTTGAATTATATTTGGATGACACATTGGAGTCTGGAGAATGTACTCAAACCTGGCTAATGTGTGGTTCAGTTGGTATCACTGCTCGGTTTATGGTTTGTCTAATCCATATACATGCTTTTGAGTGTGTGAGTCTAAAATAATTGCATTAGTTTAGACTTTACAGGTGGAGTCATTTGAGTTTCTTGACGTCAGTTTGCACGTGATATAGAGAAGCAAAACTCATGAGTTGATCAAGGTAACACTTGAGAGACACTATACTCTCCAAGTACAGTCAAAAACACTTAATTAGAAACACTAAACTGTACGCCCAAGATCGCTGAGGAAGTAAAACGGGAAGAAGAATAAGAAGCACAAACTAAACTGAGAGAGCTGAAAATATGCAAGACTGATTTCTCAACTCTGATTCGTTCTAGCAGCAGGTTACATTATTTATAGATGCATAAGAATATTTTAGCCTAGGTAAGGTACTTGACTTTAGAACAAGATAATTAATGCAGACTTATATGTAGACAAGACTTACTAGATGCAGGTTTCTAATGAATGCATGAACTATTAAGTGACTGACTCTTAACATATTCATGAACACAGATTCAAGAACAAAACCACAACCCCCTGATGATGGAGAAACAATAATAAGGACTTTTACCCTTTTACCTTTTAGGGAAATGGTATTTCTTATATCTGTGGGGTTTAGAAAAGATAATTCCATTTGGTCTGCAATATTGCTACGTCTCTCTCCCTCCCTCCCTTCCCCTACCCCCCTACCCCGGCAAATGTTCTCTATGTGAGTATGAATCACACGAAGAAAAGAAGGGGGAGGAGTATGATGCAAAAAATGATACGACTAAACAGTCACATAAATCAAGAGTAAAGGAGTAACATTCAACCAACAACAGTATGTTGAGGCTATGCTTATTTAATGCTAATCTCAAGAAAGATCTTTAAGAAAGGGAATGGAAAGGGTGAACATACCGAGCTAAGAATGTCAGCCCCAATCTCCTCATCTGGATCTTCAAGAAGCTTCTTTATGAGTGGAATTTCTTCCAAAAGATGTATAAAGGTGGCTCCACCACCTGGTACAATACCTTCATCCATAGCAGCAACAGTGGCATTTTTTGCATCTTCAATTCTTAACTTCCGATCTTCGAGTTCAGTCTCTGTATGTGCACCTACCTATCCAATGACACAACTTAATAAAGATACCAACTACACTAAATAGTTTACATGTTACTTTAACTAAAACTCAACTCAACTTGGCATTTCACGTGGGTTACTACTGTGACCATCTACCACTAGCGTGATCTACACATGACCAAAGGGGGGAAGTTGGCCCCTTTGATTTTATTTTTTTATTTTTACTAGTGCAAATATTATAAGAATTTAGAGGTTTGAGTGCAATTCATTAAAACTTGCCCCCCCCCCTTTGTGTGAATAAAAAAACACTGTTTTTTTCCCCTTTAACCTAATGGAAAAAATATTTCCCCCAGTCGAGCAATTGTAAATTTCCTTCATCCGTTTAACGACTTCGCATAAACTCAAATTGTCAAGTTTGTCTGCAAGAAGTGTATCCTTAGTAGTTGTGATACTCCTATGCATTCTTGGACCAACATGATATATTCGGAAATCATGATTAAATCATTCATTGTAAGTTAAACCTAAGGTCCTAGCAAGTTCAAGAGCACACTCATATAATAAGTTATCAACAACAGGTTTTCTAGCAAGTGCTGTTATACCACTTCTTCATAATCCTTCTTAGGAAATTAGCTCTATCAAATTACTCTCGTATGCACTCGTATTATGTAGATAGTTTATGTGTGCACCTTCAAAAAAGTTATTTGGGCAACGAATGTATAACAAAATTAATAATCAGTAGTCCTACTAATTAAATGATCCTTCTAAGGAAATCAGCCACTACCAAATTGCTTGTCGATATGCATGTATTATGTGTGCACCATCAAAAAAGTTATTTGGGCAACGAATGTATAACAAAATTAATAATCAGTAGTCCTACTAATTAATAAAGTTTCATTGTCCCCCAATTATGAATTCATAGAGGGTTTGCTGTACCTTGATGATAGCTATGCCGGCGGAAAGTCTAGCAATTCGTTCCCTAAATGTTTCTTGAAGATGGGCACTCTCTGTTTTAGCAAGATCGTTTTTTATATGCAATATTCTTGCTCGAGTTTCAGCTTTAGTCGACGGATCAGCAATTATTGTCGTAGTTTCGCTAGTGATGGTGACTCTGCGTGCAATACCAAGCTGATCAGATGTTGCATCTTCCACAGTCAAGCCCAAATCTCCACATAGAAAATCACCACCTGATCACCACAAAATGTTATCTAGAGCATTTAGAAGCATAAAAATTAATGAAACTACCAACTAAAGCAACAACTACAGTATCCCCCAACGTATCAACGTTAATTCTACAAGTGAACTTGATTAATAAAGGAACAAAAATGGCTTGCACTTAATAATGGGAGTTAAGAAGAGGTAAGCTTTGGCATGCATGGTTCAGTCCTTGCCTCTTACCACATATTGTCCCCATAAGATACAAGTTTATCACGTGATAAATATAATTATGTTCTAAATAGCTGGAATTTTATGGAAACTTATATACACGCACACACAAAGATCTGTTTCCTCGTACCACCATGTACACAGTAGCTCTCTGTCCATTATCTTAAATTATATACTCCTTTATTTCACACCTTCATGCTCAAAGAAACCCAAAAAAAAAAAATCCTTTGTTATATTGGTAGATATTTGAGCACTTTGAAGTCTTGGTACATCAAGCTTTGGTGGCCCGAGCAATTTGAGGTGGGATTCCAACTGTGACTCGCAAGCAAGGATCATTTTTGACAAAGCAAATAATATTAGAATTAGAAAAGAATATATAAATAGACGGATTGGAAGTCCATCAACAAAAAGAGAAAAATAATATGTACATCCTTCGTTCCACTTTAAAACTCCTAGTTTGAAACCTTTGGCCAACTTGATTGAACTTTGATAAAAAAAATTGTAAAAAATTTAATTATCCTCATGAGATTCTCAAAATTGTTCTTAATGCACCATTCAAAATAATATCAATGACTCTTTTAGAGTCTTATGAATATAATTGATTCTTCATAAATTTAGCGTCCCACATCATCTTGGAGAAAATAATTAATGCAACATATAAGGTTGAATAATCTCACTCCTTAATAAGGCCTTGTAAAATGGGATGATGGCTCAATTCTAATATGGTATCATAGTCATGGTTAATTGATGAGCCCGACACAGTGGACCGCGTGTGCGAGATGTGCGTGATTACCTCTGGTGTGACCTCGCAAATGGAGCATTGTGTGTACCCATAGTTGTTAAAGGCGACCGCCCGCCTCGCCTTTTTGGCGCCTTGGGGGGTCGGTCGCCTCTTTGTAGCCAGGCAGGCGGATGCACGCCTTTCTTTACAAGGCGTTCGCCTTGCTTGCCTTTTTGCCACCCGCCACTTGTATTTTTGCATTTTTTTTTCTTTCTTTCTAGTCCCCTGATCTTCAAATTTTTATTTACTTTTGCATGATTTTGGAACTTGATTTCTTTTATCGATAATCTTTAAAGGGTTTAAGTTTATTTAACTTGCTTAAACTAGTACTTGTTTTGTTGGTTTGAACATCGTAATTTTGATTCACGCTTCTTTTTTTTTTTAGAATTCTTACTTTTGAGGTTTGAATCATAATACGTTTTATACTTTGTTTATGTTTTGCATGTGTATATATACAATTTTCTTTCTTTCTAGTCCCCTGTTCTTCAAATTTTTATTTACTTTTGCATGATTTTGAAACGTGATTTCTTTTCTCGATAATCTTTAAGGATTTAAGTTTATTTAACTTGCTTAAACTAGTACTTGTTTTGTTGGTTTGAACTTCGTAATTTTGATTCATGCTTCTTTTTTCTTAGAATCCTTACTTTTGAGGTTTGAATTATATTAGGATACTATTTGATGCTGCAGGAATCATGCTGTAATCAATCTCCGTCCAGCTGCAAGACTGATCACCCGGCTTTTGACCTGAAAACAGAACCCACGACTAGCCGGAATGGTCTCCGACGAAGACCCTCTGGCGTGAGAGTAAATATGGTGTATATGAGAGCTGATAAATTATAAAGAACAATGTATTCAGAATAACAAATAGCAATTATCTTGGAACGGTTGACGTTGTGATGTATTTATAGGCTTTGCCAGAGTAATAATTGTGGTAGGATTGTACGAAATTCCTATAATTACGGATCAGATTTGTATAAGATATCGTGTCCATAAATAACTCTTGTTTTGTAGGAATCCTGTTAAGAAAAGAATCGTAGATACGCCTGGACTCTGTTGGTCGACGTGTTTTTGTAGGTCGAGGTCGCCTGTTTGGATCCAGGTCGACCTGATTGATGGATAGGGTCGGACCATACCCGAATGGAATCTGGATCGTATGTCGGACGATAGCTAGGTCGGGACCACGTAGGTCGAACAATGAGCTAGGTCGACTGATCTTGCTGATGGGCCAAGGGCCTAGTAATAATTGGGCATAGCCCACTGAGAATGTGATGGCAATAACATCTGTAAAACTGGGCTTGGTCGTTGAGCCTAGCCCGTCACTTTTATTCCGTTCATTGGCCCCCAACTTTCTGAGTTGACATTGTCGACCAGGAAGTTATAAAACTTTTGATGAGCTTTGGAAATAGGTCGCAGGTCGATGCTCGGACTACTTGTTGGTTGACTGATAATGATGTGGCTCAATCTGGACCACTAATTGTTTGAACGGTTGGATCTACTGAAGCGCTAGAATTCCGTAATGATTACCCGTTTGACGCTTAGACAACCGCCTTGGGAACCGTTTGCCGCATTAATTGTGAGGGAATTCCTTTTTCCATCTCAATTAAGGAAAAATATAAATATCAAAAACCTTTTCTTTTTTGAATTTTTACCATCCTGAGCTTTGAATATTCCCAGCAAGAGCAGCGACGCAGCAACCAGTAGCTTCAACATAGTCGAACCTTCGTCTGTTGTAGCAAAACCCTTCTTCGTCAAAACCGATTAAGGTACCCCTCTCATCTCCTTGCTTTTAGGTTTGTTTTTTGCTTTTTCTTTCAATTCCGCCATGGCCAGGACCTTTAGTAGCGAGCATGGAGCTTGGTATGGTTATTGCGTTGCGAATCGTTGGGTATACAAATGTCTAGGTGGAATGTGGAGGGAGATGTCCATTGAGGAGTGCGTTATCATTCTGACTAGGTGGGGTTTACGATTTAGCGAGCTTGGGCTTCCTGTAGGAGATGATTTAGGCGATTTAGCTGCTGACGACCCACGAATCGTTGGTTTCCACCTTTTTCATGAACTGCTTGATCACTTGGTGTTGTGTTACATTAGAAGACCCCAAAAACCTTTTTTCCTCAAGAATAGTCAAGGCTTCCCAGGGAAATCTAGGTTGCCCTTAGGCAGGTCGCATGATGCCCAAACAAAGGTTGTTGTAGAGGCCTACAAGGATAGTGACGAGTGTTTTGACAACATACAGCGCCAAGCTTTCTCCTTTTATGATGTTGGTTGACGCCATATGGCTCGACGTATTCTGGTGGACCCCTCAGTCGACATCCCACTCCAGTGGCGAGTGGGCTTCGAGGAAGCGATGCGACATGGGCTGTCCGTCGAGGTCATTCTCTTGTCCCCTACAACGATAATGATCTAGCTGCCCTTGCTGCAGAGAATGTTGATATGGAGGCGGAGCCTTGGATCGCACCTCCCGTTGAACCTGTCAACTTCAACACCATACTTAAGGAGCTGGAGAATCCTGACGAGCTAGCCTTGGATGATGATACCCCAAAACATACTTTTTCTGAATCTGGGAAGCTTACTCAACTTGAACAGCAAGAGAAAGATTCGGCCCAAGCCTCTGGCCATCAAGCTAGGATGGGTGACCAAACTGAAGATGATCCTGAAGTCTGATATTCTTTTGACATATTTTGATGGTGTAATGAAAACAAGTTCCATAACGATTTTTTTGGTTTTTATTTATGTACTCAATGCCTTGGCCCAACTTTTGGGAGGCATTTTAACTCGTAATATTTTATTTGCCTAAGTCCTGGCCCGCTTTGGGGGACTTGCTTTCGTTTTAATCATAGTTGACTTTTTATACTTGAATCTTTTGTTTTTGATCCTCGTGTGAATGCATGTAGAACTAGATTCGATAGAATGAACGAGCTCGCTACGAGCCTTTGGTCGGACTATTTTATAGAAATAAAGTCGACCTAATACTTGGCTCATTTGATGATGTTTATAAAATAGTCCGACCTAATACTTGGCTCATTTGATGATGTGATTGACTAAGAGTCGAATCTTATTAGAACGAGGTCGACTAAGAGTCGGACCCGTTAGAGGAACGAGGCTGACTAAGAGTCGAGCCTGTTAGAACGATGTCGACTGAGAGTCGAGCTTATTTTAAAGGAACGAGGCTGACTATGAGTCGAGCCTGTTAGAACGAAGTCGACTGAGAGTCGGGCTTGTTTTAAAGGAACGAGGCTGACTATGAGTCGAGCCTGTTAGAACGAAGTCGACTGAGAGTCGGACTTGTTTTAAAGGAACGAGGCCGACTATGAGTCGAGCCTGTTAGAACTAAATCGACTGAGAGTCGGACTTGTTAAATGAACGAGGCTGACTAAGAATCGAGCCCGTTATAATCGATGCAAAAAACGTAACGCAATCTTTGGTTGAATAGAATAGAAGTAGTATCTGATAAGGTGGCTAGCATGCCAGGGGTGCTTCAATTCCTCACCATCTAGATGGGCGATCATGTAAGTTCCCTCCTTAATAACTCGAGTAACGATGTAGGGACCTTCCCAATTGGGAGATAACTTGTTCATCTGAGTTCTCCTGCCAGTTGACTCGATCCTCCTAAACACATGGTCGCTTACTTGGAAAGATATTATCTTAACTTTCTTATCGTAGTAGCTCTTTGTTTTCAGCTTATAGTTGATCATCCATAACTGGGCTGTATCTCGCTTTTCGTCGAGCAAATCCAAGTCGATCAACCTGTTGATGTCGTTCTTCTCTTGATCAAAGAAAACTACCCTTGCTGTAGGGAATTGTAGCTCGGTCGGTGCCATGGCCTCTGATCCATACGCTAGAGCGAAATGGATTTCACCCGTGGGCCCCCGAGTGGTTGTGCGGACTGCCCAGAGAGCGATGGGAAGTTTGTCCAACCAGTTGCTTCGTCGACCAACTAAACCTGTCTTGAGTGCAAAAAGGACCAGTTTGTTCGCTGCTTCGGCTTGCCCGTTACCTTGAGGATAGGCGACCGACGACTTCCAATGCTTGACTCCAACTCTGTTCATTTCTTCTTCGAATGCTGTGGAGAACTGTAGACCGTTGTCTGAAACTATAACTCGAGGAATCCCAAATCGACACCAAATGAAATCGTGAATGAAGTTGATGGTGTTCTCTTCTGTATTCCTGGCTAACGGCTTGGCCTCGACCCACTTTGTAAAGTAATCAATAGCAACGAACACATACTTGCAATTTCCTCGGGCGGGTGGGAAGGGACCAATCAAATCTACTCCCCACATATCGAAGGGCCAAGTTGCGACCACCGGAGTCTGCTCGATTGTAGGCAAGTGAGGTAGGTCGGCAAATCTTTGGCACTGATCACACCCTTGAACGAAGTCGTGAGCATCAGCTCTCATGTGCGGCCAATAGTAGCCCAATGTAATCAATTTGTCGGCCAAAGTTCTAGCCTCCGGGTGTCCACCACAAACCCCACTATGCACCTCGTACATCATCTGAGTAACTTCTTGAGGATGGACACATCTCAATAAAGGTTTAGTGACCTCCTGAATAACGCGTTTTCTTGAATAACGTACCTCGGAGCTTTTTTCTTGATAGCTCGAGCTGCTTTCTCGTCATCAGGTAGCTCGCTTGTTTCTAGATAAGCTCGCATTTCTTCGATCCAACACTTGGTGTAAACCCATTCTCTAGTAGTGTTCTCCGGGCATTGAATCTGAACCCTCTCATAGGCTGGATGCTCGAGGTAAGAAATAGGTTACCCATGTTGTTCGTCCGACGTAGCCAGTTTTGAGAGTAGGTCGGCTAGTTCATTGTCATCTCGACCAACCCTATGTATCTCCCAAAATTCCAAATCTTTGATCAGCTCCTTCACCGGGTCACAGTACTTGACCATGGTGGGATTTAGGACTTCATACTCTCCACTAACTTGATTTACTATCAACTGCGAGTCACAGTAAGCCACGATCTTGGTTGCCCCAAAACACTTTGCATATTCGATGGCTGCGACCAAAGCTTCATACTTGGCCTGGTTGTTAGATGCTTCCTCGTAGACTGTCTCTGATTCTGGCTCGGCCAATACAATTTCAGCCCCACTAACGTTCTTTGTTGCCGACCCATCAGAATATACTTTCCAGCAATCGTTAGGCAAACTTAAGACTAGGGATGGCAATTTGTCCGAACCCGATCCGTATCCGGGACGATCCGCCCCGTAGCGGGGCGGGTTTGGTAGCATTTTTTGAAAATCCGGCGGGTCACGGGGCGGGTTCGGTTTCACCCCTCAACCCGCGGTGCCCCGCCCCGCCCCGCATACTATTATATATATGTAATTACTATAATACCCCTCACCCATTTTAATTATTACCCTTACCCGTACCCCCAGACTCCTCCCAATCCCCTATTTTCTATTCGCATACGCGGCTTCACTCTCTCTCTCATCATCTCATTATCTCAATCTCAAATCGATTTCTAGGGTTAGAGCCTTAGAGGATGCGGCGCAGCTAGACACCCAACCCACGCCGGCTTCTCTCTCAGGCGACTTCCACTCCGCCGGCGCCGCTTCCACGACCTCCTCCGGCCGCCGCTTCTACTTCTTCCTCCGGCCACCGCGTCCAGATCTTCCTCCGGTTAGAATGGTAAGTAAATCTCTCTCTCTCTCTATGTCGATTTAATGATCTTCCTCCGGCCTCCGCTTCTACTTCGCAAGATCTGTTCTCTCTCTCTCTCTTTATGTTGATTTTGTATAGTATGTGTTCTTCTAGTTATTGATGTTGTTATTTCATGTCTTCTTACCATGATTTTTTCTATTACCCGATTGATTTATTGGATTTCCTTGAAACATGGGGTGGGGAAGATCTAATTGGGGTTGTTTTTTCTATTTCTTTTTTTCCCTTTATATATTTATTTATTTATTTTTATTACAATTATTATGTTTTTTTAGAGAAAATTTGTTGTTTTGAAGTCGAATTGTTTAAGAAGACATGAAATCATGGTAAGAAGACATGGTTTCAGTATATTATATTCTGTATGTATGCATTATTATGGGAACAACATTTTAAAGCCCAAAAAAAATTGATTTTAGACATGTGGTGCGGGGCGGGGCGGATACGGGTTCTCCAGTTGGCGGGGCGGGGCGGGTTCGGTACTAGGGGGGTTCTTTGAGGGGCGGGTACGGTTTTGATCAAACCCGTCCCGTATCCGCCCCGTTGCCATCCCTACTTAAGACGGGCTGAGTTGCTGGCTCCTTTCCTTTTGCTTTCTCCTTCTGAGCTCGTACTTCGCTATCTTCCTTGGTGAACGTAAGCTCGACCAAGAAGTCTGTCAAAGCTTGAGCTTTCAATGCCTTTCGAGGCCGATATTCAATGTCGAATTATGTTAGAGCAATTGACCAGTTGAGTAATCGGCCTGAACTTTCTGGCTTACGTAAGATCTTCCTTAAAGGGGCGTTGGTTAGCACGGCAATGAGGTGAGCTAAGAAATTAGCTCGCAGTTTCCTTGATACTACAATCAAAGTGTAAGCCACCTTTTCTGCATTATAATATATGCCCTCCACATCAGACAGGGCCTTGCTCACGTAAGACAAAGGCTTCTGCAACCCTCCTTCTCGAACTAGAACAGCGGCCACGGCTTGATCGCCAACGGACAGATAGACGAACAATGTTTCCCCCATAACCGGGCTGCTCAATAACGGTGGAAAGGCAAGATACTCCTTAAGCTGTTGGAACGACGAATGACATTCGGCCGTCCACTCAAAAATTTTCGTCTCCCTCAAAGAATTAAAGAAGGGGAGAGATCTTTCTGCCGACTTAGAAATAAAGCGACCTAGGGCTAACACCCTTCCATTGAGTCGCTGCATCCCTTGATACTCGTAGGCTCCTTCATGTCGACCAGAGTTTTGATCTTTTCAGGATTGGCTTCAATACCTCGCTGAGAAACCATGAAACCCAAAAACTTCTCTACAGCTACCCCAAATATGCACTTGCTAGGATTTAGCTTCATGTCGTTTGCTCGCAAGTTGGCGAACGTTTCACTTAGGTCGACTACGTGACGTCCGGCCTTTGTTTTGATGACCATATCGTCGACGTAAGCCTCCATGTTTCGTCCAATTTGGGAGGCAAAGACATTGTTGACCATCCTCTGGTAGGTCGCTCCTGCATTCTTCAAGCCGAATGGCATCATATTGTAACAGTAAATACCCCCAGCAGCTTGGAAGGTCGTCTTCACTATATCATCCTTGTGCATCTTGATCTGATGGTAGCCTGAATAGGCGTCGAGGAAGCTCAATGTGGTGTGCCCAGCTATAGAATCTACCAGCTTGTCGATCCGAGGTAGAGGATAGTAATCCTTTGGGCAGGCTAGATTAAGGTTGGTGAAGTCGACACACATACGCCATTTGCCGTTAGATTTCTTCACCATCACCATGCTTGCTAGCCAGGTGGTATGAGTAGCCTCCTTGATGATACCTGCACTTAAAAGTTTTTGTATCTCAAGTTTGATCGCCTCTTCTTTATCGCGAGCAAAGCTTCGTAGCCTCTGTGCCTTATGTTTCATGGTCAGATTAACTTCTAGTCTGTGACAGCGACCTCCACCTTGATTCCTTTCATATCTTCCACACGCCAAGCAAAAACATCGCTGCTTTCTCCCAGTAGCTTGACAATCTATGTTCTTTCCTCAGCTGACAACTGCTTTCCGATTTGAATTTTTTGATCGGGATAGGAAGGATTAGTCGCCACTGCCTCTAGCTCGTCCACAACTTCTAACTCCAGACCATCTCTGAATTATAGGGTCTCGATAATGATCTCACGAACCCTCTTTCTCTCTTCGGCCCCCAAGTGAGGTGCTTCTTTAACAATCATACCATCAAGCTCATTTATGATCTCGTCATTGGTGGCCCCAGAGTTTTGGTCGATGGCGGCATGTCGCCATGACGACGGTCGACCATAACTGCATCTGAATTAACCATAGTGTCTGGAGAGGGACGTGTCGGCTCAGTCATCATGACATAGTCATGTGAGTGATAGGTCGCCTCATCCACGCAGATGATAGTAGATAGTCGTGAAGTTGTGGTGACAGATTTAGAAAGCTTTAAGTATCCCTCAGGAGTATCAACTTCTAGTTCCCTCTTCTTCCTTGTTCGAAGGACGTGATCAAGGTAAGCTCGAGAGCTGTGCTTTGCACGCAGCCAATTCCAGCTAACGTCAGGAACTTAACTCGCTGATGGGGAATAGAGGCCACCAATCCAAGTGCGACCTGGCCAGGGATACCCAAAATAGCAGCATAATCACTATTTACATCAATAACAATAAATGTTACCTTAGTCGTGACCCTGAATGGATGTTGGCCTATGTCGTCGTCCAGCTCGATCAGCTCTCTAGCGTCCACTCTATGGTTGGTGAAGCCATCAAGTCAACCAATTCTCTTGTCAAGGGGCGAAGAGTAAAGTCGTTTCGTTCGCCCTTTCCAATATCCTCCTTCCTGTCGGCCTCCCATTATTCTAACCTCTATTTCCACTGCAACCATTTCCAGTAGTATCTGGATTGTCGTTTCTTGATGGTGAGACATTATTGGATCTCTGTCGCTCATCCCGGTGAGGCTCTCTTCTTGAGTTGGCCCTATGCCTTTTACTTCTTGGGGGAGTCACCTCTCTACCTCGTCGACCTCGCAGAAGGCGACCTTACTGAGTTTACAGGCGACCTGCACCTATCCCCTCTTGATGGCGACCTGCGCCCATTCCTATCTCGATGAGATTGCAATCTTTCCGCTCTACTAGGCGACTTGCGCCTGTTTTCCTCGCGACGGGAATGAGACCTCTCCGTCCTAGCAGGCGACCTATGCCTATTCCTTTCAGCTTCCCTTTGTCGCCTTAACTCCGACTCAACCTCCTGTTCCCTATTCGTGTTGAGATGACTTCGCAAGTCGTCAGGTGAGACCGGTATGTGGGTGCGAACGTGGGGTACGATCTGTCGCTTGCCATTCTGCCTGGCACTCCCGCTCTGTCTAGCACTCCGTGGTGCTGTGAGAGACTGTGAGGAGCGTGAGAGACTGTGAGCTGCCCTTTACGGCCTTACGTCATTACGCTCGGAGCTCTTCCTCCATCTCTAGGAATTCTGCTAAAATTCTAGCCCGCCCCAATAGCATCTCCTTCCTACTGGGGTGATTGGTTGAGGGACCTGTCTGATCGCCTACAACAGTTCGACCTACCAGTTGACGTTTTGGAAGGGGATGTGCTCCTAGCTCGACTACAGGTCTCTTCTCCCTTCTGCCATCGGCAAGCCTCTGCCATCAGCAACGCTGTTCGAATGTGTCGCCCTCCTGGGCTGACGCTGCGGAGGAGGCATGTTAACATTGCGATTTCCAGCACCGGCGTCCGTGTTGGCGCTGGCGTTTCCTTCGTTAGGCTCGTCTGAAGCTTCCGAAACGTGATCGTCAGAAGTCACTATGATGGGTTGAGAAAAATCTCGAGGTCAAAAAGAAACGATTCCCGGCAATGGAACCAAATTGATGCTGCAGGAATCGTGTTGTAATCAATCTCCTAGCTCGACTACAGGTGTCTTCTCCCTTACGCCGTGCCCGAGAAGCCTCTTGCCATCGCCAGCCCGGCTGACCGAGATGTGTCGCCCTCAGGCGGGCTGCGGAGGAGGCATGTTAACATTGCGATTTCCAGCACCGGCGTCCGTGTTGGCGCTGGCGTTTCCTTCGTTAGGCTCGTCCGAAGCCTCCGAAACGTGATCGTCAGAAGTCACTATGATGGGTTGAGAAAAATTTCGAGGTCAAAAAGAAACGATTCCCGGCAATGGAACCAAATTGATGCTGCAGGAATCGTGTTGTAATCAATCTCCGTCAGTGTGAGGCCCGATCACACGGCTTTTGACTGAGCAACGAGAACCCACGACTAGCCAGAATGGTCTCCAGCGAAGACCCTCGGGCTTGAGAGTAAATATGGTGTATATGAGAGCTGATAAGTTATAAAGAACAATGTATTCAGAATAACAAATAGCAATTACCTTGAAATGGTTGACGTTGTGATGTATTTATAGGCTTTGCCAGAGTTATAATTGTGGTAGGATTGTACGAAATCCCTATAATTACGGATCAGATTTGTATAAGATATCGTGTCCATAAATAACTACTGTTTTGTAGGAATCCTGTTAAGAAAAGAATCGTAAATACGCCTGGACTCTGTTGGTCGACGTGTTTTTGTAGGTCGAGGTCGCCTGTTTGGATCCAGGTCAACCTGACTGATGGATAGGGTCGGACCATACCCGAATGGAATCTGGATCGTATGTCGGACGATAACTAGGTTGGGACCACATAGGTCGGACAATGAGCTAGGTCGATTGATCTTGTTGATGGGCCTTAGGCCTGGTAATAATTGGGTCTAGCCCACTGAGAATGTGGTGGCAATAACATCTGTAAAACTGGGCTTGGTCGTTGGGCCTAGCCCGTCACTTTTATTCCGTTCACTATTATATGCGAAATTGTGAAATTTATTTCATGTTTTATTCTTGTTTATAATACGTTTTATGCTTTGTTTATATTTTGCAGGTGTATATATACATATTTGATAAGAATATATATATATTATATATATATATATATATATATATACACACACAGAGTCGGAGGTACTCGGGGGCAGTAGCCCCCCCCCCCTTAAATTTTGTTTATTAATTTTTTTTATTATTTTTTAAGGCAAACGACGTAGTTTACTTGGTAGTAAAAATATAAGTTTCAAACCAAAATAATGTCAAAATAACAAAACAGGCAAAAAAAAACGCTTGCGACGAAAGGGCGGACGAATGACGAAGGGGACGAAGCAATTACTACAATACGATTCGAGGATTTGCTGAAATTTAATCTCCTCGAATCTTCTCTATTCAAATATTTAAGTAGCAACTTCATCTTTGTCGATTTTTAAACTTTATTATGTTGATTTCTCAATTAGGGTTAGGATTTTATTTTGGTTTTGATTCGAATTTTAGAATTCTCAACTCAATTAAGATTTTTAATCAATGTTGGGTTGTTGAAATATCAACAATGAAACCGGTAAGAGCAAGTCTTTTAAGAGTAGAACATGGCTGAATTCTCTGTGCAGAATTCTTTAAGCATGGATGAATCTTTTTATTTCTAGGTTACCTCTAAACATGGATAAATATTACAAAAGAACTTTGTCTGAATTGTATCCACCGGTAGTAGAGAGTGAACAGTTGAAACAAAATCGTGGAGAATTCAATTTTAGTGACCTTCCTCATGATCCTGGACTAAGGAAAAAAATAGCAGATTATCATCCTGATTTGAAGGATCAAGTTCGACATGAGTATTTACAAAAAGGTCCATGTCAGCCCAAAGACCATGTGTGTATGCAAACTCCAAAGGGGCAAAGCTCTCGAAGGTTTGTAACTTCTTGGTTTGATGAATTTCCGCGGTGGTTAGAGTATAGCATATCCAAAGATGCAGCGTTTTATTTGTTTTGCTATTTGTTTAAACCAAATAGCAGTGCAAAAGGAGGAGCGGATTATTTCAGTGTTGGTTTCAGAAATTTCAAGAAAAAAGAAAAATTGCACGAACATGTAGGAAAGCACAACAGCTTTCACAACCAAGCGCTTAAAAAATGTGACATTTTGATGAATGAGAATCAGCATATTCGAAACATTGTCAAACCTTTTGTAGAGCATTCTCGAGCCGAATATCGGGTTCGATTGGGAGCATCAGTCGATTGCATTTGATTTCTTCTAAGACAAGGTCTTGCCTTTCGTGGTCCGAGTCAAAGAACTCGAGCAATAAAGGTAACTTTCTTGAGCTACTACAATTTCTTGTTGATCACAATGATGAAGTGAGAGATGTTGCATTGAAAGTTGCTCCGGAGAATTATAAATTGACTTCGGCAGATATTCAGAAGGACATAGTAAATGTTGCTGCTATAGAAACTACAAATGCTATTCTTCGAGACATGGGTGGTGCATTTTTCTCTATTCTTGTTGATGAATCTAGAGATGTCTCGGTGAAGGAGCAGATGGCTATTGTTTTTCGTTATGTGGACAAAAATGGGTGTGTTATTGAATCTTTTATAGGTATTGAACATGTGTTGAGCACCACTGCTATGTCACTTAAGCAATCTATTGATGCTTTACTTTCTAAACATGGGTTAAGCATCTCTAGGCTTCGCGGTCAAGGTTATGATGGGGCAAGTAATATGAGCGGCGAATTTAATGGTTTGAAGACACTTATTTTGAAGGAAAACTCAAGTGCTTTCTATATTCATTGTTTTGCACATCAACTTCAACTAGCTCTTGTTGGTGTCTCTAAAAAACATGAAGTGATTGGAGCCTTTTTCACATCCGTTGCTAGTGTTCTAAGCATTGTTGGAGCATCTTCCAAACGGAGGGATATTCTTCGAGAAAAAGAAGCTATCAAAGTTGTCAAGGCACTTAAAACTGGAGAACTTACAAGCTAGGTTGCACGAATACGGATACGGGGATACGGATACGCGGATACGGGACACGGGGATACGACATTTTTGAAAAATATAGGATACGGGTCGGGGGGAGGGGTAATATGTAAATATTAAAAGTACAAGGACCAACATATAAATTTAAAAATATATAAGGACCAAAATGTAAATATAACAAAATATATGCATAAAAGGGTTTGCCTCTTTGGTTAATCGGTTAATCGCAGAGACTTGTAAACCAGAGAAAACAATTTGCAATTAGAAAGGAAAATCGCAGAGAGAGACTTACCTCACGAATCGACGATGAAGGAAGGCACGCCGCACTCTGCCGGAGCAAATCGACTTGGAAGCGGAGGCGAGGGTTCTGGATTTGAGTCTTCAACGAAAAAAATGGAAATAAATAGAGCAGAGGCGAGGGTTTGATTCGACTTTCCTGGAAATCATAGGGCGAGGGTTTAAATCGACGAAGGAAACTCGAATCGTCGACGTTTGTTTCGAATTTGAATCGTCAAGGTAATTTTTGATTTCTAATTTTGGGTATACGTGTCCGAATTCGGGTTTGAGTATTCGGGTTTTGGACACGCGTACCCGTTTCCCGTATCCAAAGCTAGTGAAAATTCAAATTCGACCCCGGTACGTATTTGAGGCCGTATCTGGCGTATCTTAGGCGTATCCGTATCCGATACGTATCGGATACGCGATACGTGGTCTGGGTGACGTATTCGTGCATCATAGCTTACAAGTGAAAAAGGTCTCAATCAAAAAATAGAGATCAAGCGCTCTTGTGACACACGTTGGAGCTCACATTATGGTACTCTTATAAATTTAACTATCATGTTTTCTTCCATTATTGATGTATTGGATGAGATAACATATAATAAAGTGAGTTCTGAGCAAAAACACGAGACATATATTTCTTTGAAGATGTTGCAATCGTTTGATTTTATATTCAGTTTGCATTTAATGTCATGCATACTTGGAATCACTCACGAGTTGTCTCAAGCTTTACAAAGGTCTGATCAAGACATAGTAAATGCTATGGATTTAGTGAAAGTTTGCAAAAGAAATTTGCAGAAAATGAGGGAGAGTGAATGGTGTTCTATGTTAGATGATGTTATATTTTGTCAAACAATGAAAATAAGTATCCAAAACATAGATGACCAATATGTATCTCCAGGAAAGTCTAGACGTAGAGCTCCAGAAATGACGAATATGCATTACTATCGGTTTGATTTCTTTTGTGCAGTGATTGATTTTCAACTTCAAGAGCTAAATAACAGTTTCAATGAGGCTACTACTGAGCTTCTTCTTTGTTTGTTGCCTATGACAAGCAATGTTTGATGTGTCTTGCTGAATTTTATCCTCAAGATTTTTATGCTTCAGGGTTGTTTTTGCTAAAGAGTGAATTAGAGACTTACATTGAGGATGTGCAATCTAATGATAAGTTTAAAAATTTGAAAGGGATTCATGAGCTTGCAAATACGTTGGTCAACACTAGAAAGCACCAAATATATCCTCATGTATTTTTGTTGATCACTTTGGCATTAGTACTTCCGATTGCAACAGCTTCGGTCGAAAGCCTTCTCTGCAATGAATATTATAAAGAATCATATGCGCAATTATACGGGAGACCAATGGATAAATGATTGTTTGGTTGTGTTTCTTGAGCGTGACATATTCAACATAGTTGACAATAAGTATTTTTCAAAGATTTCAAAAGATGGCACCTCGTCGAGGAGAATTGTAGATGTTGAAGTAAAGCGTTTTTATTTTCATTTGGTAGGTGTGATTTGTTGACGTTGAACAACTATATTGTTGAACCTTTTGGTACAAGTATGTTATATGTCTTTTTACAAGCGAATAGATTTTTCCGCAGGTGCAATTTTTTCTGGTACATGTAAGTATGTTATACTATCGGTTTGATTTATTTTTGTCGATGATTCTTTGAGTGGATCATGTAAAAGTGGCTAAATTTACGGGCTCTTGTTATTTTGGATCGGTTTAACTTATCAGCTGGCCATTTTTCCAAATGATTCTGGCTTTCAGTAGTTAACTGGTAGGTTTGTAGCACATATGCAGTAGGCATCATCAGTTAGTTCTGGATATGCTTCAGATGGGCATTTACCTTATCTTGCTAGAGATAGGACTTCGGCTGGAAATGCTGTTGTTGCGTTTCCTCGTCAGGAACCTTCACCTACAAGCTTATTCGTTAGCAGGAGGTATCTTCTAGTTATTCTTCTGTTGCAAGTAACCATTTGACTAGCATCTTTGATTTAGCATGTGAAGCTTGTTCTCTATAACAATTTTGGCATAAAATTGTGTCTGATGTTTTGTTCCCTCTAGATTTGTATATTGAACCAGCTAATATGCTACCTCTCTATACCCTCTTTGGTTTACTTCTTGTAAAAGGTTGTAGGCCTGTGTGTGAGAGCCTCTGTTTGAAATTGGTGTCGAATGGGAGTTCTCACAGTTACGGTATATATGCCAACACCCAAATAAAATTCGGGGGCGAACCCCATTCATCATACCCTTAGTTTCTAAAATTTTTGCCACAATTTTAATAAATTTCTGGCTCCGCCACCGTTTATATATATATATATATATATATATATATATATATATATATATATATATATATATATTCTATTTTTACTGATTTTTTGTTCTATTTTTCTCCCTGCTCGCTTTTTTGTCACCCGCCTCTCGCCTCGCCTTTTCCAAGCACATATCGCCCGCCTTTCGCCTTTGACAACTATGTGTGTACATAGTGTCAAAAGTCTTCCTGATATTGCTGACAAGGCGTTGTGTCCCGCAGGTGGAGATAGCAGCGGTACAAGCTTCGCTCGAGGTAGTCCTTGGTTTGAGGGGTGAATTGTTGGGTGTACCCAAGTCCCACATCGGCAATTGAAAGAAAAATTGTCTAGTATATAAAGGTGTCTACCTACTCCATTAGTATAAGGCCTTTTGAGAGATGGCGTAAAAACAATTTCATGCGACTTGAGCCCAAAACGGACAATATCATAATAATGTGTAGTGGTGGGGGTGGTCGCAAAGCGTGAAATTAACTTCATCTTCAAACTTGTGACTTAAATTCTTATGTAAGCCCCTAGAGTAATATTCATATATGTGTGTACACATATATGTATATATGTGTGTATTTTTACATACATATATACCAATATAGATATACATACATATATGTATACTCATATTTTTAAGGGGTATATACACACATACAAACATCCATGCATATATATATATAATATATATATATATATATATATATATATATATATATATATATGAAATCAACTTGAGTGATAATTGTTTAACCATTAACATGATTTGAATTAAGATTATACTCCCAATAGCAAGGTTGACATGATGAAAAAGAGGTTAGTTACTAATTAAGTATGTGCAATATAGTACTAGAAAACGAAATGCCTTACGGATTATGCTTCACGAAACAAGTACGGTATGATGAGTAAGTGTTATTATCATTATCATGATGGATTCCGGTCAATTTAAAATGTTGAGCTATGAACTTAAGCAAATCACAATTCCATGTTTGAACCCTAAGGCAAGTATGGTTCATGGCCAGCAACGCGAGCTATCAGACTTCATTAATTAGGCTTGATATCCATGGTTTTATTCCCCCCATGGAACTGGTTAGGAAATTGCTACTATGGATCAAGTTGTAGAGTTTTGGCATTCACCACACACAAATCCCTTTATAAAGTTGATAAAGTAGAAACTGACAATTAAAACCATAGTTGTCAAAATCCCACTATACGATACGTGATACAATATGCGATGCATGCCTCAGAGATACGCATCACATAAAAATATCGTATTTGGCCTATGAATCGTAAATATTGCAGATATTGCATCAAGTATGATGAATATATTTCAAAATTCATATGAAGATGCTCTTTATAGGCATACTCTCAATTATATGTTATTATGCTCGTAGAAATAGTTCATCTTGTTGGCATAAGTGTTGTATGGATAGAGTCATTTTACACTTGCACTCGGCCATAGTTGCGAAAGGCTAGCGCCTCTCTCGCCCGCCTCGCCGTTTTGGCGCCTTTAGGGGTCAACCGCCTTTTGGTTTTTTGGTTTTATGGCGGGCTGTTGTGCGCCTTTTAGGCCAGGCGAAGGCGAGGCGTTTCTTGGTTATGGTGAGAGGCGTGAGGAGTCCGTCTTTGTTAAAAGGCATAATAGGCGTATGTGTAGTGTTAAGCTATGTCATTTTGTAATTTTAGTTTCAATAATTTTTATCCAATGCGTTGTTTTGGGATAATATCGTCACCCTTTTTTGAATATCGCCTCCCATTTTTTGAAATTGTTTTTGAATTTCGTCTACCATTTTTTGAAATTGTTTTTGAATTTCATCTTCTGTTTTTCTTTGAATTTCGTCCATTTCCTCATGCATTCACTTATCCAGTTCCTCGTACAGTTCTTCCGGTTCCTCCATTTCATCCTCCATTTACTCTTCCATCTTAGAACAGCCAAGATAATCTCAGGAATAAAAATTCTTCGCTCGGTCCACACTCTCCTCCGTAGGTTGAAAATAATCTCTAAAAAGAGAGAGGTTAGAAATTTGAACCCTTGGCAAGTAAGGGCCAGCGGCAGATAGCTTTTGAATAGCTTCCATTTTTTGTGTGAGAGATATTTTTTGAATAGCTGCTTTTTTGAGCGAGCAAGTTTCTTGCTATACATCATAATTTTTTTATATCCTCTAATTAGATGAATCTGCCTTATTTGCTCTTTTCTCAAAATACCTGCTTTTTTTTTCTCCAAATAATATATTTTTTAAGCATCTCATAAGCTTTTTTCAGCTTTTCTTTTTTCATCTCTTTTAGCCTTTTTTCGAGTTCTACCGATAAAAATTTCTCAAACAATGAAGGGGGAATCACAAGTCTCGTTGAATTTTTCTGGATATCTGAAATCCATGAAGTGCCTTTTCTAAATCGGGTCAGCTTTTTTAATTTAACTACATTGATATCGAAAAGAGAATCATAGAAGTCCGGCCTTTCTGAATCAGCTAGATTGATACCTAAAATAGAGTCAGCGAAGTTCGTCCCGTCTAAATCATCTAGATGGATATCTGACCGAAACTCACCGAAGTTTGGCACTTTTAAATTTGCTAGATTGATATTTGAAAGAAACTCACCGAAGTTCGGCACTTTTAAATTTGCTAGATTGATATCTGAAAGAAACTCACCGAAGTTCGGCACTTTTAAATTTGCTAGATTGATATCTGAAAGAGACTATCTAAATTTGCTAGATTGATATCCGAAAGAAACTCACCGAAGTTCGGCACTTTTAAATTTGCTAGATTGATAACTGAAAGAGACTCATCGAAGTTTTTCGATTCTAAATCATATAGATTCCTATCTGAAAGATACTCATCAAAGTTTATCCCTTCTAAATCATCTAGATCAATATATGAAAGAGACTCATCCTACTTCGTCGCTTCTAAATTAGATAATATGGAGTAAAGATAGTTTGTGGCGTACATGAGAAAGAAAGATATCCATAATTTCTCTCGAGCGATCAAAAGAAATTAAGTGTGATAAATAACAAATTAGAATGATGACAAAGGAGTTGGACAAAAACACTACAAATAGCTTGCTTTATTCAAATTTTTAAAGGGAGGTTTGCAAATTTTAATATGTTTACTAATTTAATTTGTTTTTTCGCTTTACTTTCGGTCTCCTTAGTCATTTGAAGTTTTAACTATATCTTATATTCATCACTAGGTATGAATTATACATTTGAAATTATATATTCGAATTCACCTATTTTACGCTTTTAATCGACTACTTGTTTATTGATTTGAACATAAAATGTGTTTTTTGTCTTAGAATTCTCACTTTTAGGTGTTTTAGTTGTGTTAAGTTGCTATTACATGTGAAATTGTGACATTTATTTAATGCAAAATTCTTGTTCTTAACATGTTTAAGCTTTGTTTAATATTATTTTGCATATATATTATTTTACTATTCCTTTTATACAATTTTACCGCCTTGCTCGCCTTTCAACCACACCTCGCCATTCGCCTTTTCTAGGATCTTCTCGCCCGCCTCTCGCCTTTAACAACTATGCACTCAGCACCATACTCACTGCTACATGTGGTCACATGGCTGATTCACTAACCTGAGTGTTAGGGAGTGACTTGTGTAGTTGTGAGCGACAACATACATGCTTACTCTACGTAATCATATTCGATTCACAAATTATCTTTTGTTCTTGCCACATTAACGATAGGTTCTGCTAATGATAATTTCCCTAAGACACTTGGTAGGTTGATGGTTGACATTAACAATCTCTTTTTATACACTCCCTTTGTCCCATTAATATGTGCACAAACTTCCATTTTGGGCATTCCATTGACAAGTCCACTTTCCCAAAATAGAAATTTTATAATCCTTCTTTATTAATGGGACTCACTTGTCATACTTACAATAGCTATCCAATTACTATTTCCTACCCCACTGTCTCTCTCCTACCCACTCACAACACCTACTTTTATAACATTTCTTCTTAATTCCCGTGCACACTCATTTTTTGCACGTATAAATGGGACAGAGGGAGTATCTATTATCATAAACTACGTCAACATGCAATATAAGTGGTTTTGCTATGTGTATAAGGATGCTATGTTGTGTAAAACAAAATGCTATGAGCTTAATCCATGTGGGTCCTGTTATAGATCTATTTTTCACTGCCACGAACAACTATGTACCTTAATTGGGTCATATAGAAAGATTGTTTGACAATCTGATCCAAGGAGGGTCCGGGTTAAGCATCACATAGACCATGACGGCCTCTAAATAAGATCCCCAAACATTAGTGTTTACATATTATATAGGGGAATAAAACTTAGTAACTCATGTGTGTACCTGTCATAGTGGCAAGATCTTGCAATATGGTCTTCTTTCCATATCCAACACCCGGACATTTGACAACAGCAACATTAAGTAGACCTTGATTCTTATTTAAAATCAGGGCATCCAGCACGTTCAATGACATATTCTCAGCAATAATGAGTAGTGGGACACTTAATTGAGTACACTTCTCCAACAAAGGAACAATCTCATTGACAGTTGATATCCATTGATCAGTTAACAGTACTCTAGCATTTTCAAACTCCACAGTTGCCTTATCCTCATTTGTGATGAACTCAGCTGTTGCATACCCCTTCTTAATCTGTAGGCAAAAATTCCTGAATAGACATTAAAACATATAAAAACAAAATGAAGCAAATAAATGTATATGAAAAAGTTGTAAAGTCGGTGAGCATACGAATCAACAAGTGATAGCAAATGCATTACCTTCATTCCTTCTTCAACCACCATAGAAGTCTCACTTGATTTGGATGATTCAATATAGATTACTCCATCAGGACCAATCTTATCTATGGCATCAGCAATTATGGTTCCAATGTATTCATCATTTCCGGCAGAAATTGAGGCTATGGCTGCAGGGGAACAAAAAAAAGGTTGAAAAATGTTCTCACTGAAAGAAGGCAAAATTACGTTTACCCTCTCAAAGTATTCACCAAATCCCATTTTGCAACCCAGTTTGAAAAGTGGGTCGGTTTGTTACTTAATTTTGAAATCGTCTCACTTTGCCCCTCGACCTGACTTGGCCAGGGGGTAAAATTGGGACGATTTGGGAAGTGACAAGGGGTAAAGTGGTGCCCTTTGAAAATCAAAGTACCAAACAGACACTTTTCAAACCGGTGTGCAAAGTGGGATTTGGTGAATACTTTGGGGGATAATGTAATTTGGCCCTGAAAGAATTTCAACAGAGGAGAAGAGAATACCTTTTATATCATCTCTTCCTCTAACAGGCAAACTTTTCCTCTTCAAGACTTTGATCAATTCTTTTACAGTTTTATCCATTCCCTTTCTTAATGCAATTGGATTAGCCCCAAAAGCTACAGCCAACAATCCAGATTTGATCATTTCTCGCGCCAAAACAATTGCAGTTGTGGTACCATCACCAGCTATAGTATTCGTCTTGGTTGCAACCTGCAGAAGAGGAAAAGGAATATAATTTTATATTTGTTTGCGAGCTTTGTGGTTAGAGAAATATATCAGGCTAGTAGCATGGATACCTCTTGGAGTAGCACCACTCCTGCATTTTCAATTGTATCAGAGAGCTCTATAGCCTTTGCAATCGTAACACCATCATTAATTACTTTAAGCTTTCCAGATTCAGAAAGAATAACATTGCGGCCTGCATGAGTTAATGAGCAACTAATTAGCATGTTACATACATGACATAAAAGATGAGCATGAATAGAATAATGCAATGCACAATAAAAACAACAATTATATTACATCGCATGACTTAGTACATGCTAATATTGTCGGTTCCTCTAATAGTCCAGTGTGCTTGGACCGTGAAATAGTGTCACTTTAATATGAAGGTGCCGGAGATGATGCTATGGTGGTTGTGTGGTCATACAAGAAAGGATCGATTGGGAAATGAGGTGATTAGAAAGAAAGTAGGAATTGCATATAATGAATATAAGACGAGGGAGAATCGCCTAAGATGGTTTGACCATGTGTGACGGAGATCAAGTGATGCACTGGTTAGAAGCCTAATGAGAGGATAAGTGATAAGATGGTGAAGTGTAGGGAAAGACCCAAGGAAACATGGATGAAGGTGACCCAAGTGCGATAGGGGTATACATGAAATCAAAGAAAATATGGCACTGGAGAGGGCAGAGTATGAGGAAAATCGTGTGGATGATAGTGTTTAGACTTTTTTTCTTTTTTTTATTAATATTAATTTTAATCGAATCTCTTTTGTATTATCTTTCCATATATTTTTCTATTCCTATTTCTCTTAATTTCATATTATAAATATATTCTTAACTTTCACACATTTTTACTATAATTTTTGAAATTATATTTTTAATCACTTTTTTTTAGTTTACCGTCTCTCTATTTCTTCATTGTTTTCTCACCTCTTTATTGACGAGTCCATACAACTATCCATGTTAGCCAACCTCATACCATTATGGGACTAAGGTTTTGTGGTTGTTGTTGTACAAACAAGAAAAGCATCTTTTGTCAAATGGAACAAATTATTGGGGACGGAGAGAGTACATGCTATTAATTTATATCATATTGATTCCCAATACTTTACATCTCCCATTCCTACATTCCTTTATCTGGAATGCTACAATCCCCTTCAAGGTCAGGGCCTTTCCTGTGCTTGATTTTTAGTAAGTTCAATGATGTATCATAGCCTTGAAGTTCGATAGTAATGTTTTCCTACATTCTGAATAGCTAGATTCTTTTGGAATGAACCATTTGAGGATGTCCGAGAGGCTTGGATCTGTCCTGACCTTGTGTTCTCTTACCAGACGTTAGGTCTCTTTGTTGGACTTCTCATCCATCATTTTCAATATTTTCTTCTCACACATAAACTTTGTCCCTGACCCCCCAAGGAAAAAAAGAGCACTGAGAGCCAACTAGACAAAGGACCAAAAGATTTTAACCAAGAAAACCGATTATAGACAACTCAGAAAAAATACATGTTCCCAACATTAACAGCTCTGCAGATGAAATCTGTAGAGTTGGAGATGCATATGTTTTTGAAATCTTCAGGTCTCCATAACTTCCTAAATCAGAGGCCAATTCTGTCCTTTCTTATAATTATATTTAAGTATGAGTATCAGTTTTGGGATTATCTAAAGAGAAACAACATAGGTTGATTATCAACACAACAATATGGTAGTTCAAAGTGAGACCTAGGTATGTGAAAACTCAAAGTACGAAGCTAAACTTTTGCAAAACTGCAAGTCTAACAAAAAACCAAAACAATAAATAACATAAAAAATAACCCGTAAATTCTTGACCCTAACTGCAGCATTTTTTACTACCCCATCGAGCTGGCTATCAGCTTTCAGAAAACAACCAGTTGACAGTGAAGGACAAAAGTTGACCGCTTCAGCCACTAGATCAAGCCTCCTAAATAGTGGAACTACATCTATCATCCTTATTAAAGCAAATTTTACTTACACCCGTTACTGTAACATATCAATAAACCTTAGAGATTTTTTTAACTAAGACTTGGAATGTTAATATTTACACGTTGTTTACAAATCTTTGGCCATATACTATACTCCCTCCATCTCATAATGATAGTCTCATTTGACTATTCAAGCATTTGAACAACATATTTTCATTTCCATCACTAACCTTAAGGATATTTACTTATTACTCCAATACTCCCTCTTCTTCCTTGGTTGGCTCTCTTCCTCTCCTCTATCCCTTGGTAGGCAATTAAGAATGTTCAATGATTTTAGCATAACAATTATGGAAATAAGATTATCTTTTTGGGACAATCAAAAAGGGTAAATGGGAACATCTATTAAGTAATATAGTCCCTCCTTCCCCAAAAAAAAAAAAAAAAAAAGTCTCCATTTGACTTTCTTGGTCAACTTTACTGAATTCATCCAGAAAAATATGAAATTTAACCATCCTTGTGAAATTCTATATTTTATTATTTATGTATAGTTTTTTTTTTTAGAATTTTATGAGAACAATTGAGCTTTCAAAAAAAAATTGTCACATTTCGAACAAGAAATTTAAGGGAAGCATAAAAAAATGTCAAAAGATTTCATACCCTCAAAATTTCCCCACTAATGCCCTGCTTCCGAGTTTAAAAATTGGGAGAATGGGAAAGAAAGGGAAGGAAAATCTTAAAAAATTCCTTTGTTAGCTTGCTTCCGAGATATTTTAGGGAGGAAGTGGAAAGAAAGGGAAGGAAATTTTTTAGGATTTTCCTCCCAAAATCGAGAGGAATTGGAAGGAAAAAAATTGGAAGCTTGACAAAATTTTTTATTATCCCACTTTTACCCTCACATATTTTTTTAAGAGAGAATTGTTATTCACCCCAGTACAATTATTGAATACCCCTGCAATGCAATTTTTACAAAAATGCCATTAATTGAAATGACCATACTACCCTTTTAGTGTTATACACCCAATGTTGTACCCCCGCAATTGAATTTCTTCAACATTATACACCCACAACATTAAATCCCTTTTCATCTACCTATTAAGCAATTGAATTTCTTCAACATTATACACCCACAACATTAAATCCCTTTTCATCTACTTATTAAGCAATTGAATTTCTTCAACATTATACACCCACAACATTAAATCCCTTTTCATCTACCTATTAAATTTTCATGTTCCCCCCATTAAATTTCCACCTCCCTTAAATCCTACAACTTACCTTTCCTCCTACTTCCATCCTCAGTAAAAGAAAAAGCTCTCTCTCTCCCTCCTATCAAGCTTACAAAATTCTGTCTTCAAGTTTACTTTATTGTGTTGAAAGATCAAGCATGGATGGAATAACATATGACCTAGGCGTAAATGTAAGTATTTTGAACATTCTAATTGTTTTTACAATGTTTTTTTTTCTTAGTTTTTTAACAAATTCTCATAACTACAATTCGGTTGGTAGTGAACAAACATATTTAAAACGTTTGGTGATTGTCGACCGAACATATTCACATTGTTCAGCCAAAGACTACCGAACATACAAAGGTTGTTCATACATCACTGACCGAACATTGTGAAATTGTTCAACCATTGTCGGCCGAACATTTTGAAATTGTTCCCCCACCCTTGTCTGAACAAGGTAATTGTTTTTTTAGAAATCTTCTTTCTTTCTTAGCCTCTCTTTGTGCTCCTGTTGCTTTTTTTAAGAGTTGAATGAATGTGTGGGTGTGTTTTTTCTTAATTTAGGTCGGTGTTTTTTTAAAGGGGTTAAAAGGGTAAAATAGAATATTGGTGGTGTGTTTGATGTTGAGTGTTTAATTGTTTTGGTAGACTTAGTACTGCGGGGGTATTCAATAATTGTGCGGGGGTAAATAACAATTCTCTTTTTATAATCTCATCATTACCCTAATCTTATCCTCCCTCCCTCACTTCTCTCCCTCCTTGTGCATTGCATTTACAATGATTAAATTGCACTAAGAGTATTTCCTAATTTAGAATGGGTACATTTTTAGAGACAGACAAAAAAGAAAGTGTGACATTTACTATGGGACGGAGGGAGTGTATTATATACTTCACTTAATGTGGTTGCTCTCAGAACAGGTGTTCATGATTTGTAATAGCCCTTCTGTCTTTGCATTTGTAATTGGCTTATATTTTCTCAAAGACGATATTCTGTAAAACAAGTGCCTTAATGACCGTAGGGATTTTCGTTATACCTCAGATACATTTCTTGATGAAAAACTGGATAGTTCTTCAGTTATTAATGGACTCTCGATAGTTTAGCTATTAATGGACTCTCGATATTTCCTCAAATATCATAAAGTAACAAACCATTCTTCAGAAGTTGTACTAGTATACTGATAGACGCACCATGCATAAATTTCAACAATAAGTACAGATCATGGAGAGCAGTAGTGATATATGACATAAACATAGAAGAAATTACTTTTTGGATTGAAGAATCCACAACCACAATCGAGTTCAAATCTGGTGTCCAGAAAGAAGCTGCTTAATCATGAATCTTCTTTGAATAAGGGGGTGCAATACTCTTCAACTAGTTTTTTTTATAAATGAGGGTATAGAAGTTATTTTCTTTTTATTTCCTCTCATTTCATTCCAAAACTCGGAAGCATATGAAGAGAAAAAATTTTGTTTTTTCTTTCATTTCCTTCCTAACTCGGAAGGACATCGGAAGGAATTTAAATTCACTTCCCTCCCTTTCTTTTCTCTCCTTTTCCCTCCCCTCACTTTCTTTTCTCTTCGTTAAAAACTCGGAAGAGGACCCTAAATATGAGGGAAACCAAGTTTAATAGAGCTGAACGAAGAACGATTATACTTTATACTCCCTCCGTCCCATAAAGATTTATTAATTAAATTAAATCGCAGTAATAAAACTTTATTAATTTCTGTACAAACAAGGAAAATTGATGAAAAAGTATTGGCCAAAGTTTAATAGAGTTCAACGAAGAAATTACCTCGAGGTCCGAGAGTGACGGAAACAGCATCGGCAAGCTTATTAATCCCAGCGAGTAATCTCTGTCTACCATCATTATCAAAAGAAACCCTCTTTCCACCAATTTCTTTTGATTTTTTTGCTTCCATCACAAATTTTTGCTGATGCTGAAGCTTCCTTGTCGGAAACCCATAAAATTTAACCGGCGGCGACGACTGCTGGGTGGCCGGTAAGCGAAAGAAATTAAGGGATGGTGAAAAGGAAGCAAAAGGCATAATTTCTGCTCCAATTTTGGTGATTGGAAACAGGGATTATCGCGGAGAAGCAGGGGGAGGAATGTTCGAGAACGTTGAGAGATTTTTATGGGGTTTTAGGATTGAGATGTTGATTTTTAGAATTGTTATATAGGACCCTAAAATTGTAAAATTGTTAAATTGTTGAGTAAAGTTGTGTAAGTTATTTTAAAATTGCCACTTGTGGAAATGACTAAATTAACCTCAAAACAACCTCAACTTCATGTTCCCAAATCAATTTCATATTTTCCAAATCAACTTCATTTTCTTCCCTTAAATCTTACAAAATGTGATCTGATTCTAGCCTATCAAATGTAAAAGCAATATGCATTTTGAATAACCATTATGATTCTCAATATTTCAAAGTCTAGTACCAAAATCAATTTGCCAAGGAATAACATTGAACTGACGTTGAGTAATGCTTTTCTGAACTCCCAGCTGTCACTTGCTCTCTCTATCTATTATGCTCTATTTTGTTCTACTGTAACATTCAATTTGATCTGAAAATTGGCCGTGTTCCATCGAATTTTTAGAAATTTCAGTCACATCCTACCAATTTTGATGAGAAAATTGACCAGATGTGAGAGAAATTTAGGTGTTACTTCGGTCAGTCATCCATGACCGACAAGTACAAAGAAATTCGGACAGTCATGGCCGAACTATTCATTGCAGATCCACCCAATGCAAAATCTGTACGATTTTTGATTCATGAATATGCCTTGGTTCTTCTATGACTTCATTTGCTTCTTTTATAAACCCTGGAAAATAGGGAGATTGGGGGGATTGAAATAGAAAAGGAGACTAGGTTGAAGAAGAAAATCAAAATCGTGTTTTTCTCTCCGTATCTCATTATTGCGGACATGTAGGGTGGATGTAGCTGAGTGTGAGTGTAAGTATTAAATGATTTAAAAGGATAAAGAGGGGAGAATAGGGCTTTATGTTAAATTATTTGTGATGAGTTTAGTAATACGGGCTTATTTAACAATTTTATAAGCCTATTTAACAACTCTTGTTGATTTTTCCCTCAAATATCAAACTTTTTAATTAAAATGGATGTACAAGAGTCATTAATTTTTTTAATTTTTTTCCAAAATGTACAATATTTCAAATACGAATTAAAACAGTTGACCTTCCTGAAATAATGTAAAGGTTACTCCCCCTTCCCATAATAATAGGGACACAAAATTTGTAAAAGAGTGTATAATAAAATAAATAGAAATTATTACCAACCTATACAATGTAATACACCTTCTATTATATCAAATATAACATACTATCTAGTAGAGCCGTCAATTTGGGTTGTGCCGTCGGGCCAGCCCGCCCCTCCCCGCCATACAATAAAAGTGGATTGGGTTCTAAAATTACTAACTCAAATAAAAGTGTGCCAATTTGGGCTGGCCTATATAGGTGCGGGCCAAAACGAGTTCGGGGTAGGCCATCACACTATATTTTTTATATTTTTTTTGCCACAAAATAACGTCATTTTTAAGTGGAAATTCTGGGGCTACATCGACTTTGTGGACTCAATCCGTGAATCGTTAAGTGAGAAAGACTCGAGAGAAGTAGAGAATAGAAACGGGGAAACCCTAATATGACGTCGCCGCCCTCGTCGCCTTTTCCATCGTCGTCGGTACACTCAATCACGACCACTAATTTGTTGTCGTTAATGTATTTGATCCACACACATGTATCTCTCTCTCTTCATTTTTATTAATATAAATCTTTATTTCTGTGATCATGATTTATCTGTCTTTTTTTGTATCAATTTGTGTAAAGTTTACTTGTGTTGCTTGAATGAAAATTAGTTTATATTGATATGAATTTTTGTTTGTGTTTGTTTGACTATTATGATTTTTGTTATCTTTTGAGATATTATTGTGTTTGATGGTTTGTGTTTGTTTGAATATTACGATTTTTTATTTTTTGGTATCAGTTATGCATAATTTCAAGCCCAAATTTCATTTATTTGATTGTCCCGCATGTCCCACCAACTCAAGGTGGGTTGGGTTGTGATGACGTATTTTCAGCCCGTCAGAAATTTGGGTCAGCCCGCCCCGCCCCATTTTAATGGCGGGCTTTTGGCGGGTTGGGCCTGCCCCGCCCCGGAAGCCCGTATTGTTAGCTCTACTATATAGTGAAAATATAATAATACGTACTTTCGTATTTTTTTACAAATTAAGCAATCGAAATGAATGACGTTAAATTTGGCTAACGAAATGATGATGGGGAAACATTTGAAGAAAAAAATGTCAATTGACCAAAAAAAATTCATTAAACAAGCTGTTGGGTATGCATGTTTTAACCCTCCTATTTTGTATTAGATTTGATTGATACCATAACCTCCTGTCTACTTTAAGGACTTTAGGACCCTATGTAATGAAGCTTAGACTTCATTTTTTTGCTAAGTCCATTTTATAGATTAGGTTAATTTTAGGCTTGAAGACTGGCACAAGACTCATTGGAATTGAGAGTTGCAGTTCAGAAGTTTCAAACCGCTCCTTCCAACCGCCCTAGCAAAACCGCCCTTAGCACTTGCTTGGTGAAATCTTAAGTTTGAAACTACCCTTGAACTACTTCAGTGCAACCGCCTTATGATGAACCGCACCCTTGCAGTTCAACTTCAACCGCACTATGCAACCTCACTGGAGTTATCAACCGCACTTGTCAAACCGCCTATACTCCAGAACCGCTCCAATGATTGAGACTTGAAGTGAACCACCTTTTGTCATTATAATCCACATCAGCAATATCCAATGTCAACCACCTTATCTTGTCACGTGATTCAAAGTCAAAGAAGATCTGCAAGGATCTTGAAAAGGTGACAGGTGTCCAATCCTCATTGCTTGCAAATTTGGAGCATTATCGGCTTTATGCGCAACTACTTTGTACTCAAAGGACAAAAGTGGTTGCTTTGTGGACCAATAAGAAAGCATCAAATCTTGTCCTTCAACATTTGTGTCCAACGGCTACATTTTGGATGCTTGGGTATAAATACCCCTAATCTTCACCATTTGAAGATTGCTTGAAAAATTTGAGAAATTGCTGTGTTCATGAGAAGTTGAAGCTCGCCGTAAATTCTTAGTCCTTTGAATCTTCATCTTCATACTTCAAGAAATTTTCCCCAAATTCTTAAATCAAGCCTTAACACATTCAAGAATCATTGTGCTCTACATCTCACAGATTTAAAGAGCCTTGATCTTGTTCTCACACACACACCTCATTTGTTCTAATCACATAGATTAAACACTTGAGATACACTGGTTATAGTTTTGGATTTGTTCTTCATAGCAAAGATTTTATTGTACCTTGTAATCTCACAATACTTAATATAAAATCTCTCTTAGAAATCCAAGACTAACCATCTTGGTAGTGGACGTAGATCGTTTATCGATTGAACCACTCCAAATAGCGTGTTCTTACTTTCTGCAATTATATTTCTTGTGCTTACTAATTATTTATCTTTGTCTCTGTTTGATCTTTATTTAGATATCCATTATTGTGAAATAGTGTTTGGAATTAACAGTGTCAAAACCTCACTTGTTTGTAAACCGCACTTACCAACTACTTTATTAAAACCGCTTTACAAACCTCCTCTATCAAAACCGCTTTATACTCTATAATTCCGCTGTGCATTTTACACTATCACTTGCAGTCTATTATCAGCTGCAAGAGGATTTTGTAAGCAAGAGGTTTAGTTTTTTAAAAGAGGGCGAAAAATTTTAAACAACTATTCACCCCCCCTCTAGCTGTATTTTCACCCTTGTTGCCACCTTTGGGACCAACAAGTGGTATCAGAGCTAACACATTTTAAAACCACTGTTTTTCAAGCTTAACAGCTTGTGTGCCGATTCGATATGGCAAATACAAAGACAATGACTACTGTTAACTATTCACACATTCCAATCTTGGACGAAGACCACTTTGACATCTGGAAGTGCCGAATGCTCATTCATTTGGAAACCATAGATGAAATGCTGGTGGAGTGCGTGATCAATGGCCCGTTAGTTCCAATGAAGGCCAACACAGATGCAACCACCAGTGCAACAATTCCAGAGGTTAAAAAGCCAAAAGAAGAGTGGTCGGATGAAGAGAAGAGATTGGTTGCCTTGGACGGCAAGGCTAGGCACATCATTTACGGAACCCTCCCGTATCAACTCTACAGAAAGTGATGTACCTCAAAACCGCAAAGAAGATGTGGGATGCCATTGAGAGCTACCTCGAAGGTGATGATGAATGCAAGGAAACCAAATTATATGCTGTTGAAAGATCATACAACAACTTCAACAGAAAATCCAACGAAACCTTGCGTCAAACCTACGACCGATATGTTGAGGTAGTTAATGCTTGTAGATCTCTTGGCAAAACTTTAACCGATAAGGAAATCAATATGACTTTCCTATCTGCTTTAGGTTCTAAATGGGTAAATAAGGCTACCTCTTTAGAAGACTCCAAAGTTTTGGGTACTTGGTCGTTAAGTAACTTGTACGCCAATCTTAGAGTCTATGAATTAAAATTAAATCATATTGAAGAGATTGAAGGAAAAACCAAATCGCTTTCCATGTCCGTAGTGGAACAAGAGGAGAAACCATCTACATCCAACTAAACCGCTGATCCTTCCATATCAACCTCATCACTCATCGAGATGGATGATGATGATTTTGCCATGTTTGTGAAAAGATTCCAAAAATTTAGAAAATCCTCAAAACCTTTCACAAAATCATTTTCAAAAGGCAAACCTCTGCAACGTTTTCTAAAGGCTGGAGATACAAAGAAAAAGAGTGATCTAGTTTGCTACAATTGTAGAAAACACGGCCACTTTGCATCCGAGTGTCCACGGCCTAAATATGAATACATGAAAAGAAAACCTCTCTGCGAAATTTTCTCGTCGCAAGGGAATGGTTCTTTGAGGAGGAAGAGAATTCTAAGGAATTAGCAACTTGGATTGAAACAGTTACGATGATGGAAGTGATGATGAAACCGAAGAGGTTAATCTACGCTTAGTTGCGAGATGCTTCCGATGAATCGGATTACGAGTCGGTCGAGTTGCAAGATATGGAAGAAAAGGAGGTTTCTACAAAACTTCCAAATTTTAAATTGGATGATAATATCAAACTTACTCCTAGCATTAAGATAGGAAATTGCTCGTATTCACGTCCCATTTTTCCTCCTGCAAATGCTCCACCTTCAAAAACTATTCCAAAGAAGAAAATTTTGAAAAAGGTGGTGGAAGAGGTTTCTCCCATGGAACATGAAAGGATGTTCAAGGAAGCGAAATGGTGATCCATCGGTTCTCAAATCTTAAGAAAGCCTTAAGCTTAGCTCATGATGAACTTAATGCATGCAAGACGGAGAAAAGCTGTGATGAGGTGCAGAAATTTCTAATCTTAAGGACCAAATCAAACAGAGATGACTCCTCTTCTTGATCAAAACCGCATCCTTGAAACTAAGGTTGCTGCACTTCAACTCGGGAATGATGACTTGGTAACCCAAATCGACGATCGCCAAAAGATTATTGATTCGTGGCTCAAGTCTCAATCCACCAAGGATAAAATCATGGACTTCCAAGTTCCTCACTGGAACTAAGGATGGTCTAGGGTTTGGATACGAGGAAGAGGAGAAGTGTGCATCCTCGAGTGAAAAGAATGAGGAATTTCGAACTAACTAAAGAAAATCCCAAGGAGAAGCATGCTAAAGGAAAGGGTAAAGGACGACAAATTAATTATGTCTACCCTAAAGGAAAGCAATATGGAAAGAATTACGTGTTGAAACCTAAGGATTACGTGGAAGTAGCTGAAAAGGAGATGGCTTATGGAATTGGTCGCATACACGCTCCAACCGCTCACGGTGGTAAAGGTAGTCTTTGCTAACTCAGTCTCGATCGCGCTTCTTCTTCGACCGCTCCTCCAGCCTTCAAAGCGGGAATAGCGTTCCTAGGAAATACGTGGTCAAACCAAAGCCTGTTCCCTTTATCTCAGCTGGACTCTTAGCTGGAACTTCTCCTCCAAAACCACTTCCTTGTCCCAAACCGCATGCAACTCCTAAGAAGAGTAAGGAGTTAGTAAAACCTCATGAAGCTTGTAGCTATTATAAATGTTACGTGTGTGATGGTTTAGGTCACAAGGCTGCGAGAATGCCTTTTGCGGTTCACATCCAATGCCGGAAGAGTAAACCTCCTTTTGTCAAGCGGGTGTGGGTCGTAAAGGGTTGCTAACTTCAGGACCCAAGGAATAAAGGGGGACCTCGTTCTTATTGTTTACATTTCGAGGTCCTACGCCGTTCATTTTGGTCACTCCAAGGATAATGAATGGTATCTTGACGGTGGCTGCTCAAGACATATATTTGGAGATAGATCATTACTTGAAGATGTCGTTGAAGCGAAGTGGTCCGTCCGTAACCTTTGGTGACAACAACAAAGGCAAGACCATTGGATATGGTGTGATAAGGAGAGGAAATCTAACTATTGAGAAGGTTTCTCTTGTCGATGGACTCGAAGCACAACCTCCTTTCAATTTCTCAATTTTGCGACAAAGGAATGCTTTGCAACTTCACGTCATCAAACTGCTTTATCAAAGATAGCATTTAGGCGTCACCCTACTCACGGGGATTCGTAAGAGTAATATTTACATTATTGATCTAAATTACGCATGTAGTATTACTAATTTACGTTTTGTAGCCAAGAATGTGAGCGAAAATAGTTGGCTATGGCACAAGAGGTTGAGCCACTTGAACTTCAAGTAGCTTGCAAAGATTGGTAGGGAAACCCTCGTTCGTGGTTTACCCAAAGTGGCTGACCACCATCCGAAAAAAATGCGGTGCATGCCGGCTTGGTAAGCGAGTCCGCGTCGTCTTTCACCAGCAAGACCGCTCCTTCAACTTCAAGATGCTTACAAGTGCTTCACATAGATTTGTTTGGACACGTAACCACCGCCCGGCATTGGAGGAAATAGATATACCTTAGTGGTGGTGGATGATTACTCAAGATATACGTGGGTTGAGATGATGATTTCCAAAGATGACTGCTATGAGATTCTCACCGCACTCTTTAGACGGCTCCAAACTCAAAAAGAAGACGACATCGTTAGTGTTCGATCAGATAAATGGACGGAATTTAAGAACAACGGTGTTGCTCAGTATTGTGATGACCATGGGATTGATCACAATTTTTCAACGCTGGTGTTCCACAACAAAATGGGGTTGTGGAAAGGAAGAATAGGACGTTGATTGAAATTTGGAAAGACTATGATATACGAAGCGAAGCTACCTCGGTATTTTTGAAATTTGAAGCAATCAATACTGCATGCTTCACTCAGAACCAATCCCTCATCAACAAAACCTATAACAAGACTCCCTATGAGCTTTGGCGAGGAAGAACCCCCAACATTGCATTCTTCAAGATCTTTGGCTGCAAATGTTTTGTCCTCTACAATGGAAGAGAAAATAGAGGTAAATTCGGAGCTAAAGCCGACGAAGGTATTTTTGTTGGGTATGCTAAACATTCAAAAGCTTTTCGTGTTTTCAATAAAACTAGTTTAAAAATAGTTGAGTCTGTCCATGTTACGTTTGATGAGCATTCTCTCCTTGAGCCACATTTGGCTCCAAATGTTGCTGATGATTTTGTTGAGCATAATGAACCAGGTGAATCATCCCAAATCGCACTTTGAACCTCAACCGCAAAATCCGGCACCCTCAGTGACCTTCCCTCAAACCGCACCTTTCAAACCGCACCGAAGTACTTACTCCGGATGCAACTCCGAGGAAGAAGAAGTTGAAAATTCCCCTATCCGGCTTGTAGAACCTCTTCGTCAACTTACCTTCCATGACTTATTTGAAGGATCTAACGATGTTCCAATTGAAGATCTTGAGCAAACCTCGATCCAACCAGAGTTACCCCCGGAGGTTCGTGAAGTCAGTAGTCACCCTCTCACAAATGTGATTGGTGATCTGTTTTCCGGTGTTCAAACAAGGAGATCAAATTATGACGAACATACTTCTCTTTTATCTCAAGTTGAACCTAAGAAGATTGATGAAGCACTCCAAGATTCCAGTTGGGTCGTTGCTATGCAAGAAGAACTCAACCGAGTTTGAAAGATGCAAGGTCTCGGACTTTGGTGCCTAGACCTCAGGATCAAGGAGTGATAGGAACTAAGTGGGTATTTAGGAATAAGATGGATGAGAATGGAAGCATCACTAGGAATAAAGCAAGGTTGGTTGCACAAGGATATAGGCAAGAAGAAGGAATCGATTATGACGAAACCTTTGCTCCAGTTGCTAGATTGGAAGCTATCGAGAATCTTCTTAGCCTACGCCTCTTTCAAGCATTTCAAGTTATATCAAATGGACGTAAAGAGTGCATTCCTCAGCGACTGCAAGAGACCGTGTATGTTGCCCAACCACCTGGATTTGAAGACTCCAAATTTCCCAATCATGTCTACAAACTCCAAAAAGCTTTGTATGGACTTAAGCAAGCTCCAAGGGCATGGTATGAGACTCTTTCTAAATTTTTACTAGAAAAAGGATTTAAACGCGGTAAAATTAATACAACTCTTTTTATTGCCAAATATAATGAGCATACTTTACTTGTTCAAATTTATGTTGATGATATTATTTTTGGTTCTACTAATGAGTTGCTTTGTAAGCGTTTCGAGAAGCTAATGAAAAGCAAGTTTGAGATGAGCATGATGGGAGAATTAACATTCTTCCTCGGGCTTCAAATCATGCAATGCGAAGAAGGTATTTTCCTCAGCCAAGCCAAATACACCAAGGAGTTGATAAAGAAATTTGGATTAGAAAATGCTAAAGCATATGATACTCCTATGGCCACCGGCAATAAACTAGACAAGGATCTCAAAGGTAAGAAAGTTGATCAGACTTTATATCGAGGTATGATCGGCTCATTACTTTACTTAACTGCTAGTAGGCCCGATATCATGTTTAGTGTCTGTGTATGTGCTCGCTACCAAGAAGATCCTAGAGAAGCACATCTTATTGCAGTCAAGCGTATAATCCGCTATTTATCTGGAACCACTAACCTTGGACTTTGGTATTCCAAAGATTCGAACTTCGATCTTGTAGGTTATTCAGATGCGAGATTATGCGGCACTATTGACGAGGAAAAGCACTAGTGGTACTTGTCATTTCCTTGGAAATAGACAAGTTGCTTGGGCCGGCAAGAAGCAAGCTTCGGTTTCGGTGTCTACCACGGAAATTTGAGTATATTCTTCTTGGTAGTTGTTTTTTTTTTTTTTTTTTTTTTTTTTTTTTTTTTTTTGAGGCTTGCCCATCTCGAGTCAAGCCCCATTTTTTTGTGTAAGTCAATTTACTAACAAGTCCTTCAAATTCTTTGAAATTCCCTTAAAATCCCCACCCCAGAGGCGCCTAATATTTAATTAGGGAGGGATTCTACCACTGTAACCACTGGTAGTTGTTGCTGTCAAATCCTTTGGATGAAGCAGCAGTTGGTGGACTATGGAATTGAAGAAGGAAATTGCCCGATCATGTGCGATAACACTTCAACAATTTCAGTCTCTAACAACCCTGTCATGCATTCCAAGACCAAGCATATTGATATCAAGTATCATTTCCTCAAAGACCATGTGGAGAAGAGGAATATCCATTTAGAGTATGTGGGGACAGATAATCAGATTGCTGACATCCTCACCAAGGCTCTTGACTCCAAGAGGTTTTCCTTCCTCAGAGGAGAAATGGGTATGCTTGAACTTAAATGATTCCATACTTTTTATTGACTAACTTGTGTGTTGAGTTTAGGTTGTATTTCTTATTGAAAATTTCAACCGCACCATTTGTAACGACCCTAACCCTAGGCACTAATTTTAATATCATATTGTGTGCTTTTAATATTATGTGTCCATTTTTATATACTTGATTTCTTATATTAGGATAAAATGATAAGGAAGTAAAATAATGTTCTAGGGGAAAATAATAAAAGTAGAAAATAGATAAAGAGTAAGAGGAGGTTAAATTGGGTAAAATAAATAAAGGGGAATAAAAAGGGGCTTTCATTTATTTAGGGTGAAAGCCTTGGATGAATAATTTAGGGAGGGGAACCAAATCCCTTAAAATCCTCCACTCTTACCTCCTAGTACAAGGACCCCCATACCTTCCATACCTTTCCCCTTACTCTCCCTCCTTCCTCCATACTCCTTCATTCTTCATACTTCCTTTCCCTAGCAAAAACTCCATGGAAAGCTCCATTGAAGCCTCCTCTTCCCAAGTCATATAGATAGTTTATTTCTCCACCATTTTCAAGTCCAAGGGCATTTTTGAGGTTGGATCATCTAGAGGAATTAATCAAGCTAAGAAGATCATCTTTTTATCCCAAAAATCCTAAAGTAAGTTATTATGACTTCTTTCTAATTATTGCACATTTTATGTGTTAATGAAGGTTTTATGAAAAGAAAAAGTATATTGTATTTTTAATATGGTTATTTGAGTAAAATGATTATTCAAGATTTAATTGATTTTAGTTATGATATGGGGGCTTAAGTTGAAGGAATGAGGGTATAATGGGAGTAATATGTTAATGACTTGATTGGGGATTATTAGGATTTTCTCTTCTAATTAATGTTCATGAATTATTTGGTGTTGTTATTATTATTAAAATGGTTATTAGATGCTTGGAAACCTTCTTGTAGTTAAGAAATGGATTTATGTTATAGAATGATGTGGTTGTTTAAGGAAGAAGATCAATAGTGTAAGAAAATGGATTAAGTAGATTAAGGAGGTTAAACTTGAATTATGGTATGAAATGGGTGGAAGATTTAGTGATGAATAATTTAGGTTTACATTATTATGGGTTTATTTGATTTTTGATGATCCTTGTAAGCTAGGAAATCCTCTTGGTGTTCTTGAATATTGGGCTAGATAAAAAGAAAAGGAATTAAAGCTAAGTAGAAAGGATTAGAAATCTGGATGTGCTGGAAATCGCCTTGGGCGGTCGCCCATAGGGGCTTGTGCGGCCGCCCATGAGGCCAGTAACATCCCTACCTTGAAACCCTCTTGGGCGGTCGCCCAAGAGGTGTGTGCGGTCGCCCAAGACCCCAGACCTCATTTTAAAGCTGAGCCTGAATTAGTTTGGTAAGCTTGATTGATCACTTATAAATGGTGACTCTCACTTGGTAAATTGAGCTTGAACCTTCATAGAGACCTTGTGATATAGAATATTGTCAGGAAAAGGGTTGATAAGCTTGAATTGTAACTTCACCAAAGTGATTCAAACTTGAGAAGTAGGACTTACACTTTTATTAATATTATTCGAGGTTGAGTAGTAACTTTGTAAGAATGGTTTACGGTTTAGGTTGGCCTTACTTGCTCCCATACCTTGGTGATTAGTTGAACAGTGTAGAGATTAAAATCACACTAGTGTGTTGGTTAGGAATGTATATGTGTTACATCAATATATTGTATCCCGATTGTGGATTATTTGGTATATGGTTGTATTGTATCCCGATTGTGGATTATTTGGTATTGTTATGTTGTATTCCAGTTGTGGATTATCTGGCATATTGATTATATTGCATCTCGGTGTGGATTATGTGGTTATATGGATACCTTATTTGAACTCATAGTCGTTAATGGTATTATGCATAGTGTATTAAATGGTTGTTGCACTATGGGATTGATTAGCATGAGTATACATTACCATGTTGTTATATTATGAGGCATAGTGTATTAAATGGTTGTTGCACTATGGTATTGATTTGCATGAGTATACATTACCATGTTGTTATATTATTATCCCTTTTTGTGGATTTATTTCAAGTATCTATTATGTGCTTGAACGTGTTGATATTCGGGGGTATAATGGAATTCAATCAATTATTGATTTGTTCTATAAGTGATTGAAGGTTCATTATACTGTGATCGATTCCCCTGTGGCCACAGAGTGGGTGTGCTAACGACTGTATTGACCCAAAAAGCTTTACAGACCGTTGCGATTGGTGATTAGGGGGAATGCTTCTGTATTAAGCCTAAAGCTTTATAGTAGCGATATTATTGTTGGATACTCTGATATAGGTATCTTTTCTTATATGGATCTCTGGAGTATGAGTCCTATAAGAGGTGAATGTGCTGGAGGCAGTTCACCAAAGAGAGGAGTTTCACTCCCACGTTGTACGACTTATTGTTCAGACGGGAATGGTAAAATGAGGTAACATAAGGTGTTTACCGCTTTCATAATGTGTTATGTGCTACCATGCTATGTGTTGCATCTTATTTGGCACATTGCTGCATTCATAATAGCTTATTGAGATTTATTCTCACCCCTTCCCTTTTACTGCTTTAGATTGTGCTGAGACAGGTGACCTGAACCAGTGAGGCCCGGGAAAGAGTTTGGACTCTCGCTTTTGGGACTTATCAGGATAGGTATATGAGTGGGTTGTCGGGAGTCACATTTAAGTTTTACTCTTTTACAAGTTGGAAGGAAAACTCTTTTGTCAAACAATGTTATTTAGGATTTTCAATGTAATTAATCAAGTATGGTTATTAAAGTATTTGTTTAAATTTCTCCAAGTGGAGATATTATTATTTGATTTTGTTTATGGGAAAATTGAGAATTTGTTTTCTTGTAAAGACAAATAAAAGTTTTAAAAATCTAAGATGAGTTTTCTTAGTTTGAGCTTCTCAAACTCGGGACACGCGTTAGGTCCCGGGTTGGGGTGCTCACAGTTGGTATCAAAGCTTAGTTTAGAGGTCAAGGGTAAATGTCTAAACTAAGGGGAAATGTGTGGTAATTGACGCCGAGTGTTTAGTGCAGGAGTTTGTTCTAATGGCTGGAAACAATGATGACCAGCGAAAGGTTCTAGGAAATGAAGGATGTTTAAATTGTAGCCTCACCGTTATGGTATTTTAGTAATAAATTCAAATGGTTTTGGGATTGAATATGGGAAATGTTACAGGTGGGTTGGTGCATTTTACTTGGGTTGAAAATTGTTAAATTAGTTGAGATGTGGTATAGTGAAGTCTTGGTATAGTATTGATGTTAAGAAAAATGATTTAAGTATGTGGTATTATTTAGGGTTCCTTTTCATGAAGTTGGTTAAGTTGTAAAGTTGTTGTTATATGTGATGTACAATGCTATCATTACCGTATAAATGATTTTTGATAAGTTTGACAATTTGTTTGGTTGTTGGAATAATGAGAAAGGGGTTTGGAAATGAGTAGAGTGATGGTTTGATCAAATATAGGTTGGTAATTGAAAGAGTATTATAAAGGTTAACATATGGTGGAGAGAGTATTGTTGGGTGGTTTGTGATGTGTAAAAATAATGAAAATAACTTAGGTAGTGGGTGAATGAATATGGCAACTAGTGATAATAAGATATGATTTAATGTGGGAAGATAGAGTAATAGGGTTATAGGACTTGGAGAAAGTATGTGGTATCATTTGAGAACTTTATGCTTAAAATTGACTAAGTGGTATAGTTGTTGTTGAATTGTGGTCATATATGATATATGATGTATTAGGTGATATACATGGTGGTTGTAATGGTTAGTCAATTAATAGGGATTTGGAAATAATCAAGAAAAGAGTGGTTTTGGAATGAATGTGGTAAGGTTGATATTCAAAGTTACTGGGAATTTTGTATCCATTTTAGTTAAGTTAGAATGATCATGAAAGGATTTGAAGAAGGATTTAGTAATAACAATATTATCTAGGTTAAAATGGTATTGTAAAGTGAAGGTCTAAGGTCGAGTATGTGTTTCGGGCCTAGGAGAGATAGCTCCCTCAGAGGTCACTAGAGGTATATTACCTGTCTCAGAAGTAAGGGTCACATTTTATAGATCCTGTTTCATATCATTTATGTTAGCATCATATGTTGCTTCTATGTGGCATACATTACTTGAGAATTTGTTTTATTGTTAGAGGATTCTGTTCTTACGAGAGAATAACTCGAATCTCCTTTGGTTTATCACGGTGGTGATGTGGGTATGGCTGAGCATGTATTGCCAGTTGATTTGGTATGATTACCGATTTGTAATTATGAGATATACTTGACCTGGAGGGTTAAGTAGTTGTTGTGCATTGGTAGACTATCATAAGAAGTGAGTCTCCTTTTCTATATCTAAATTGATTATATTGGTAATTAATATAAATAAACCTTTATATGGTACTCTTGTTATATAAGCATTAAAGACAGAAGGTTTCGGTTAAAGATGTGAAGGGTAATTAGTATGTGTTAGACTTGCATAAGAAGTCTTTCCAGAAGTTTTATGTGCTAGTTGTGAGTAGATGGTAATTGTGTTTCCATCCAGGTATCTCATGTGTTGATTCTAAGTATGGTAATCAGAATTTTAATCCTTATCTTGATGGCTTTATGATAGTTATGATTGATGATCTCCTTGGTTATTTAAAGTTATGAGAGGATCAATTGTGAGTTGTGTTATTTACCTTTAGTAGGAATTCATTGTTTGAGGAAGTGTGAGTTGGCTTGAGAGGATTCCAAATTTTGGGTTCTACAGTCTTAAGCTTGGATGTTACCATGGATCTTGCAAGAATTGAGTCCGTGATCTTTGGGTTGGCAAGTACTACCGAAGGAATTTTTAGGGAATTCTTGAGAATTGTAAAATCATTGATTTAGTTAACACTAAAGAATATATAAATGATGTAGGATGTACTAAGGATGAATCATATGGATAGAGATAGAGAATAGATTGACTATAGGTCCGATCCTTACCTTACTTAATGGATGTGAGGACTTTGTGAAAATTTAAGTGCGTATTAAAGGAGAATTAGATGGTGATATTATGAGAATTGGGAAAGTAATAGCGTATGCTTCGAGGAAGTTGGCTTAGATAAACCGAAATTTTCTTACCCTCTACTCGAGAGTGGCTGCAATTGTTTTATGTGAGAACTTTACCTTTTGGAAGCTCTCTTGTGGAATTTGTTACCGATCCTAAGAGTTGGAGGATTTAGTTACTTAAAAGGAAGAGATTAGAAGACTATCTAGATTATTGAAAAATAGGTTGTGTGTGGTGTGATGGACTTCCTTTCAAGTTGAGAGATTAATTAACCTTAGCAAGTTTATGTAATAACAGTTTTTAGTTTAGCATTGGAATGGGTACTGTACAAAGCTTGATATGGACAAGTTTAATTGTATAATCCTTTGTGCGTATGGAGTTCTGCAGTTAAGGATGATTTGGCGGATTTGACTTATGTGGGAAAACTGTTGAGAGTTATTAGAATGATAGTTTAGGGAATTGAAATTCTAGGGTATTCGGGTTGTGAAAATGTATAGAAGAATCATGCCGTTAAGGAAACTAGTGAAAGTTGTAATTTGAGATTCGTGAGAGGAACCTTTGCTAGTCGATCTTTGAGGTAAGTCTTTTTAAAAAATTCGGGACGAATTTTCTTTAAGGGGGAGTGAGTGTAACGACCCTAACCCTAGACACTAATTTTAATATCATATTGTGTGCTTTTAATATTATTGTTAATATTATGTGTCCATTTTTATATACTTGATTTCTTATATTAGGATAAAATGATAAGGAAGTAAAATAATGTTCTAGGGGAAAATAATAAAAGTAGAAAATAGATAAAGAGTAAGAGGAGGTTAAATTGGGTAAAATAAATAAAGGGAAATAAAAAGGGGCTTTCATTTATTTAGGGTGAAAGCCTTGGATGAATAATTTAGGGAGGGGAACCAAATCCCTTAAAATCCTCCACTCTTACCTCCTAGTACAAGGACCCCCATACCTTCCATACCTTTCCCCTTACTCTCCCTCCTTCCTCCATACTCCTTCATTCTTCATACTTCCTTTCCCTAGCAAAAACTCCATGGAAAGCTCCATTGAAGCCTCCTCTTCCCAAGTCATATAGATAGTTTATTTCTCCACCATTTTCAAGTCCAAGGGCATTTTTGAGGTTGGATCATCTAGAGGAATTAATCAAGCTAAGAAGATCATCTTTTTATCCCAAAAATCCTAAAGTAAGTTATTATGACTTCTTTCTAATTATTGCACATTTTATGTGTTAATGAAGGTTTTATGAAAAGAAAAAGTATATTGTATTTTTAATATGGTTATTTGAGTAAAATGATTATTCAAGATTTAATTGATTTTAGTTATGATATGGGGGCTTAAGTTGAAGGAATGAGGGTATAATGGGAGTAATATGTTAATGACTTGATTGGGGATTATTAGGATTTTCTCTTCTAATTAATGTTCATGAATTATTTGGTGTTGTTATTATTATTAAAATGGTTATTAGATGCTTGGAAACCTTCTTGTAGTTAAGAAATGGATTTATGTTATAGAATGATGTGGTTGTTTAAGGAAGAAGATCAATAGTGTAAGAAAATGGATTAAGTAGATTAAGGAGGTTAAACTTGAATTATGGTATGAAATGGGTGGAAGATTTAGTGATGAATAATTTAGGTTTACATTATTATGGGTTTATTTGATTTTTGATGATCCTTGTAAGCTAGGAAATCCTCTTGGTGTTCTTGAATATTGGGCTAGATAAAAGAAAAGGAATTAAAGCTAAGTAGAAAGGATTAGAAACTGGATGTGCTTGGAAATCGCCTTGGGCGGTCGCCCATAGGGGCTTGTGCGGCCGCCCATGAGGCCAGTAACATCCCTACCTTGAAACCCTCTTGGGCGGTCGCCCAAGAGGTGTGTGCGGTCGCCCAAGACCCCAGACCTCATTTTAAAGCTGAGCCTGAATTAGTTTGGTAAGCTTGATTGATCACTTATAAATGGTGACTCCCACTTGGTAAATTGAGCTTGAACCTTCATAGAGACCTTGTGATATAGAATATTGTCAGGAAAAGGGTTGATAAGCTTGAATTGTAACTTCACCAAAGTGATTCAAACTTGAGAAGTAGGACTTACACTTTTATTAATATTATTCGAGGTTGAGTAGTAACTTTGTAAGAATGGTTTACGGTTTAGGTTGGCCTTACTTGCTCCCATACCTTGGTGATTAGTTGAACAGTGTAGAGATTAAAATCACACTAGTGTGTTGGTTAGGAATGTATATGTGTTACATCAATATATTGTATCCCGATTGTGGATTATTTGGTATATGGTTGTATTGTATCCCGATTGTGGATTATTTGGTATTGTTATGTTGTATTCCAGTTGTGGATTATCTGGCATATTGATTATATTGCATCTCGGTGTGGATTATGTGGTTATATGGATACCTTATTTGAACTCATAGTCGTTAATGGTATTATGCATAGTGTATTAAATGGTTGTTGCACTATGAGATTGATTAGCATGAGTATACATTACCATGTTGTTATATTATGAGGCATAGTGTATTAAATGGTTGTTGCACTATGGTATTGATTTGCATGAGTATACATTACCATGTTGTTATATTATTATCCCTTTTTGTGGATTTATTTCAAGTATCTATTATGTGCTTGAACGTGTTGATATTCGGGGGTATAATGGAATTCAATCAATTATTGATTTGTTCTATAAGTGATTGAAGGTTCATTATACCTGTGATCGTTCCCCTGCGTGGCCGCGAGTGGGTGTGCTAACGACGGTATTGACCCAAAAAGCTTTACGGACCGTTGCGATTGGTGATTAGGGGAATGCTTACGTATTAAGCCTAAAGCTTTATAGTAGCGATATTATTGTTGGATACTACGATATAGGTATCTTTTCTTATATGGATCTCTGGAGTATGAGTCCTATAAGAGGTGAATGTCTTGGAGCGGTTCACCAAAGAGAGGAGTTTCACTCCCACGTTGTACGACTTATTGTTCAGACGGGAATGGTAAAATGAGGTAACGTAAGGTGTTTACCGCTTTCATAATGTGTTATGTGCTACCATGCTATGTGTTGCATCTTATTTGGCATATTGCTGCATTCATAATAGCTTATTGAGATTTATTCTCACCCCTTCCCTTTTACTGCTTTAGATTGTGCTGAGACAGGTGACCTGAACCAGTGAGGCCGGGGAAAGAGTTTGGACTCTCGCTTTTGGGACTTATCAGGATAGGTATATGAGTGGGTTGTCGGGAGTCACATTTAAGTTTTACTCTTTTACAAGTTGGAAGGAAAACTCTTTTGTCAAACAATGTTATTTAGGATTTTCAATGTAATTAATCAAGTATGGTTATTAAAGTATTTGTTTAAATTTCTCCAAGTGGAGATATTATTATTTGATTTTGTTTATGGGAAAATTGAGAATTTGTTTTCTTGTAAAGACAAATAAAAGTTTTAAAAATCTAAGATGGGTTTTCTTAGTTTGAGCTTCTCAAACTCGGGACACGCGTTAGGTCCCGGGTTGGGGTGCTCACACCATTGTTGAACCGCATTCATTCAAACCGCATGAGTGGTCAACCGCCTCTGCAGCCAACCGCTTAGTCCCAACCGCATGCTGATTATGACCGCTCCATCTTCAACCGCCTTCAACATATGGTATTTTCAAAATCAGTTTTAATTTTTTTTCTTATCTTTAAAGAAGATATGCGGTTTAAAACTCTTTTCAACCGCACTGCCACGTGGACCCAAGGTAAGTTCTTTTATTTTCATTTCAGTCCACATTTTGACATAAGGGCATTTTTGCAAATGTTTTCCCACGCTATTTCAAAATTTAAATGCATTTAATGCAAAGGGAACATTAGCATTTAAAGCTCTCTTGTCAGCCGTCATTGGTTAAAGAATAGGAGATGAAAGGGTGCAACAGAGGTAATGATTCAGTTTATGGGAAAATCAAACTGTCCTTTCAACTGCCCTAAACCTGAATTTTACCTATAAATAGCAGACAAGACAACGATTTCAACTCTTCCTACTCTGTCTTCTCTGCAAAAGCACTTTCTACCAACTCACTCTCTCTCTCCTCCAAAAGCTTCATAAATTTTTTTTAAAAACTTTCTTCAATGGCTCCCAAGGCTCCCTTCACTGATATGGTATGTGTTCCTTAACTACATCTTTCTTCATTTCTGCAAAATTCCTCATGAATCCGCCATTGATGAACCTTGAAGCTTCGAAAACCCTTAAATGCATTTTTGTTCATATCTACCTTGATTGTTCATCATTTTGCATAATTTCAGTTGGGTTTTGCTCGGATTTGTTGTTAGATTCTTTATATGTAATTTATTTTACGATCAACCAATGACTTGAACAACCGATTTTGGAATTTAAAATTTTCTCATTCGAAAACCCATTTGAGTGTTCTTGCTTGTTCATGTTGATTCTGAGCAAAGTATGAATTTTTAAGGTTATATTGTTAATCTACTGCTCAATGTGATCATTTTGACATGTTATTTGTTGATTTTGGTGAACTTTTGTTGAATCTCTGTTTTTAGTGTTCTAAGAGTTCTTCGTGTTCATCATGCCTTCAACATGACTGTTCATATGCCATGTTAAAATTATCACATGTTTTGGTTCATTTGATTTTCACACATGTTTTTGTACTTAGAAAATTTTTCAATAAATTTTTATGCACTATTTGTGAACATCAACCGCATGCCTTGATTGTTTGGAACTGCATTCATGAATACTCCTTGATTCCAACCGCATGTTCTCTTCAAACCGCATTCACTTTTGAACCGCATGCAAACTATGAACCGCTTGTTATTTTGAAACCGCATGCCTATTAGCTATTTATGATGTTATTTTGAAACCGCATGCTAAGTTTGTTTGAGATATTACTTAGTATATAGAATTTGGACACCATAACCTTCCTCTCCAAGCACCGCTTGCAGTGTGGGATAAACTTGGATTACAATGCCACGTACTAGTATAATCTCTTACATATTTTCTAAGTGTTTTAATTATATTCACAATTTACTTGAGGTTTGGAGTTCTCAATATTTTCAACCGCATCAATTGCCAACCGCATGGATGCCCAAACTGCTTGTGCATTGTGAATCACTTTTTGGATCTAAACCCTTTGTTTCATTTTGTAGGATCCTAAATTCTTTATTCCAGGCTATGAGATCAATGAGCCTGAGCTCCAAGGAGATGCTCTTGGTAGAGAGTTGATCGAGGAAGACTCACTACCTCTGGAATCCTCCCTCTCTTCAACAAAGGCCAATCTTATATCATTCCTTCCTTTGTGGATCAGTTCTACTCCTCTGCTGTTCTAGGAGACAGAGAATTATCAGATGACACCAAGATCAAATGCCTGGTTGGCAGTGTTGAAGGCTTCGATATATCCATTGATCATCTGGATATTAGAAGTACTTATGGATTTCATGTGTCAGGATGCCCCATGGAGGTTGATCAGGAAGTGTTGGATGCAACCGCTCAGTCAACTGTCAATCTGACCTCTCTATCTGGTTATTACAAGAAGAAGGCAAGGAGGGAATTTGGTAAATTAATGAGCCACTTGGGCTATTTAGTAGGGTTGTACGTATGTGGGAAAGCGGCAACCACAACAACTTCACTACTCAAAGCAATGGACTTCTTCTTTGTGCCATTTATAATGGAATTAAGTTGAATTGGCCCAAGATTCTGATGAAGGAACTGGCTAGCTCCATTGATGCTTATCAATCCAAAATCAAAAATGAACACCAGAGATGGAGACCATTCTGCAGGCTCCTAACCGCGTTGTTCACAAGCTATCAACACTTGGAGGATCTGTGAATGTGTGCCCCAAATTTTTGTTTGTTGGAATTCACGCGAGTTTGAAGACATCCGAGTTATTTGAAAAACGGAGTCGCCACGCCATTTTGATTACCTCAAAACTTTGAAAAAAAGGTTTTATGGGTTCGGAGGTTAAGTTACCCCTTGGGAAGAACGTTTGGCGTTCACCCAAAGTGCCTTGCCGGAGCAAGTCTCCCGAGATTTCATTAATCGTGTTTGCTTGCGTGCTTTCTTTGTGTGCATGTGTTTGAGAGTAAAAGGGGGAATGTCCCAAGTTATCTTCCGGACGTACAAACCATTTGTTGGTTGTTGCTCGGGATTTCTTGGAATTTATGTATTTGGGATTATGATCCCGTCCTCATCTTGTGACTTGTGATCATCGCATTTTAACCTCGGGACCCTCGGGACTTGCGTGATCGAGAGAATGACTCTCTTTTGGTCAAAGATGAGGTTCTTTAGGAAGGAATGTCCTTATCCCATCAATCCTACGCTTTAAGACGGTCGAGCTCGTATAGAGGCTTCATACTCATTCTTAAGCGATAATCGGAGATATAGGGTTCAAGGTTATCCTTTTCCTAAAGAAATCATGAACCTTTAATGGAAGGAACGATGCAAAGATGAGAACTTTTACACCGGTCCGTTCCAAGGTTGGGGGAAAGGGGGAATGCATGATGAAAAAATGACTCTTTAATGAAAAGATGACATTTTGGTTTTAGCAAATGATGCTTTTTTGATTGAAAGAAATAATCTTTATTGCAAATGATGCATAAAGATAGGATTTTTATGCAAATGATGCATTGAGAAAAGGGTTTTGATGCAAAGGATGCATTTTTATTGAAAAAGATTTGATCTTTATATGCAAATGATGCATAAAGATAACATTTTTATTGGAAAATAGGGATTTTAGGTGCAAAGGATGCACCTTTATGAAAAAAGACTACATTTTTATGACAAATGAGGTCTTAATGCATGCTAAGGGGAAGGGGGTGATAAAGAAATGATCTTTATGAATAAATGCCAAGTCCCAAGCAAGATATATGAATGCAATGAGCAAGTATATCAATTAAAATGCAAGGTTAGGGCGTGCGAGGTTACCAATCGTTTCCTTCGCTTCTTCGGACGGAGCTAGGAGGAGAGGTTCGTCTTGGGTCTTCAAGGAGGAGGGAGATGGCTTCTTGAGCTTCTTCTTCGCCTTCTTGAGCCTTCAAGGGTGTTCTTCACGTCTTGATTATACTGCTATGGAGTGTGTGTGTTTTTGTTGTTGTTGATTGTTGTGTGGAAATGGGTAGAGGAGGGCTCTATTTATAGGCAGTCTGGATAAGGCTAATGAAGCCGTGCGGCATGAGGCAGCGAGCTAATGCAGCCGTGCGGGCTTATCCATTGTGACTCAGCATTCTAGAACCATGCAAGGTGGCATTATTCTAGAACCTTCTCCCTAATTAAGAAAACGTGTTTTCTTAATTAGGAAGGCTCCCTACAGCCCTAATTTTAATTTGGGACTGCTCTAGGACATTTCCGGAACACTAGGAAGGTCCGGGGAATTACCGGGAAACTTACCGAAATGTCGGGAAAATTAACCGGAAGGCATGAGCCAGATTTGGGTACTTACAGAAGCCCCTCGGCAACGTCACTTGCAAGGCGAGTGGGGTTGTCGATAGAAAAGGATCCGATCTGGCGAATGCCGAGACGAATTGGGTGACCAAGGCGGTCGAGTGGCTGAACCTTTTGGAAGGCTACCTACGTATCCCTGAGGAATCAAGCCGGGCCGTAGTTCGGAATTAGGATCATTTGGGAAGGAAGAAGAGAAGCTGGTCTCTTCTTAGGGAAAAAGAAGAGAAAATGACCTAGGAGGTCAAGCAATTGATCCTGCGGGGATATGCTAGGAGTGACCCAGGTGGTCGGATATACGAACTTCTATGAGGGGGCGCTTTATCACTGAGGAGTGACAAAGAAACAGGGTGACCAAAGTGGTCGAATGGCTGGACCTTTTATAAAAGGCTACCTACGTATCCCGGAGGAATCAAGCCAGGCCGTAGTTCAAGCATCACTAGATAGTTAGGAACGATGTCTAGGATCCTTGAAATTTTGACAATTCGGAGGCTGTCACCTGATGAAGCTAGAGCTTATGGCGCTATCTCTTTATGACGGAGATAGAGGTAACTTAAGTTGGGAAACTTGAGCGTACGTCACTATTCGCGGATAGAGGTAGCACAAGTTGAAATGACTTGGGCATACGTCACTATTCGCGGATAGTGGTAGCACAAGTTGGAATGACTTGGGCATACGTCACTATTCGCGGATAGTGGTAGCACAAGTTGGAATGACTTGGGCATACGTCACTATTCGCGGATAGTGGTAGCACAAGTTGGAATGACTTGGGCATACGTCACTATTCGCGGATAGAGGTAGCACAAGTTGGAATGACTTGGGCATACATCACTATTCGCGGATAGAGGTAGCACAAGTTGGAATGACTTGGGCATACATCACTATTCGCGGATAGAGGTAGCACAAGTTGGAGCACAAGTTGGAATGACTTGGGCATACATCACTATTCGCGGATAGAGGTAGCACAAGTTGGAGCACAAGTTGGAATGACTTGGGCATACATCACTATTCGCGGATAGAGGTAGCACAAGTTGGAATGACTTGGGCATACGTCACTATTCGCGGATAGTGGTAGCACAAGTTGGAATGACTTGGGCATACGTCACTATTCGCGGATAGAGGTAGCACAAGTTGGAATGACTTGGGCATACGTCACTATTCGCGGATAGAGGTAGCACAAGTTGGAATGACTTGGGCATACGTCACTATTCGCGGATAGAGGTAGCACAAGTTGGAATGACTTGGGCATACGTCACTATTCGCGGATAGAGGTAGCACAAGTTGGAATGACTTGGGCATACGTCACTATTCGCGGATAGAGGTAGCACAAGTTGAAATGACTTGGGCATACTTCACTATTCGCGGATAGAGGTAGCACAAGTTGGAATGACTTGGGCATACGTCACTATTCGCGGATAGTGGTAGCACAAGTTGGAATGACTTGGGCATACGTCACTATTCGCGGATAGAGGTAGCACAAGTTGGAATGACTTGGGCATACGTCACTATTCGCGGATAGAGGTAGCACAAGTTTAGAGTTCTGACAATTCGGAGGTTGTCACCTAGTGTTATCCCGTTATAACGGAATTAACGAAGGTGACTGGGAATAGAGCTTGATTGCTTCATAGATAAGGGATATTTTCTGAAAAGATGTTATCTTGGTTAAAAGATAACGGAAATTGTATGCCCAAGTGGAAGGTCCAGGGGCAGGATTGTAATTTCTGCTCAGAGCGAATGAAGCCGCCCGGCATGAGATGGAGAAAAAGGAGCCGTACGGCTAGAGACCTGTTTTTTCCAGATTATTTAAAATCAGATTTGAACGGGCCATTGGCATTACATTGCCGCCCACTTCAGCCGAGAGAGAGAGAAGAGAGAGAGAATTCGAGATTTCTTCAACCCTTTTTGCTTCTATCAATTGGAATGGATCCGGAGGGCAATCCCATACCGAGGCAAGCAAGAAGAAACATCTCCGCGGCTGCGAGAAGGAGGAGAAAGGAGCTCGTTCGGAAGGAGAGGAAGTATGACTTCCTTACGCCTCCATCGGAGCTTTACCCGGGGAGAAGGGAGCATAAATCAACGAACCCGCGATCGGTTGGGGTAAGCATTCTCATTTTGCTCAAATCCGATGATTTTGCTTGAATTTTGAATGATTTAGGGCTTGACCCGAACTTTAGGATTTTCCTAGGATTTTTGAATGATTTTGAGATGCATGAACAACCTATGAGGCTAAAAATGTGCAATGTGCAACTTGTTTGATGAAAATTATGAGAATGACTCACTTTTTTCTCGCAAAATGAAGTAAGAATGAGATTTGTCTAAATGAGACGAAGTTCTTGCCTTGTGCTAGAACTAGGTCAAAATTCTGATTTTCAATGAGAAAACATGATTTTGGAAGATGAAAATGATTCATGCATGCCATTTTTTGAAAAATAATGCTTATGTGCAAAGAATTGTGATTTTGTGCTTTAGGAAAGCAATGACGCGTTTCAAGCGATGAAAGACACGTTTTTGATGCAAATAATGCTAGAAAAACTTTTGTGAATGCTTTTCTTTTGAAAAATATGTGCACTTTTGAATATACGCATGCTTTTGAAATGATATGAAGGACTGACGCTTCTTTTTTGTTGTGCTTGTCTACAGGAGAACAAGTCTAGAGGACCGTCCGAGATTGCAGTGAAGCTTTGGCAGAGGATGCCGGATTTTGCGAAGAATGGGGTAAATCCCAAGCAGCTGGTGAGGGCTACTGGCCTGGATGCATTTGTAGAGGCTATCGGCGGGGGTGTTCACATCACCTCTAAGAGCAAGGGCTTGGTCCAGGCCCTTTCGAGTTACGGTGGGACGGTACACATAGCTTTCACTGGCTGGGGAGAGGCGACGGTGACTCTGCCGATTTCACGGCTATGTGCGGCCTACAGTTCACTGGGAGGCCCGTGACTTGGAGAGACCACATTACGGCGAGGAGTTCCAGGCTTTGGTTGGATTTGAGTTGATTCCCAAGGGTGCAGGGATGGAGACGCGGAACGTCGAGGTGGCGATCCAGCGCATGCGAGAATTTTGCTGCTAATGATGTGGATCGCCCAAAGCCGGCTAGAGCATTCATATGGTTGATGCTATCGGTCACTATCTTCGCCAGTGCAGGACGCTAGCTATGACTTGCCTCCTCGACTCTACCGGAGGATGTGGATGGGATAGGGACGGTCTCTTGGGGAGAGGCCGGATTGGCGGAGCTCTACTTCTCGTTGGACATGTACAGTCGGAACAAAGCTGCTTCCATGGACTGCTTCTCATTTGCCCTTGAGGTAGTCTCCTTTTTTTTTTTCTTTCTTTCTTTTCTCTTTTCCTGTCTTGAGACTTTTATAAGAGAGAGAATGACCTTTTGATGTTTTGAACATGCGGGCTGGTTTTGCGAGGTGATCGGGTTCTTCCCTTGGAACCAATGAGTGATATCACCATCTTCCCTGCTATGGTTATTTGGAGGAGATGCGAGAGATAAATTCACGGGAAGACCCGGATTACCTTCGATTACAAAATGGTGAGGCCGGTCATCAACAGAGGATGGGCACGACGGAGTGGACTTCTACCCACACAGGGCGGGTATCCAAGGAGATTTTCTTTGGGGAGATGCTATCGAGGTGACGAGGCGAGAGGAGGTGGCTCACTGGGCGACATGTGATGTCATTTATACGGGGACCGCTTCTCGAGGCAGCATGGCCATGTCCCTCCATTGGACGCCATTACTCCTCGGGATCCTCCGGCCACGGATGCTACGGCCCGAGTGGATTGGCCGGAGGATGAGATTGCAGTACCGAGCGGCGTGGGCTGCAGAGGAGTACTTCGACATGGACACCCCCTACTGTGTTTGTGGAGCGGCGCTGAGGACGCCACGAAGCTAGTGAAGGCGGCGGTCACTCGGGGATATGGGGAGGATGAGCCTCTTGACCCGCCGATCCCTCCTGCACATTTGTCCTATGTGATCCATGGAGTGCCGAGGAGGATGAGGATACTGTCCCCGATGCTAGGGAGCCCCGGTACACCTTGCCGCTGATAGCAGTAAGTGTACTCTTAGGGTCTTATTCCCTTTTTAGCTTTCGATTTTCTCGCTTTTGCAATTTTACGAGATTTTACGAGATTTTTCTCTTCTTTTTCTCAGGTTCCGGCTCGCACTTATGATAGGGTGGTCGGGCAGAATAGGGGCTGGAAGGACATGTGCCGGTCTCTTCGAGGAAGGCGGCTGCGCTTCGAAGGCGGCGGCGGATGCACAGGAGCACGGGCGCAAGAGACGGCACGTCGGGGCACAGCGTCTACCTCATCGGCCTCGGAGTACTCTTCCGGTGCCATGCCTCGGGCGGGACCCAGCTGACATTGGAGCGGTTGGGCCGAGTACGGGCACGATAATGTCCATTTGTCTGACGTGAGCGACCAGGAGGACTTGATGAGGGAGGCTAGCATTTATGAGCTGAGCAGCAATGAGAAGGAAGAAGAGTCGGAGGCCTAAGAGGTCTTTAGAATAGATTTGGAACGAAAACAAACAATGAACAATTTTTATGCACACTTTGTTTATTTTTTGCTTTATTTGGGCGCCGATGGGGCGAAAACATTGTATTTACATTTTATTTACTTTTCTAATTTATGCTTTCTCAATTTGCATATTATACGAGCCTTGGGGCGACTTTTTGCTTGGAATTGGAAATTTGGCGGGCCAAAATGATTTATAATGATGTATAAATGCTTGAATGGCTTCGGATATGTTTTTGTACAGGTTTTGGTTGAAAAAGTGGGGTGAAAACTCCCTTGGGCAGCAACTTTGGTTCTTTGCAGAATTTTTTCCCGCAGAGAGGGCTAATGTAGCCGTGCGGCATGGCCTTGAGGGCAAATGAAGCCGTGCGGCTCACGGTTCGTACGAGCTGGTTATTTTACGAATAAAAGCAAGGCTTGGCCATTTCATTTCATTTTCCCTCTAGACTTGTCCCAATTGTTCCCGAGCATATTTTGGACCGAAAAGCACCATCTTTGAACACTTTGCGATGGAGAAGCCCGTCAAATTGCAAAGGGGGAAGCGAGACCATTTTCTATCCGGTCTTCAATCTTGGGCGAGACATAACTTCCAAAATCACAAGGGACTGCTTGATTCTTCCTTCAAGATCAAGTCTTTATGGCATTTGAGGGATCTCCCGCCCGATTGGGACTCCGTTGAGAGCCGCGGCAAAGTTACAGGACGTCCGGAGACATGTTTCTTGCTTTTCTTACAACGAAATTGTCCCAACGCACGAAGACTTCAGAGCCTTGATTGGGGGTCCCGAGGCGAGGCTATATCTATTCCGGCGATCGGAGACGCGCCGGTGACGGTAAAGTTTGCATCTTTTCTGCGCAGATTCCTTTGGGAGAGGCCGAGAGGATGATGGTAGCCCTGGATAGGATTGACCTTTCGATATCCCGGGCAGGTTTGGGTCTCCAGATATGGCTGCGACCACGGTGGCTATGGATGCTTTCATTCTCTGCATATTCTCTGTTTTGTTCACTGCTGAGTCCGTGGGGATCTGTCATAGTGGCCTCTTTTGCATATTACTTGAGCCTCGGGACTGCTTTTTTGCTTGGAAATGGGGCTGAAACTGGGCTAAAATGGTTTGTGATGACATATAACTGCATGAATGGCATTTGAATATGTTTTTGTGCAGGTTTCATTGAGAAAGTGGGGTGAGAACTCCACTTGGGCAGCAGCAAGAGCTGCTGCAGATTTTTTTTTCTGCAGCAAGCAAAAGACGCCGTCCGGCCTGGTCTTGAGGCAAATGAAGCCGTGCGGCCAGAAGTCTTGTCTGAACTATTTTTTTTTTCAAATAAAATCAAGGCTTGGCCCTTTCATTTCATTTTCACCCTAGACTTGTCCCAACTGATCCCATAGCGTATTTTTGACCAAAAGACATCAACTTTGATCACTTGCCATGGAGAAACCCGTCAGATTGCAAAAGGAGAAAAGGGATCGTTTTCTGTCCCATCTTCAATCTTGGATGAGACACAACTTTCAATCCAACAAGAGGTTGTTTGATACCACCTTCAAGATCAAATATTTATGGCATTTGAAGGATCTCCCGCCCGATTGGGACCTTTTGAGAGCCGTAGCGAGGTTTTGGGACGTCCGGAGACATGTTTACTGCTTTTCTTACAATGAGCTAGTCCCGACCTTTGAGGACTTCCGGGCATTGATTGGGGGTTCAGAAATTGAGGCCGTGTCGATTCCTCTGTCTGGAGACGTGCCAGTGGCGGTAAAGCTGGCATCTTTTCTGCAAATCTCTCTGGAAGAGGCCAAGGGGATGATGGTAGCCCCTGATAGGATTGACCTTTCTGATATCCCAAGCAGGTTTGGGTTTCCGGATACGGCTACGACCCCGGTGGCCATGAATGCCTTTATCCTCTGCGTGTTTTCATCTCTGTTCAGTGCTAAGTCCGTAGGGGTCTGTCATCATGGTGGCCTTTTGGACATGGTCATGAATTGTAGGGCTGGGAAGGATATTATCCCGCTGGTTTTGGGTGAGACTCTGCATGGCATCGACAGGATGGCTAGGGGAGACCATTTCATGAGGTCTGGGAGCCCGGCGGTGCTGACTCTATGGTTACAGGAGAGGCTTGGGGCTTTGCCAGGGGCTTCACCTACTCGGTGCCCATGGGTGATTTCTCAGAGGGGTGCACCTAGGCAGCAGGACCAGGGTAGCTGGGAGCTGATGATGGCTAGGTTATCCCCTTCGGATATTCACTGGTGGGTGCCTCATTGGAGGCTGCAGATCCGGAGGACATTTCAGGAGTCCTACATAGTGAGGGTTCCGGGGTTCTCTTGGTCATCTTTCTATATACCCTGCTTAGTATCCAGGCAGTTCGGGACATTACAGGAGCCATTGGACGATTGGGAGGACATCCGTACCATGGAGGTGGTGCCTTGTGACATGAGGGATCCAGCCAGCTTCTCATTTTTCTCGAGGGCTTGGACATACACTGCTTTCTCACTCAGGGCCATTCTCAAGAGCAGGAAGAGTACTATCTTGACCACGGCCTACTTGGACTGGTACGAGAAGGAGATGGGAGCGACTCAGGTCATTTTGGGAGAGAGACGTCAGGCTTTATTGGGGGCTGACTGTGACTCGAGCAGAATTTTGAGGGAAGCTGAGGCTAAGGCTAGTCGCCATAACCAGTCAGGTGACCTTATTAGGGATATGGAGGCTCGATATGAGAGGCTTTCGGAAGTCGCTCCCTTGACTGAGGCTCAGAAGGAGGAAGTACGGACTCGTGCCCGGGTTGAGAAGGCACTTATTGACACGGGTTTGATGGAGGCTCCAGTGAGGATACCTGAGGTTGGGATGAGGGAGACTGACATCTTAGAGAAGAAAAGGAAGAACACTCGACGAGGTCGAGTTAAAGGGAAGAAGACCAAAGAAGACTCAGTGAATGACAACTGATAGGTATTTTCTTAGGATTCCCTTATTGCCATTTGCAAACACAGTAGTTTATTAGGCCTTTTATTGTATTTTAGATCTTTGTAGCAGGTTAGCAGAGTTAAGAGTAGACCGTGCTTGAACTCATCAAGTAGTTTTTAACTTGTAATTAACAAGAGATATTATCTTAGAAATTATAAGACACATTTCATGGAAACTTAGATGTCTTATTTATTGTTTAGACCGAACCATTGCTGGCTGCCTACGTTCCCCTTTTACAAGAAAGACTAAGGGGCTCAGGTCTTCGTAGTTCATTTTGGTGAACTATCGGGGTTTTTTTTTGTTCTTTTTTTTTTTTATGTGCAACCCTGTCTTTTGCCTAGACCGCCCTTTTTTGGGTTTTCAGTCTAGCTGGGCATTACTCTTTTTGCACTAAATTTTTTTATCTTTTTTATGTGCAACCCTGTCTTTTGCCTAGACCACCCTTTTGGATTTTTCAGCCTAGTGTGATGTACCCGATTTTTTTTTTGAAAAATCAAACGGAGTCGCCACGCCATTTTTATTTTAAGGGCCAAAACTTTGAAAAAAGCCCGAGATCAGAAATTTAGGTTCGGAGGTCACGTTACGCGTCGGGAAGGACGTTAGTGTGCACCCGGCGCGCCTCGCAAAACGAGTCTTCCAAGCTGAAAATCATTTGTGTGTGTGTGTGTGTGTGTGTTTTGGCCAAAATATTTTGAAACTCAGAAAAGTAAAAATTGGGATATCTTTTTAAGACTTTAAACTGATCCCATGATTTTTTGGAAGATTTTTGGATTGAGATTTGGTACTCAAAAGACCTTTTGAAGTTGAGAGCCACTTCTGCCAGAATGAAAAAGGCAGTGGACCTTTGGTTTTGAAATGGATTCAAGGGTCTTAAAACTTCACGATCTGGATAAAATCAGAGAATGAAAGTTGTTTCAGACACCTTAAATAAGATTTGTGAGAAGGAATTTTCCATTTTGGAGAAGATTTGGGGGGTCAAAACCTTCTGGAAATCTCATATATGCAATCTGGATTTCCAGAAGCTGATGAACTAGCCTCTGAAAGAAAATTTGAAAAGAGGAGTTTTACTCACCCAAAAAATAAAATAAAAATATTTCTGGAAAGCTCTGGATATTGGCTACAAAAAGTGTTTTGTAGTCAACACCAAATTCCAAGTTTTTCTGTGTCCAAAAATTAAGACAATGGACTGAGGTCTGAGAAAATTGCTACTGGACAGCAACTTCTCAAGAAAGAAAATATGATTTTAAAGGGGGTTTTGCATCCATGCTTGTCCCCATTTCCCTAGGTTTTGGTTAGTGATCACTTGACATTTTAGTGGTGAATCAACTATACCAAACCATCCTTGGGGTACATTAGGACTAAGCACTTCATTTGCTTGGGGAGGGGAATTTTGTAAAGATGAATTTAAAGAGAAAAATCAATTTAGAGATTTAAAATGTAGACCATTTGAGATGGTCATTCATGAAGATGAACTTCAAGATGACCATTTTGGGTCAAAACTTAAGTTAAACTAGACATCAAGTAGATCCAAGTAAGAAGAACAAGATGAACAAGAAGTTAAAAGAGAATTTTAGGGTTTTGAGAAGGAGGGCTTTACCAATGGTGACACCCTATCTTCCTAGGCTTGGAATTTGACTTGAGGAGTATCAAGATTTGGTGCTTGGATTTGTGTTTGAGTTTGATTTGAGGCTTGAATGTGCTTAGGGTTTGATGATAGAGTTGGTCAAAGAGAAAACAAGTAGATAACACTTAAGTCCTCTATGTTTTCTCTCTAATCCTCCTCTTTGGTGGTGATTTAAGCTTGAGCTTGTGTGTGTTTAAGGATGATTTGAGAGTGTTTGGAGTGGGATTGGGAAATATTCAAGAGAAAATGGTGGCAATCTAAGGATTCCCACTGTTTTCTCTCTATATTTCGCCAGAGTTTCGTTGCTGTGATCCAATTGTGTTGTCTAAACTGAGAGAGGAGGGTTCAATTTATAGAACACTGTGAGAAACAATCCTATCCGCGCGGAGGGTCCTGTTGGCGTGCACTGTTCATCTGCTACAGTGTTGGCTTTTGGACAGGAGGAATAATCTTTTTAAAATTCAAACTGGAACTGTTTTTCAACTTACCAATTCGGGTTTTTTCCATTTCTTTTGCTTTTTAGGATTCCTTTCCTTGTTTATCTTTAAATGGCAATGCCCACTTTACCCTTGCTTTGTTAGAAAGGTTAGGGTTTGTTAGAAATGTTAGAAATGTTAAAACTTTCGTTAATTTTCTAACGAAAATACTAACAAACTCAAATTGGAGCACTTACAGTAGCCCCTCGGCGACGGTGCTTTCGAAGGAAGCGGGGTCGTCGATAAGAGTAAGGCTCCATATTTGACAGGATGATCAAGTGATCGAGTGGCTGAACCTAGCGATAGGCTACCTACGTATCCTGAATGGGAATCAAGCAAATCGTAGTTTGGGTCTTTGACCCTGGAGATGATGGCGTTTTAGGTGCCTCGAACCTGATGAGCGAGTTCTACAGTTGGTTGCTGGAGAGAAACTCTGCTGGGGATAAGAGATGACCATTTTTGGCCTGATGGCTATCCGCTCTGCTGGGGATAGGAATGACCATTTTCGGTCTGATGGCTATCCACTCTGCTGGGGATGATTGCGATTTATCGCTTTCCTAGTGATAGCGTCTTAGGTGCCTCGAACCTTGATGATGGCGTTTTAGGTGCCTCGAACCTTGGAGATGGCGTTTTAGGTGCCTCGAACGTTGATGATGGCGTTTTAGGTGCCTCGGACCTTGATGATGGCGTTTTAGGTGCCTCAAACCTGGATGATGGCATTTTAGGTGCCTCGAACCTTGGTGATGGCGTTTTAGGTGCCTCGAACCTTGGCCTTTCGGTGGACTTTGTCTGCTGCCGAAGGAGAGGGTGACCGTTTTGGTCGGGGGGCTGGACCTAATGATAGGCTACCTACGTATCCCTAGTGGGAATCAAGCCCTTTCGTAGTTCGAGAACTACTCGAGATTTCGTTGGCTTTTGGGATTCCGTTAACTTTGCTGGGGATTTTGTTAGCCTTTGCTGGGGAAAATCGAGACATATTCGTCTGCAGGAAATCGGTCTTACGTTTGATATAGGGGTAATTTTGATGAAAGATACGGGATCTCGTTATCTTTCTCGGGGAGATCGATCTTACGTTTCTTTTGCCCGTTGAGGAAATTGATGAAAGATACGGGATCTCGTTATCTTTCTCGGGGAGATCGGTCTTACGTTTGACTGTCGTTTGATGATTTTGATGAAAGATACGGGATCTCGTTATCTTTCTCGGGGAGATCGGTCTTACGTTTGACTGCCGTTGAGGAAATTGATGAAAGATACGGGATCTCGTTATCTTTCTCGGGGAGATCGGTCTTACGTTTGACTGCCGTTTGATGATTTTGATGAAAGATACGGGATCTCGTTATCTTTCTCGGGGAGATCGGTCTTACGTTTGACTGCCGTTGAGGAAATTGATGAAAGATACGGGATCTCGTTATCTTTCTCGGGGAGATCGGTCTTACGTTTGGCCGTTGAGGAAATTGATGAAAGATATGGGATCTCGTTATCTTTCTCGGGGAGATCGGTCTTACGTTTGACTGCCGTTTGATGATTTTGATGAAGGATACGGGATCTCGTTATCTTTCTCGGGGAGATCGGTCTTACGTTTGACTGCCGTTGAGGAAATTGATGAAAGATACGGGATCTCGTTATCTTTCTCGGGGAGATCGGTCTTACGTTTGACTGCCGTTGAGGAAATTGATGAAAGATACGGGATCTCGTTATCTTTCTCGGGAGATCGGTCTTACATTTATTTAGTTTGATGATTTTGATGAAAGATATGGGATCTCGTTATCTTTCTCGGGAGATCGGTCTTACGTTTGGCTTGCCGTTTGATGATTTTGATGAAAGATACGGGATCTCGTTATCTTTCTCGGGAGATCGGTCTTACGTTTGGCCGCCGTTGAGGAAATTGATGAAAGATACGGGATCTCGTTATCTTTCTCGGGGAGATCGGTCTTACGTTTGACTGCCGTTGAGGAAATTGATGAAAGATACGGGATCTCGTTATCTTTCTCGGGGAGATCGATCTTACGTTTGACTGCCGTTTGATGATTTTGATAGGGTATGAACCTAAATGGAGACTTAGTTCAGGAGTATGAACCTAAGTTGAGGTTCGATTCAGGAGTATGAACCTAAATGGGAACTTAGTTCAGGAGTATGAACCTAAGTTGAGGTTTTGTTCAGGAGTATGAACCTAAATGGAGACTTAGTTCAGGAGTATGATCCTAAGTCGGGACTTGGTTCAGGAGTATGAACCTGAGCTGAGGTTTTGTACCTGATGGAGGCTATTTGAAGGTGTTCTTGCTGGGGAAGACTCGGGTTTACGAGAACTATCGAGAAGAAAGGTGACCAATGTTGGTCAAGTGGATGGACCTATGGTAGGCTACATAGTTTGTCACCCAGGATTGAGGATTTGTCGGGGTCACCCGAGGATTGACTATTTTAGGGAAGTCGCCCGAGAGATTGACTGTATTTGGGAGTTACCCGAGAGATTGACTATTTTAGGGAAGTCGCCCGGGGATTGACTATTTTAGGGAAGTTGCCCTATGGTTTGACTATTTTTGGGAAGTCACCCTAAGATCTGACTATTTTTGGGAAGTCGCCCTGGTAATGATTTTGGTTTGTCGAATTAGGGGATGATTGCGATTTATCGCTTTCCTAGTGTTGTGACCGGGGAGATAGCGCTTTAGGTGCCTCAAACCTTAATGATGGCGTCTTAGGTGCCTCGAACCTTAGAGATGGCGTCTCAGGTGCCTCGAGCCTTGATTTGACATGATTTCCCTTTGATGGTTTGGGATGGATGGTCCTTTGATGATTTGACAGTATTTGGGAGTCACCCGAGGTTTGACTGTTTTTTTTTTTGGGAAGTCGCCCTAAGATTTGATGATAATGTTCTTTCAGAAAAGTAGTTGACTAAGATATGCTTTCGTACTGTCTTGTGCTTACATGTAGCCGGAATGACTGAGGCTACGGGCTGATGTTGATGAAGAGTTGTTAGGTTGCCGTTCGTGGGACGGTTTCGCCGACGATTTCTTGTCTTTGGAGGCATTTTGACTGAAGGAGGAGTTTGGTTGAGTCTGCATCTTCTTGGTGATCGTCGGCTTGGTAGAGGTTGTTGAGCTTGTCTTCACATTGGGACTTCTTGTTTTTTTTTTTTTTTTTTTTTTGAGAACTTGGTGTCTCGACCGCATCGTATTTGAGAACTTGGCGTCACGACCGATTTGTATTTGGAGAACTTGGCGTCTCTGACCGAACTGTATTGGAGAGCTTGGCGTCCCTGACCGATTTGTATTTGGAGAACTTGGCGTCTCTGACCGAACTGTATTGGAGAACTTGGCGTCTCTGACCGATTTTCATTTTGAGAACTTGGCGTCTCTGACCGTACTGTATTTGAGACCTTGGTATCTTTGACCGATTTGCATTTTGAGAACTTGGCGTCTCTGACCGTCTTGTATTTGAGAACTTGGCGTTTCTGACCGATTTGTATTTGAGAACTTGGCGTCTCTGACCTATTTGTATTTTGAGAACTTGGCGTCCCTGACCGATTTGTAGACACCGGAGGCGGTCTTCATACGTTTGTGGATGTCGGGAGCTTGTTTTCATCCATTGGAGGTCGTCTTTAGCAAGTTGCGACGCCGGAGGTTGTCCTTGCCAAGTGTAGACATGGGGACTATCTTTGCCAAGCGTAGATCTTTGAAGAATTTGTCTTCATCCATTTGTGGACATTGGAGGTCGACTTTGGTGAAGATCATCCTTGCCGAAAAGGGGATTTGATTTCACGTTTGAATTCTGTATTCGTTAGTGAAGAGGAAGATGCATATATGGCATTCATGATGACGGATGCATGCCTAGAGCCAAAAATGATTGTGATGATGCATTTACTTGCTTTCGAAGATGCACTTAGCCTAAGCTTTTGGCAGGGAAATTATGATTTATGATCTTCAATCACTTAAGATTTTTCCTATTGATTCAAATTTTGTGCATGCTACATGAGCCCTTGGGAGATTTTTTGTGGGGATGCATGGTGATGAAAGGGGATGCGTTGGGATGTATGTGTTTGGAAGCTTGTTTGGGACGGATTTTGAGCAAGTGGGGGTGAGCACCCTCGATCGCGATTAAAGCAGTTGTTGATGAGGTTTTGTTAATAGTATCACATGGACCTCAATTTTGATGAGATTGGATTCGGATCCGGGTCTTGATTGAAATTTTCCCTCTCATTCTTGGTCATTTGAAGGCGATCTTGTGAGGCTCTAGGAGCACGTTGATACGAGTGAAGCTTCTTTCATTTGGGTGAGCTGTGACTTTGGCCGAAACCTTATCCGAAGAATGGTTTGATGGAATTGCTAATGCCGGGAGAAACCTTGATCTTGAATTCCGATGCTACTGGAAGCTGCCGTGTACAAGTTCTGAGGTTGAAATTCTTTCTTGCGACTTGGTAAAATTCGGGTCCAAAAGACCATCTTGACAAAGCCCCCGGATCTTGAGTAGGCAAAGTCAGTTTTGAAGAAGCGACTTGGCGAGTCTATCTCGTAGTGAAGAACCCAACGTGGACCCAAAGATGACTATATAAGCCCCGGCTTGAAGAGGCGATACGGGAGAACACAGGAGAACCGCTTAGCAAGCCCCGACATGAAGAAATTGAGTAGTCTTACGGAGGGGGCACCCATCTTTTCGAGACCTTAGTCAACCGATTCTTGGATAAGACTCAGAAAGGTTTACATGCAGGGGCATATCTTTTGAAAGGTGGGAATGTTTCCCGAATTTGTGTATGACACTCTCGCTTTTGGTTTGACTCTTCTGAGAGAGTATAAGCATCACAAGGTGTGGAAAAGTGTATGGAAGCCCTGGAGACGAAGAAAGACAGTGTTTGGCTCAATTTTCCTATGATGTAGGAAGAGAAGACTCGTCGAGACACTTGAAAACTTGTCTTATTCATGATGATCACAAGGCTGCTTAAAACCCTTTGTTAGTGTTCGAGTTATTCAACTCCTAAATCTGGTATGAACAAATATTTTGATTAATCACGAGGAGAAAATCAACTGATATCGAGAGTTAAGCTCGGAAAGTGTATAGGGACGATCCTTGATGAGACCGAATTTTTTGAGATTTGTTTGTGATTTCGGCCTAGGACCATTTACGGTTGCCTACGTTCCCTCCATTATGAAGAGCTCAGGTCGCCGTAGTTCGGGCTTATCCCGAATGAAAAGAGAACGAATGTTGAAGTTCGAGGATCTGAGGACCTTTGGGGATTTTGAAGATTTGGAGGATTGAATAACATATCCCCTTAGAGTGTCCATGAAAGACACGGATGCGAAGCCCCAGTGGGACATCCACGGCAAGTGTTTGCGGAGTAGAAATGAATTATGCTCACATGAATCAAATTCGAATTTGCACAATCTTTGATTGATAATTTTGAGTCAAAATGGATTAGATTCCAATTTAAGCAAGCAATGAAGCGTTAATTTGATTTAGATCTTAAAGATGTTATGATGAAATTGCTATCCGATAGGAATTGCAGTTGGGTTTCCGGGCTTCGATCGGCCATCGGGTAATTTTGGAAGTTATGACCTCTTAAAGTGAGAGGTCGGCTGGGCCTTTTGCTGACTGAACCTCTAAAAATGAGAAGTTGGCTTGTAGGGATGTGTTTGGGAAATCTATGGCGGGGAAGATTGATTGCCTCTAAAAATGAGAGGTCAAATTTTGACTTTGGCCGAAGGCGAGGGTAATGGTAATGGGAATATCCTTTAAAGACGAGAGGATGGCTCGGGATTGATTTAAGGTAATGGTGAGAGGAATATCCGAGCTATTGACAACTTTTCGCGAACTTGCGAGAATTCAGGCTCATTTTTGATCATCGGAGAGCTTCTTGAGAAGTCGGGGATTTTTTACTGAATTGTGAGGATCGACAGTCCTTCTTTTTTTTTTGAAGTTCTTGCTTGAACTATTTCTTTCTTTTTTTTTTTTTTGTTTGGAAGGCCTCCTGAGGAGCTTGGAATTATATTCGAGATTGTGAGGATTTTAAAATCCTTCTTTTGAGAATTCGGAAGGCCTCTTTGAGGAGTTGAGAATTATCTTTCCTTCCTTCATGGCTTGAGATATTTTGCGCATCGCCGACTCTCGAAGCTAACTTCTTGGGCTCGCTTGGACTTTCTCTCAGTAAGGAGCAAAAATGATGGCTAAACCGGGTTTCAAAACACGCCGATCTTGAAATGAAAGGGTATTGTTTAGTAAGGGTGAGGTAATGGCTTTCCTATGGGTGAAAGGCTTCAACCGCAATCCCTACCGGATGACCTAAACGAGATTAAGTCTTCATTGCTTGCTTAAGCTTTAAATGAGAAAAGATCCATGCAAATTCATCGAGCAACGAGGGGATGATGATGAAAGGGATGTGAGCATATGAGATGCAAGATGGGGAGTTGGTAAGCCCCAATTTGGGAAGGATATCAATTGATTTTCTCATTCCGATTAATTTAAATATTAATCATTTCAAAGAATTAGTGGTTGAGCAGCACAAGTGATCATTTTGGATAAAACCATTTCAATTAAGTGTAACGTGGGTGCGCAAGTGATGTCTCGAGTCTAGAAAGAAGAGAAAAAAGACTTATATTAAAAGTTAGGCATTTAACCACTATGTCCAAAATGGACTACAACGACAAATGTCCGGGGAAGGACTTAGGTGAAAGAAAAGTACTAGACCTACGAAGGTTGACTCAAAAGACTATTTTAAAGATAGGTAGCCCCCAGTCTAGCCGCTCTTTCTTTGTTGAACCATGCATCTATTCTTCGGCCAGGAGACGGGAGCTATTGCGAGATCTTTCCATCGGGATTTCCTTGGCAATCTCTTTCTTAATCCAAACATTTTCATTGCTGCGATGGTGATTCACCGACCTCGCGAGGGCGAGTCAAATTCCATTATGCCCATGAGGCTTGAACCACCAAACTCGATCATGTTGACACTCATGTTGTTAGGGAGCGGGTTATTGATAGTATTAGACCCTTCGAGGCATCTCTAACCTCCCTTGCTCAATCAACCCTTGAATGGCCTTTTTCGGGGGACGCAATCATCCGTCGAGGTGCCCGTGAGTGCGATGAAAGGCACAATGCTTGGAGGTATCGAAAGGAGCGTTGGGGTTTCTTGGGCGATAATTATCCAAAGGCCGGAGCAAACCTTCTTTTACCAATCCTCTAAAGATATCACTTAAAGGCATCCCAAGGTTTCTCAAGTCTTGGAGCCGGGATCTGGATGCATCGGGCTTCTTGGGAACAAAGGAAGTGGCATTATTCTGATCCTGTCCAGCGTAGCCGATCGCCTCTTTGCCTTTAGCGAAAGCGAGAGTAGTGTTGGAGGGAGGAGCCCGATATACGTAGGCGGGTGCGGCGGTCGAGCTGGCTGATTGTAAGCCTTTTCAAACTTAGCCCGGAATTAACCATTGCACGCAAGTCGGCGTAGGGGAAGTGGTGAGGAAGCTCTCTCAAATGCGGCTTCAAGCATGGCGAAAGATGTCTAGCTGCTCCTCGTCGAGAGGAGGAATGGCCATTTCACTGAGCTTTAAGTTCCACCTCTTATAGAAATCCCCAATATTCTCATTAGAGTATTTGCATCGTTGTTTGCGAGTCAACTCTGTTTGTCTCCCATTCCAAGTTGGATTTATACTTATACGTAGAAATCTTGGTAATCTATTCCCAGTATCCCTAGCTTGAGTGCAATCGGAAAAACCATTTCAAAGCCCACGACTTCAAAGAGAGACTAAAGTAATCGGCCAAGCTATTTGGTTTGTGCATCCCTTAGCCTTCATTGCCAAAGTATAGGTGTCCAAGTGAGTTTTAGGGCATGCACTCCCGTCAAACAATTCGAGTGGGCATCACAAACTTGTGAGGCGGGGGACAATCAGTCGGGATACGTAGGCCGAAGAGCGGTGTTCTTTTTGGCGGTCAATTCGGCAATCTGTGCTTTCATTTCCTTGTGTTGCTCCATAAACCAAGCCAATTGGGGATCAAAGGTGGAGCGGGAATTCTGAGCCGATATTTGAGCTAGGAAGAGGACTAGGCTGTTGGTGGTGCATTGGTGGAAGGAATACCATATCCGGAGCATAGGTGAAAACATGTCCTTCACAGGGAGTGTAGGTAGGAGCTTGGGCAAAGGGATAGAATCCGGCGACTTCTTTGTTGGCTTCCAATCGGCGGGGAAGATGGAGGCGAGATCTGAGGTAGCCGAGATGGCTTGGATTTCCGGAGTGAGACCCATAAGTAGGCTTAAGTGCGGGCTCTTGTCCCTGGTTGTTGAATTGCATGGTGGTTGTGGCGAGGATGCATAACTTAGAGGATCTTGTGGTCTGGTGATTCGATGGCTGGGATGGGGGCTTGGTAACCCATTGAACCACGAGTGAGAAATGGGTTTGCGGAAGGCTGTGTGAGGAGCGGTGAGCTAGCATCATTCGAGGAGGGGCTCTATTTGTTGCCCCGAACCAAGCCGTGGTGGCATTCCAAACCGTTCTGCGAAAGTCCGGATTGATTGGTCCCAAGCGAGGCGGGATCCCAATTTGTTGTAGCATTCAGGGTATCCCCAACCATGGGAAGGCATTCCGTGCGACTTTGTCCCAGCTGAGGCATTGCGGGCGCTCGTCCGTCGGCTGCACGGATCCGGTGGTGCAGGTTGGGGAGCCGGGTGACCTAGAGATCGAGGAGCATGGGCTGCTGGTGGTAGTACCGTGGGAGGCCGGTGGTGGCATCTGGAGTAGTCGGGTTGACCAAGAGCGGGATTGAGGTCTTCCTCTTCTTCCACGGTGAAGGTGCCATGCGGGTTGAGGCGGCGGCCAATCCATGGCTTTTGATAGCCTCCATAAGGCATTCAGCGTGCTTCTGGCGCACTCTCATACATTCGGCTAGGCGATTCCCTTTGTTGTTCTGCGAGGAGTCCCGGGAGGCGGAGTGACGTTGTCCCCATCGTTACAGTGATGCGAGACATTCTTAAATTCGGAGTCGGAACAGGACGATGAAGGCGACGATGCGCTTGACTCTTCCCAGCGATTAAACGGTGACCGGTGCAGAAACCAACCTTTGTGAGGAGGCTGCGGGGGAAAGACACGAGGGTTCGAGATGTATGGGAATTGAAGGAGGGCAGGTGTTTGGGCTTTAGGCTCATGCGACATGCGGTTATTTGTTCACGTTTACTTAAAACATGTTTTATTAACCTAATCGGTTGGAAAAGATTTCTCTTCTTTTTCGCAAACTACTACGGATCTGGATCGGTGGGCCCCGTCACTACGTCTATAAGCCCCTCGTATTCCACGTATTTCGACCTCCCGGGGTGGGCGGCCCGGGCGAGGGTCCTATAGGGCAAGCGGGTCCCACCGGCCGAAAGAAAACGATCCTAAAAGTCGGCGGGTAATCGAGTCTTAACGAGCATTCGATGTAAATTACGGACAAGGCGACGTCAAAAGTCAAGATCATGTCCGAGGGGCTCGACGAAAAGTCGGCATGATTTGGGCGATAAGCGTCCACAATTGATCTTGACTTGTCGTCGGTTAGCCGTAATTAGGCATGGAATAATCATTAATCCTTGATGACTCGAGTGTCAATCTTTGGGAGTCGAGTGTATAATTTGTGCCGGTCGAGCCGAAGTCAAGGCGCGGTCAATATCTTGGTCAAAGTCTGCGGCGAAAAACCGGCGAGAACTCGGCGATTAGGGTCCCCGAAAGATATTGAGTCGGTACGCCGACAAAGGCTTGAAAGGAAAGGTCTATACACGAGACGGGGCATGACACGGACCGGACTAAAAACCAACCGGGTCTCGGACAAAGTGTGTCACGGACAAGTGCATGGTCGACACGAGGCTCCATGGGATGTTTGGGTAGTCTGTGCTGCGTCAGAGGCGTAATAAGACCAAACGGACCGCGACAAGGATTTCCCCGGATTAGGGACGTAGTGTGCAGTGTACGGTCACGTGCGCGTAGTGTGCAAGCAGTCTATCTTCTTTTCTGAGTAAAATAGAGATTTTTTTATGTGTCTTAAAAAGCATGATGCATGATTTTTTTTTGGAAATTTTTCTTTTTTGAAAAATATTTTTTTTTTGAATTTTTTTTTTTGAAAATTTTATGAACTCATAAGCACATAAGCACAAAAATTCCAAAGGTTAGGGACATTATTTCCGACAGTCAAAATTTTGACTTTTTCCGAGACGGCCAAAACAAACACGAAAATGTGCAAAAATCAACACACACAAAACAAAGGATTTCAAATGTCGGGACGGAAGCTTGACCCTCAAAAGTCTTTCCTTTTTTTTTTGAAAAGATAAAACTTGTTTTTCCCCAGCGGAGTCGCCACTGTGATGTACCCGATTTTTTTTTTGAAAAATCAAACGGAGTCGCCACGCCATTTTTATTTTAAGGGCCAAAACTTTGAAAAAAGCCCGAGATCAGAAATTTAGGTTCGGAGGTCACGTTACGCGTCGGGAAGGACGTTAGTGTGCACCCGGCGCGCCTCGCAAAACGAGTCTTCCAAGCTGAAAATCATTTGTGTGTGTGTGTGTGTGTGTGTGTTTTGGCCAAAATAATTTGAAACTCAGAAAAGTAAAAATTGGGATATCTTTTTAAGACTTTAAACTGATCCCATGATTTTTTGGAAGATTTTTGGATTGAAATTTGGTACTCAAAAGACCTTTTGAAGTTGAGAGCCACTTCTGCCAGAATGAAAAAGGCAGTGGACCTTTGGTTTTGAAATGAATTCAAGGGTCTTAAAACTTCATGATCTGGATAAACTCAGAGAATTAAAGTTGTTCCAGACACCATAAATAAGATTTTTGCGAAGGAATTTTCCATTTTGGAGAAGATTTGGGGGGTCAAAATCTTCTGGAAATCTCAGATATGCAATCTGGATTTCCAGAAGTTGATGAACTAGCCTCTGAAAGAAAATTTGAAAAGAGGAGTTTTACTCACCCAAAAAATAAAGTAAAAATATTTCTGGAAATCTCTGGATGTTGGATACAAAAAGTGTTTTGTAGTCAACACCAAATTCCAAGTTTTTCTGTGTCCAAAAATTAAGACAATGTACTGAGGTCTGAGAAAATTGCTACTGGACAACAACTTCTCAAGAAAGAAAATATGATTTTAAAGGGGGTTTTGCATCCATGCTTGTCCCCATTTCCATAGGTTTTGGTTAGTGATCACTTGACATTTTAGTGGTGAATCAACTATACCAAACCATCCTTGGGGTACATTAGGACTAAGCACTTCATTTGCTTGGGGAGGGGAATTTTGTAAAGATGAATTTAAAGAGAAAAATCAATTTAGAGATTTAAAATGTAGACCATTTGAGATGGTCATTCATGAAGATGAACTTCAAGATGACCATCTTGGGTCAAAACTTAAGTTAAACTAGACATCAAGTAGATCAAAGTAAGAAGAACAAGATGATCAAGAAGTTAAAAGAGAATTTTAGGGTTTTGAGAAGGAGGGCTTTACCAATGGTGACACCCTATCTTCCTAGGCTTGGAATTTGACTTGAGGAGTATCAAGATTTGGTGTTTGACTTGAGGAGTATCAAGATTTGGTGCTTGGATTTGTGTTTGAGTTTGATTTGAGGCTTGAATGTGCTTAGGGTTTGATGATAGAGTTGGTCAAAGAGAAAACAAGTAGATAACACTTAAGTCCTCTATGTTTTCTCTCTAATCCTCCTCTTTGGTGGTGATTTAAGCTTGAGCTTGTGTGTGTTTAAGGATGATTTGAGAGTGTTTGGAGTGGGATTGGGAAATATTCAAGAGAAAATGGTGGCAATCTAAGGATTCCCTTGTTTTCTCTCTATATTCGCGAGTTTCGTTCTTTGTGATCCAATTGTGTTGTCTAAACTGAGAGAGGAGGGTTCAATTTATAGAACACTGTGAGAAACAATCCTATCCGCGCGGAGGGTCCTATTGGCGTGCACTGTTCATCTGCTACAGTGCTGGCTTTTGGACAGGAGGAATAATCTTTTTAAAATTCAAACTGGAACTATTTTTCAACTTACCAATTCGGGTTTTTTCCATTTCTTTTGCTTTTTAGGATTCCTTTCCTTGTTTATCTTTAAATGGCAATGCCCACTTTACCCTTGCTTTGTTAGAAAGGTTAGGGTTTGTTAGAAATGTTAGAAATGTTAAAACTTTCGTTAATTTTCTAACGAAAATACTAACAAACTCAAATTGGAGCACTTACACCTAGCTGGGCATTACTCTTTTTGCACTAAGATTTTTTTCTTTTTTTTTATTTATTTTTTTAGACATAATACCTGCGGAGCTTATCACCGTTGACTGGGTGGACAAAAGGATTGCCATCCAGGTCCGCAAGCTTCATTGCTCCTCCCGATAGTATCTTCTGTACCACACACGGGCCGATTCAAACGGGTTCCCACTTTCCCAGGGGGTTGTCTTTGGTGGGGGACTTCACTTTCAGCACTAAGTCGCCCTCTTTGATGTCTCTGGCCTTGACTTTTTTGTCGAATGCCCTGGACATTCGCCTCTGGTAGGCTTGGGTGTGCTCCATGGCTTTTAGCCTTTTTTCGTCAAGCTGGGCCAACTCATCGTGCCGGCTGCGCAACCATTCTACCTCATTGACACTGTTTTCCAAGAGGACCCTTAATGACGGGATTTCCAACTCTACGGGCAACACTGCTTCCTTCCCGTAAGTTAAGGGAAAAGGAGTTTCTCCCGTAGCTGTTCTGACAGACGTTCTGTAGCCCCAGAGTGCTAGGTGCAGCTTTTCGGGCCAATCACGACCACGGGTGGCCATTTTTCGGATAATTCGTTCGAGCGTCTTATTGGCAGCTTCTACGGCTCCATTAGTCTGAGGTCTGTACGGGGACGATTTGTGGCGAGTGATTCTGAATTCTGACAGCAATCTATCACAGTCCCCTTCAAAGTGTGACCCGTTATTTGAAATGACCTCATTGGGCACCCCATATCTACACATAATGTTTTCTTTGATGAACTGGGCCACTTTTCTGAAAGTGAGGACCTTGTAGGATTTGGCCTCTACCCACTTGGTGAAGTAGTCGACTGCCACTAACACAAATTCATGCCCATTGCTTCCTGCCGGGGCTATCTTCCCTATCACGTCAATACTCCAAGTTGCAAACGGCCAAGGATTCGTCATGCAGTATAGGTCATGAGGCGGAAGATGATTGGGGTTGGCAAACCTTTGGCATTTGTCGCACTGTCGGACATGCTGGATACAGTCTGCTTCCATGGAAATCCAGTAGTAACCCATTCTGAGGATCACTTGCATCAATGCTCTGGCATTCATATGAGGACCGCAGGGACCATTGTGGACTTAGATCATTAATTTTCTGGCCCTTTCTTGGGTGACGCACAGGAGGAGTGGTCCTTGGTACCGTTTCTTGTACAAGTCGCCCCCGAGAATGACATAATGGGAGGCCAACCTTTTCAGGGCTTGCAAACTCTTGGCCTTGATGCCTTCCCTTGGTCTACCTTCTTCATCTCTGAAAGCCGATTTTCCATCTTTGAGGAACTGATAAATCTGACTGTACTAGGGTTCCTTGACAGGCTCGGGTCCCAAGTCTATTTCACAATAGAAAGCCGGGGCTTCTCTTCTACCCACTCTAAAGGGTTTTATGGCCTTTCCCTCGGGGATCTCTACCAGTGAGGCTAGAGTAGCTAAGGCATCTGCGAATCTGTTCTTATCCCTCGACAGGTAATGGAATGTCACTTCTCTGAACTGCTCAGTCAACTCTTCCATGTAGGCATGATACCTCTGAAGATTAGGGTCCACAGTCTTCCACTTGTTGGAGACCTGGTTGATGATCAGGGCTGAGTCTCCATAGACCTCGAGTTCCTTGACATTCCTTTCTAAGGCAGCTTCCAGACCAGCAATGCAAGCTTCATACTCGGCGACATTGTTCGTGGCAGGGAAGTTCAACTTAAGGGCTATTGGCGTGTGCTCATCTTTCGGATCGACCAGTATCATCCCTATGTCGTTTCCTCTCTTGTTAGCAGCTCCGTCAAAGAAAAGCTGCCATCGGTTCTCAGGCTCAATTATGAAGATCCCTTCATCTGGGAATTGGGGTTCAGGCCCGCGGTCCTCATTGCTAGGGAAGTTTGCCAGATGGTCTGATAACGCTTGACCCTTGATGGCCTTTCTCATCACATAATTGATGTCATACTCAGCTAAGAAGAACGACCACTTTGCTAGGTGCATCGAGAGGGAAGGCTTGTCGAAGATGTACTTGATGGGGTCCATTTTCGAGACCAAGTTCACAGAGTGGGCTTGCTTGTAATGCTTCAGCTTACCGACTACCCAGACCAGTCCTGCACAAGTCTTTTCGCTTGCTGAATAATTGAGCTCACTTCCCTGCAGCTTCCTACTGACAAATTAAATGGCATTTTCTACCCGAGAGACTTTCTTCTCTTGAGCAAGCATAGCCTCAACTGCCGTATCAGTGACAGTGAGATAGAGCAGAAGAGATTTCTGTCTATGTGGGGGGCATAGTACTGGAGGATGTACTAGGTACGCCTTGATTTGGTCAAAGGCGTCTTGGCATTCCTCGGTCCATTCTGTGTCTACATTCTTCTTCATGAGCTTGAAGATGGGCTCGCACATGGTAGTCAGCTGATTGACAAAGCGGCTGATGTACTGCAGTTTGTCCATAAAGCTTTTGACTTCTGTCTGGGTTCGAGGTGGCCTCATGTCCATAATGGCCTTAATCTTTCGAGGATCGACTTCAATACCTCGTTCCGTGACCATGTAACCAAGCACTTTTCCCCTTGTTACTCCAAAGGTGCATTTGGCAGGGTTCAGTCTCATGGAATGCTGTCTCAACCTTTCAAAGAACTTTCGCAGGTCGACAAAGTGCTGTCCATCCTCACCTTTGGAATGGATTATCATGTCATCGACATAGACCTCAATTTCTTTGTGGATCATATCGTGAAAGAGTGCGGTTGCTGCCCTCTGATACGTAGCCCCGGCGTTCTTAAGCCCAAATGGCATCACTGTATAGCAGTACGTTCCCCACGGTGTGGTGAAGGCTGTATTTTCTTGGTCCCCCTCGGCCATCTTGATCTGGTTGTAGCCAGCAAAGCCATAAACGAAGGATTTGGCTTCGTAGTTAGTAGGCATCCACCAGAATGTCTATGTTCGGCAAGGGATAGTCGTCTTTGGGGCTGGCTTTGTTCAGATCCCGGAAATCTACATAGCAGCGCACCTTCCCATTGGCCTTAGTCACAGTAACGATATTGGATAGCCATGTCGAATATTCGATGACTCGAATGAATCCTACCCGCAGTAACTTCTCGATCTCTTCTTTGACTTGCAGAGACCACTCGGGCTTCATCTTTCTCAATTTCTGCTTTACTGGCTTAGCATCTGGTGCTAGAGGGATTCTGTGCTCCAAAATCGAACTGTCTAGCCCCGGCATATCCCTGTATGACCATGCAAACACGTCCATGTATTCTCTAAGCAGATTGACCAGTCTGCCCCGTTCAACCCCCTGGAAGAAGTTCTCAATCTGTGTCTCTTTAGGTTCCTCGACAGTACCCAAGTTAACACTTGTCAAAACCTCCTAGGCAGCTTGGGCCCGATTTTCCTCTTTGTCTGTAACCTGCTTAAAGATTTCTTTAATGTATTGTTCGTTTAGTGTGTTTGCATCTTGTTCAAATGATTCATTGTTAACTGTTGTTAAGTTTTTAGTTAATTTATCATTTGTTAAGTTGGCAATAAGGGGATCCTCAGAAAGATCTGTCATTTCATTCAAAGCGAAAGGAAATATGACATTGGCTACATATTCATAATCCTCAGGCGTGAGGCCTTCGGATGACTCGGAGGACTGGAATTCAAAGCTTCCTGACTCACATGACTCTTGACCCTAATGACTCTAGACCCTACACTAATTATTGACTCGAAGTGTTTGACGTGGGTTGGACTGGGGTTTACTCTTTCCTGCTGTTGCCCTGGGGAGTAGCAGTCTTGTCAGCGTTCTCATCTTACTGTGCATCCTGCGAACCGTCACTGCCTTTGTTGACACCATTCCCATGGGGGATGTCCGACTGATCTGGCACAATTTTCCTTTCCGAATCTGACCACATCCATTTGTACCTCTGGGGTAATGGGACCAGTTGCACTTTCGGCATCCGAGAGACAGCTTTCTCCATCATCAAAATCTTCTGGCTCGTTCACTCTTCTTTCCACATTCTTCCAAACAGGGGGTTGGGACTGATCTTCATGAACAGTAAGAGCCATCACAAACACATTATGCTCACCGTGAGTGATGAAGGGTTCCGGAGAGACTTCCATCATCATAGCTTGGCTTACTTCTGCCTCACAATTTTCGTAAGCGAGTCTTCCTTCTGTAATCTTGACTATGGTCACTGGTTCGAAATCACAAAAGAGAGGTTTGGCCTTGACAACATTGACGAAGTCGGTTCCTATTATAGGTCCAAATTGTCCTTCCATGGCGGAGGCATCAATCAGATCTTTCCACTCTCCCTGCAATTCAGCATAAGGAACATTGAATTCTAGGATGTCTGTGATCTTTGGATTCCCAAAACCGGCTGCATTTGTCTCTCCAAACTCAATCATGTTGACTCGATTGTTGGCAGGAAGAGGATTCTTGACCACATTGGGACCCCGAGGTGGTTCCAGCTTGCCTTCTTCAATCAGACGAGAGATCATGAATTTCAGGTTAGTACAATCATTGGTGTTATGCCCATGATATTTGTGAAAGCGGCAGTGCTTGGTTTCATCCATCCTGATACTAGGGTTCTTTGGTTTCCAGTTTTCCAAAGGCCTAATGAGTCCTTCGGCCACCAAACCATCGAAGACTTTCTCTAGTGGCATTCCGAAATCTTCAGCAGTATAGAAGGGAGGCCTTGGCTTTAAAGCGGCTTGACTTGAACCTTGTCCAACTTTCTCATTCTGGATATAATTGACATCGCCAACCGTTTCTTTTCCCTTTACAGTGACGGCTGTGGCATTTGAGACTGGTGCTTTGTAGCGTAAGAGTTGCCTGTTCCTGTGACCGGAGCCATGTTGAAGGCATTTTCAAACTTGGTGCCGGCATTTACCATTGCCCGAAGGTCAGGATAATAGTAATTGCCAATCTGGACCCTTAGCTGAGGTTTCAAGCAAGACTGGAAGATCTCCATCTGTTCCTCTTCATTCAACGGGGTCATCATTTCACTAAGTTTCCAATTCCACCTCTTGTAAAATTCACTTGCTGGTTCGTCTGGGCGCTGCAGAGTGCCTTGTAGGTCATTCCTGCTGGTCTCCCAATTCAAGTTGGCTTTGTACTTTTCCATGAATGCTTCCTTGATCTGGTCCCATGTGGCTCAGGCTTCCGGCCTCACATGCAGGAACCACCTAAGAGCTGAACCCTTCAATGATAGTTGAAAGTGGTCGGCCATCTGCTGATACGTACAATCCTTGGCCCTCATGGCGAGAAGGTAGCTTTCAATGTGAGTCCGAGGGCAATCTGTGCCGTTGAACTTTTCAATCTCAGGCATTCGAAATTTTGGAGGAAGAGGGACAATTTTGCTGGGATCAGTGATCTGGTATGCTGCCTTCTTGGTGCTCAGTTCCCCGAACTTCTCTTGCATGAACTTAACTTGTTCCATCAGCCAAGTCATGTTGGGGTCAGGTGACGGTTTAGGATTGTGTGATTCTGAAGCAGGTTTATCAGACTTGGGTGGCAGGATAGTGGGTGGCACATTAGTAGCTGGTACCATGGCTTGGGGATCCTTCGAAGGGAAGTAAGTGTAAACTTGACCTGGTCTCGTGTTTCTGTGAGGCTGGCCGTAGGTATAGGAATTAGGTTCATAGTTACCAGGGTAAGGAAAAGGATAAGGAACCTCGTGGGATCCTGTTGGCAAGGTTGGGAGTGGAAGATCTGTTGTGGTAGGGCATAGGTTAAAGAGATCATTGGATTGATTCTGAGGCCTAGAGATTGTCTGAGATGGCCCAAACTGAGGAGGGGGAGTGAATCCCATGGGATAATGCAGAGACTGAGTAACTGGGATAGATGTGGCATTTGCTCTCTGTTGGTAGGGAACAAAGCTGGGTCTTATCTGAGGAGGCGAGGGCGTCAAAACCCTGATGGCCTAGGATGTTGGAAAGGACTGGAAAGGGGTAGTCCTTGGTAAGGGATCATATGTGGATGGAAGAGGACATTGGTTATAGGCTGGGGGAGCTGAGATGGCTGCTTCTGGAGTCTCATCTTCTACCATAACCAGGGAACCGTTGGACTCAACCACTATCTGAACCCCATGACGACAGAGCGCATCAATGAGCATGGCTTGATGTTCCTCATGGACCTTACGACTGTTTTCCAAGGCTAATGCTAGCTCTTCTTCCCTAGTCATCTGGTTACCCAAACCACTGCTGTTTTCTGTCAATTCTGCCATTCTGACTCTCTGGACTGACAAAACTGAGGACTCTGGCGAGCTATCTGAGAATTCTGCGCTAACAAGCCGCTGACCCGGTATTCTCACCCACTTCTTTCTCGCTGCGGGAAAGAGATAATTAAGGTATAGACTCTGGGGTAGGTGTTTAGGCTGAAGGCTCAAGCAATATGCAAATTAAGAATCTTTCAGTTTACTTAAAACAATGTCTTTTATTAATTTCTATTTGGTTGGAAAAGGGGTTGCCCTTCTTTTTCGCAACTACTCCAGATCCTGGATCAGTGGGCTCCGTCACTACGTCTATAAGCCCCTCGTATTTCACCTGTATTTCGACCTCCCAGGGTGGACAGTCCCGGGCGAGGGTCCTATAGGACACGCGGATTCCATCGACCGAGAGAGAAGAACGCTCCTAATGGGCCTAGCGGGTCATAGGAACTTTTAACGCACGAGCGATGCGGATTATGGTCAAGGCAATGCCGGGAAAGTCTCGTCTTTCAGCCTTAACGGAATTTCGGCAGAGTTTCGCTTGCGCGATTGACGTTTTGACTTTTTGGCATTGTCCAAGAAGATAATAGGCATGGGTCGGACGGTAAAAGCCGAATGACACAATGTCACATCGAACTTCGTTGCATACGTTGCGTAAGTCAAAGTCAAAGTCAATGCCGGGTCAAGATCTTGCCAATTTTTCCTTGTCGGAATTTCGGCAGAGCTCCGCTTGCGCGAAAGATCTTTGGAATTTTTGGCACGGACTCGGGCTCGAATCTTACGTATCCCGTGCGGGTCAAAGTCAATGCCGGAGTCAAGATCCTGCCAATTTTCCTTGGCGGAATTTCGGCAGAGTTTCGCATGCGCGAAGAATCTCGACTTCCGTCATGGGCTAAGGTTTGACCTTTACGGGGGTATGCAACTGGGCTATATGACACGGACTAGATCAAAAACCAACCAAAAGTCACGGTTTTAAAATGTGTGACACGGACTGTGCATTGGTCGACACTGGCTGCCATGGGGAGTTTGGGGTGATTCTGTGCGCGCCCGGGAGCATCGTAATACTGTCCATGACTGCAACTGAACAATCACCTCGGGTTAAAGGGACGTGCGTGCAAAGTGTACAGGATATATAAGGTGCGCGTAGTGTGCGGCCTCCTAAAAATATTCCTTTTTGAGTTAAAACAGAAATTTTCAGAAATGTGTTTTAAAGGAATGATTTTTCGGGACGGGGAAAATGCAGCAAATAAGCACGTAAATTTTCTGGGAGCCCCGGTCAGTCTTGGAACTGAATAGCCCCAAGCTGCCAAGGCTGCCAGATTAACCTCAATTTTTGTCCTGGTGGAATTGCCAATGAAGCCGCCCGGCTAGGATTCAAGGAGAATCAAGCCGTACGATTGCATCAATCAATTTTCCAGGTTCCAATTTCTTTCATCTGCAGATTGTTTCCCCAATCTTTTTGGCACCTTTTCAGCTTCCAGCAAGCTTCCTGTTCAGCATTCAGAATATGCACAATTCCCAAGAACCAATGATGCATGCAATGCAATGCAAGAAAAGAAGGCAAGCATGAGAATCGGATCCGCGGCGGAAGGCTAACCCACTCAAAAAAAGCTTTTCTTTTTTTTTTCGAAAAGAGATACCGGTACGTGGTTTTGTTAGACTATAGTTTATCCCAGACTCGTGTTAGGAGGCGATAATGGGAAGCTTAATGGTTTCCACCTATATACCAAGTATCATTTTTTTTATTTAAAAATGAAAGCTCTCTTTTGGTTTAGTCCCCAGCGGAGTCGCCAAACTGTGAATGTGTGATGCCCAAGATTGCGGCTCTTTTATTTTATTTATTTTTTTGTTTGAACCGCTTTCTCGTGTAAGGGGATCACCGCCTCACATCGGTTTGGAAACATCCGGTTTAAATTGAAAAACGGAGTCGCCACACCATTTTGATTTCCTCAAAACTTTGAAAAAAAGATTTGGGTCCGGAGGTTAAGTTACCCATTGGGAAGAACGGATCGTCGTTCACCCAAGGAGCCTTGCCAAAGCAAGTCTTCCAAGATCCGATTTTCATGCTTGCCTTTGTGTTTTCGTGTGTGGGATGTGTTTTTTGAAAAGGGAGGGAATGTACCAAGTTATCTTCCGGACGTATAAACCATAAATTGGTTATCGCTCGGGATTCCTGGATTTTTGATATATTCGGGGCTTTGATCCCGTTCTCATCTTGGACTTATGATCATCATGATGAGACCTTGGGTGTCATGAGATCAAGATAGGGACACCTTTTTTATAGTCCAAGGATGAGACTCTTTAGAAAGGAAGGACCTTTGCCCATCAATCCTACATCTTGAGACGATTTGAGCTTTGTCGGGACATTTATGCTCGCCTCAAGTGATGATCGGAGATGTGGGGATCAAGTTCATCCTTTTCTAAAGGAGAATCCGTCTATGGCATCTTTAAGTGGAGGAAATGATGTAAAGATAGGACCTTTACACCATTATACTCCAAGAGATGCTCCAAGTACCAAAGGGGACTAAGGGAGGGGTATAAAGATTGGATCTTTATACTTATCATATGCCTTTTTGTGCCTTATAAAGGTCACTAGGCAATCCTTGGAGAGAGATCCAACCATGAGGGACTTGGGGAATGCATTTTAGGCTAAAGATGACATTTTTATGCTAACATATGTAATGAACATGATGCAAGCTAAGACTAGGAATGAAAATGGAGGACCTTTATGGCTTTCCTATGTCCTTTATGAACCTTTTAGGTAGACAATCCTTGGAAGCAAGGTCTATGGGAATGGGGAATGACATTCATAACTAAAGATGACATTTTTATGGAAAAAGATGATATTTTTATATGCAAAGATGACATTTTTATATGCAAAGGATGCCATTTTCACATCACCATGTGAGAGATCCACCCTAGAACAAGCCTTTTGAGGTCTTATTGTTCATCCTTGGGATGGATCTTCCATGGATCCCATGTGATAAAGGGGAATGGGGGTATATATGATCTACATGACTAAAGATGTGATCTTTAATGGCAATATATCAAATACCAAGCAAATAAATGACAATATATAAAGCAAAGAGCAATATAGAAAGTAATGACAAGTATATTTCAAGAAAAAGGGGAGGAGAGGTTACCAATGGTGGTGTTCCTCTATCTCCTTGAAGTTTGCCTAAGGAAGGACCAACTTTTGAAGGGTTTTGAAGAGGGGGGAGGTGATTTTGGTTGCTCTCAGCTCTCTGGAAATTCGTGTAGGTATTTTAGCAGAGTAACAGTACCAAAAACTCTATATCAAAATGGGTAGAGGAGGCCTCTATTTATAGGCACTCTGGTGATGGCTAATGAAGCCGTACGGCTGTAACCCCAAGCTAATGAAGCCGTGCGGTCTTATCCCTTAGTGACTCAGCTTATTTCTAGAACCATGCAAGGTGGCCTTCTAGAAGGTATTTTCCAGCGAAGGACTACGTGGAATTTTAATTCCTAGCAAGTCCTTCGCCCCTCGGAAGGTTTGGAAAAGTTCCCAAATTGCCCCTGGACTTTAGGAAAGTTCGGGGAATTGCCGGGAAACTTAACTGGAAGGCATGAGCCAGATTTGGGTACTTACAATTACACTACTCTAAAAGCAATTAGAGGGATTGAGAAGAAGAAAGTAAAAAAATATAGGAGTTTACCTTGTGTTTAGGGAGCATTTGGTTTAGAACGTGGTTCTAAGTATTTCTTCCTCGATCGAGAAATGATTTGGACAGAGTTCCGCCTTGATTCTAAGCTTGAATCTCGACGTTCGTCGATCAACAAGTTTGATAAACGAGTTTAGGTGTTTGTTTAGGAGTGATTTATAGGAATCTTTCAAGGAGAGAAACCAGTAAATTGTCGGGGATTGACCGTCCTCCGAAATACTGAAAGTCATCAAGTATTTATAGGGGTTTTAGGAGACTCAAGTGGATTGGGATTTCTCCCAAAGAAGGTTCCAGAGCTCTCAAATCAGTAGAGACCCGAATTGGATAAGAGTTTATCAAGAAAAGAGGTTGAAACGGAGAAGGAAAGTGAATCTGCACATTCTGCAGAGGGGTTGTCTCGCGCGAGACACGCCCGTTTCACGCGGGACAACTAGTCAATTGACCATTCTATCCTCTTCAGTTATTCCATTAGTCAGTTAGGTCTAAAACTAACAAGGTTAGTTAGAAACTTAATGAAACATGACGAAACTAATATGCTTTCATCAAAACACCAAAGAGAGACGAAGAGTAGTGTAATCACGAAATATTGGTTCAGAATGGAGTGTCTAAAGAGCCCCTCGGCGATAAGACTTATGGAAGAAGTCATGTCATCGATAGAAAAGACATCATTCTAAACATTGGGATGGTCGTGCCGCACGACTGCCTACGTATCTCTATCGGAGAATCAGACCAAAACGTAGTTCGACTCCAAAACACTAAAAGGCTATTTTAGGTATTTTGAAAAGCATTTTGAAAAGAAAATTTGGAAGAAAAAGGTAAGATCGTACTGAGGAATCAAGGACTTGACCCAATTTCGATGATACTCGGCTTGTTGATGAAGTGCTCCGCCCGAGGTTACCGACATAGATGAGGTTATTTGAATGCTTTCGAACCATGGATAAATTCATACTGAGGAATTAAGGACTTGACCCAATTCTGAAAATATCCGTTTTTTGATGATGCGCCGCCCGAGGTTACTGACGTTGCCGTTGTTGCCGAGGTCACGGACTTTAAAGTTGCTGAGGTCACAGAATTTGTTGACGTTGTCGGGGTCACGGACTTTGGAGTTTGCTGAGGTCGCTGACTTTGTTGACATTGCCGAAGTCACGGACTTTGTTCATGCTCCACCTGAGGTCACAAGTGTCACTGTTGTTTCCGAGGTTATGGACTTTGTTGTCATTGCTGCCATCACAGACTTTGAAGTTGTCGGTTGAGGTAGAGTTTATGTCGGCTCCTGTAATGCAAGGATATATGCATGATGGTCTCAGATGGACCCGAATGATTCTTACCTTTCTGTACTTGTTAGCACATAAAGATTCCAAATAGATTTTCCAGATTTTAGTTTTTTAAATGGACTTATGTGGTGAGAGGGGCTAGTTTTATGGATATTTTTCTTTGCCTGGCAGGAGGAGAGGTTGAGGGGTCAGACGGTTGAGCAGCTGAGGTAGTTGGTTGATCTGGGGCAGTGACCAGTTGAGGTTTTCTAACCGGTTCATCGGATGACTTTCTTTTAGCCGGTAATGTGGTAATCGGTTTGGATGTCTCTGGCTCATCAATTTTCTTGACTTTGGGCTTGTAGGCCTTCTTCTTCTTAACCAGTTGAGCACTGGTTGAGGTTATACTGTTTGAGAGCTTGGCTTCTCTTATAATCCTTGCCCAGTCAGATTGATCAAAAGTTTTTACCCAAGACTGAGGCTAGCTAGGCTGACTGGTTGAGGCAGCTAGAATAGAAGGGTTTCTTCTCAACACCCTACTGATCAACAGATAATGGCAAGACCTGGCTTTGTTGGCTCTTGCTAAGGGCTTCTCCTTCTGAAACTTCTTGAAGGCTGTCACTATGATGTTAAAAATAAATCTGCACCAGTTGAAGTCCTTCTGCAGAATAATAGCAGCCATTGCCTCCCACTGAATCATGGTGATCCATTGGTGTGATCCAGACCTGCAAATGATGCATCGGTCCACTATCTCAGCCAAGGCATAATTTAGAGGATCTAAATCAGCCTTCTTGTTACCTTCACCGGTAATGAAAGGTTCATCCCCTCTGATTTGGGACCAAGCCATCTCCATATTCTTCATAACAACAGCAGAGGAACCAGTTGAGGCTAGGGATGGGAAGGTTTCAGCTATGGAGGTTGAGGAAAAGATAATAGGAACACCAGCCATGAAGGAAACAATAGAAGGCACTCATGCCTTGACATTCTCTTCCAAACTGCCATTATCAAACAACACATTTATGAGCTCAAAATAGATGTCCTCAGAGCCCTCTGGTAATAGAAAAGGCAGAACCCCGGCACCAGAAAGAATGGCTTTCAGAAGCTTTCCTTCTTCAGACTCAAAGAAGTTGTGAAGAATGTAACCTCCGTATATGTCTATCTTTGGGGTTGAAGATTTAGGAGCCATCTGCAAAAATCAAACATCAAGAACACAAAAAATTTAAGTTAGAACATTTTATTAGATAAGAAAATATTCATAACTTAGAAAAACTTTTAAATTTTCTAAGTGTTACCAGAAAATATTGATGAAAGATGAAGAAAAACTTGAAGATCTGATGAACTTCGAATCCTTGTAACCGATTGAAAGCTTGAAATCTTAGAGTGAGTTTGAGAATATGGGGTTTGGAAAGTTTCAAATGTTTTCTTGTGAATTCCTTTTATAAGGAGAAATAAAAGAGAGTACGAAGGAGATGAAAGAGTGTTTATTGGGCGGAGCAAAATTAGTTTAAATGTTTTAACTGATTGCATAAAAATAGGGATAACTTAAACACGATTTTAAATATGAAAGCTTGAAATAAGGAACGTATGTGCAATAGTTAAATTTTAAACATAATAATGAAAAAAAAAGAATAACCTTTTGGATAAATAAGAATGATACAGAGATTACCTTTTTGATCAAAATTAAATTTTGATCTACCTAGGAAAGGAAAATTTGGTAACAACTCACTGTTAAGTGTCAGAGAATGACTGACAAGACTGAAAGGATAGCAGAGGTCAGACGAGCCAATTAAAACGAATTGGATCCGACCGCAGTTCGTTGTCGGTTAAGCAATGGTTGACCGGTTGAACGTTGTGACCGGTTGAGAGCAACCGCTTAAAGGCTTGACCGGTTACAACATGTAACCGGTTGAGAAATATGATCGGTCAGGGGAGTGACCGGTTGAGAACTTTGATACCGTCGGTTAATGTTGAGCAGCTATGGTATATTGAGAGGTAAAATTAGGATTTCACCTTTTGATCAGTTGAGAGCTTACACAAATAGCAAAGTTAGCACAGTTTATCCACGAATATCAATCATGCCTAGTTCACCTCTAAGGAATTCAAATCTTTTAATGTCTAAGGGTTTTGTCAAAATATCAGCTAACTGATAATGAGTATGAACTTTTAAAAGAACAACGTTACCCTTTTCAACATGATCCTTGAGGAAGTGGTATTTGATGTCTATGTGCTTTATCTTGAAATGCATCATAGGATTGTTGGAGACTGAGATAGTTAAGGTGTTGTCACAGTAGATGGGACACATTTCTTTAGGAATTTCATAGTCCACCAGTTGTTGCTTCATCCATAGGATTTGTGAGCAGCAACTTCTAGCAGTTATGTACTCAGCCTCGGTTGTAGAAGTGGAAATTGAAGCTTGCTTCTTACAAGTGCCCAGAAATTGACAAGTCCCAATTGTACTTTTCCTTGTGACCCTACAAGCTACAAAATCAGCATCGAATAGCCAATTAGTGTAAAAGAAGAATCTCTAGGGTACCATAAACCTAAGTGAATAGTTTTCACAAGATATCTTATGATTCTTTTTACAGGTTGAAGGTGAGATTCCCTAGGATCAGCTTGAAACCTAACACATACACATACGACAAACATGATATCTGGTCTACTAACAGTCAAGTAAAGTAGTGATCCTATTATACCTCGTTAAAGTGTCATATCTACTTTCTTACCAGACTCATCTTTATCAAGATGTACATTAGTAGTCATTGGAGTGCTTTGAGAATGAGAAGAATCAAGTTCAAATTTCTTGATAAGATCATTAGTGTATTTGGCTTGATTGATGAAGATTCCTTCTTGAGTTTGTTTAACTTGAAGTCCAAGGAAGAAAGTTAATTCTCCCATCATGCTCATCTCGAACTTGCTTTGAATAAATTTCTCAAATCTCTTGAATAGATTTTCATTAGTAGAACCAAATATAATATCATCTACATATATTTGAACTAACAATGAATGGCTATTATGCTTTGCAATAAATAAGGTTTTATCGATTTTACCTATTTCAAACTTCTCACTAAGTAGGAATTTGGAGATAGTTTCAAACCATGCTCTTGGTGCTTGCTTGAGGTCATACAATGCTTTGTTTAACTTGTAGACGTGATTAGACTTCTTTGAGTCTTCAAATCCCGAAGGTTGATCAACATATACTAGCTCTTGAAGTTCTCCATTTAGTAAGGCACTCTTCACATTCATTTGGTATAGCTTGAACACTTTGTAGGAAGTATAGGCAAGGAATAACCTAATAGCTTCTAATCTAGCAACATGGGCAAAAGTCTCATCATAATCTATTCCTTCTTCTTGTTTGTACCCTTTTGCTACAAGTCTTGCTTTATTCCTAGTAATTTTTCCAGACTCATCCAGTTTATTTCTAAAGACCCATTTCGTTCCTATCACTGTCTGGTCATTGGGATGAGGCACTAATTTCCATACTTTGCATCTGTCGAACTGATTGAGTTCTTCTTGCATAGATTCTACCCTGCTGGGATCATTGAGTACTTCTTCTGTCTTCTTTGGTTCTATATTTGAGACCATTACAGAGGAGAATAGACTGTGTTGTTCTTCCATACTCATCATTTGGCCTCTAGTCATTCTTGGACCAAAGACATCACCAATCACATTTTCTAATGGGTGACCTCTGGCTGGTCTCACTTCCCTTGGTAGGTTTTGCCTGAATGATTCTTGTCTTAAGGTTTCTAAGGGAGGAGTAGAATCGGTTGAGGGAGGTGTGACCGGTTGAGGGGATCGGTTAGGAGATGGTGATGTTGACTGATGATCAGTTTCAGGTTGAGGTGAAGGAAATGATATAGTATTTGAAATTGGTTCAGGTTCAGGTGGTGGAATATGAATATTGATAGAGGGACTAGCTGGTAAGGGATCGGTCAAGGGATTTTGAGGATTAGTTTCTCTTCTGATCGATTGAGGGAAGAATAAGTCATCAGCTAGGGTTCTATCGGTTACACTAGTTGGTAAGCCTGAATTCTGAGTTGGAGGATGATTTGCATTGGAATTGGTGTTTTGATTGGAGTTAGAGTTTATGGATTCACCTGTCTCAAAAACACCAAAATCATTAGTACTATTTGGAGCATTGTCAGACTCTAGCAAATCAAATTCATCAAAAGTAACATGAACAGATTCAACAATTTTCAACAAGCGTTTATTAAATACTCTAAAAGCCTTACTATGTTTGGAATGACCAACAAGGATACCTTCATCGAATTTCTCATCAAATTAACCTCTGTATTTTTTACCGTTGTAAAGAACATAACATTTGCAGCCGAATATCTTGAAGAAACCAATGTTGGGAATTCTGCCACGCCAAAGCTCGTAAGGAGTCTTGTTGTGAAACTTGTTGACCAATGACCGATTCTGAGTGAAGCATGATGTATTGATAGCTTCAGACCAAAAGTACTTGGGTAGCCTTGCTTCAGATATCATCATTTTCCCAACCTCGATCAAGGTTCTGTTCTTTCTCTCAACAACACCATTTTGTTGTAGTGTTCCAGCAGCTGAGAAATTGTGGTCAATTCCGTGATCATCATAGTACTGAGCAATGCCATTGTTCTTGAACTCCGTTCCATTGTCGAATCTTATACTGATGATGTCACTTTCCTTTTGAGTTTGAAGTAGATGGAAAAGCTTGGTGGCAACTCCATAAGTGTCATCTTTGGAGCTGAAAGTTTCCACCCAAGTATATCTTGAATAGTCATCTACAACAACTAAGGCATAACTGCTTCCCCCTAAACTGGCAGTTGTTGTGGGGCCAAACAGATCCATATGTAGCAGTTGGAGACACTTAGATGTGGACATGCAGGGCTTGCTTTGGAATGATGTTTTATGTTGCTTTCCTAGCTGGCATGCTCTGCATTTTCTTCCATGATCACCAGACACTTGAGGTAAGCCGGTGACCAAATTTGCATTGGCTAGCTTGGATAGATATTTGAAATTCAAGTGACTGAGTCTCTTGTGCCATAGCCATGACTTCTCACTGATGTTCTTTGCTATAAAATAAACATTAGTAACACTAGAAACAACATTTAAATTTATAGCATATATGTTACCTTTTCTTTGTCCAGTGAGAAGAGTTTCTCCGGTAGTAATGTTTTTGACATAACAGTTGGAAGAAGTAAAAACACAATGCATACATTTATCATAGAAATGTGATATGGAGAGAAGGTTATGTTTAAGACCATCCACCAAAGATACCTTTTGTACAGTAACTGTACCTCTTATGATGGATCCACGACCGATAATTTTACCCTTTGCGTTATCACCAAAGACAACTGGAGGAACTGATGCTTCTTCAATATCAGTAAGGAGATCAGCATGGCCAGTCATATGCCTTGACCATCCACTATTCAAAATCTAAACATCATTATTTGCATCGATTGAGGCCATAAAGCATTCTTGAAATAAAACATTAAGCTTATGGTCCCCCTTATTCTTTTAGGTCCAAAGAGTTAGTTTCTCTTGGGCAGCCATACCTGGACACCACTTGAGCTTTGAGGCTCAGTGGGTCCAGACAGGTGCTTAAAGAGGCATTTATAAGCCTTATGACCGTAATCTGCACAACTAACACATTTAATTGAAACAGGCTGTGAGGAGGTAGGTGAGTTAATATTCAATTTTACCACTGCTTCAGAAGGTACTAAAGTTTGGGCATGAACAAATACTTTTGGAACAAAGGTGTTGGTTTTTCCTTTGTTGGCAGGTTGCTGGAATTTGGAGATCCTTTTTTCCGGTTGATGCTGCCTTACCGGTTGGGGAAGCTATGCCGGTGACAGATTTTTGACTCGTTGCACTTTCTTGACCGGTTGAGGCTACTTTGTTTCTGGTTGAGGTTTCCAACTCAGCAGCCTGACCAGCAAAGTGAATACCAACTTTGCTGTCACCACCACCAAGTGGGACATAGGGTCCCAGCTTAGGATCAGCTACCTTGGTCCATTTGGATTTGTTCTTGTCAATTTTCTTAACCTTGATCTCTTCCTTCACTTTAGGGTAAGTGAGTGGAACAACATCAAAAGTACGAGTAGTATTTTTCTTTAGTAGGTCAGATTGAGTATCATCAAACTTATCCATTAGATTCTCAGTAATAGACTTAATAATTGTCTTGTCTTTGCTGTCATTGTCGCTGGAGTTAAATCCTAAACCATACTGGTCATTATAAGACATTTGGTCTTATAGGATTGTCTCAACAGCAGCCTTTAATTTAGAATAAGAATCAATAGTCTTAGAGAGAGAATTGTTTCTTGAAACTAAATCAGCAATTTGACTTAGACAAATATTGAGTCTATTTATGAGATCTTGATTTTCTTTTCTCAACTGATCTGACTCTTATTTGTTTTCTTTCAAAACTTTTATCTCAGATTTTAAAGAGTTATTCTCAGTTGAGATTATTTTGAAATCAACAGCCATAACTTTGTGAACATCATTTAATTTTTCAAAATCAGAAAAGAGTTCATTCATCACCTCTACCATATCAGACTTTGACAGGTTAGACATTGGGTCAATAGTTGGTTGATAGGTTGAGGATGATGGTTCAAAGTTAGGATCAAAATTGGGTAAGGAGGATGTTGGTTGAGAGCTTATGTCGGTTAGGGTCTTTTTGAATTGGATCGGTTGTGGTTCAAATACAGGTTGGGTTTTGAATGTTATCGATTGGGCATGGGTTTGAAAGGTCGGTTGCATCAAAGTTCTGAGAGTATGATGGGTTTTGCTTTGACCATAGAGAGCTCCACCTATACTTTGGATTTTGAAGTTGTAGGGATTATCAGCCCTTGGTATAGGTTCGTCATAATATGACAGGGGAGATCTCAAAGGTGTGGTGGTATCATTATAAGTGCTTGACTGGTCAATGGAATCTCTATAGATTGGCGACTGTAAAGGAATGGGTCCAGATTCAGTTCCATCAAGAGCTACAATACTAACATCAGCATCTTCATCTGAGTCAGCATTATCATCCTCTAAATCAGTTTCAAACTAAACATGCACAACCTTTTTTGTTACTTCCTCGACTACTAAGCTCTTGGATCTGGGATTTTTCCTAAAGAGTTTCTTCCTAAGAAATTCTTACTTAGGATGAGGGCATTTAGAAGCGAAATGGCCGGGTTTCCTACAGTTGTAGCAAACAAACTCACCTTGGGCATTTTTGCCATCGGTTGAGGTTTGGCCAGATCTTTGGAAAGATGAGGGTTTGGAGTAGGAGGGTTTGTTGCCATGTTGCTGGGACCTCTTAAAGTCCTTGAATTTTCTATAATTTCTGGCAAAGGTAGCAAATTCATCTTCCTCAGAAGGCTTGCTATGGTTGACATTGATTTAGGTTTGATGAGACTGAGAGGTTGAAAGGAAGTTGTTGGCAGATTGATTGTTGAACAAGGAAGATCCTGGGAAGATCTCAGTTTGAGCTGGCAGAGAGTGGTTTTTAAATTGTTTTTGAACTCCACCAAGCCTGTTGAGGTCTTCCTCATACAAAAATAAAGTAGAGACAATATTCTGAATGTGAGTCTTACTTAAGTCTCTGCATTATTTTTGAATAGCTACCTTAACATGCCATAAGTCTCCAAGAGAATCTAGGAAATGCATGTTAAGATCTGTCATGGTATATATTCTACCTAAAGATGCACAAGAATTGCTTACCTCACAGAAACAATTGTACGTTTCTTTGAGAGTCTCATTTGGGTTCTTCCTGAAGGACTCAAACTCATTGACACTTTTGTTCAGCCGGTTGTCCTTTGCCACTTGATCCCTTTAAAGTATCTGAGGATACTTTGCCACACTTGCTGAGCAGTCTCATAATTCTGTACTTGCTTGTACAGCCTATCATCAAGACCAGAGGTTAGAATGTGCATGGCCTTTTTGTCAAGGGCCATACAAATTTTTTCCTATTCAGTCCATTCTTCGCGGGTCTTCGAAACAATAGTTTCGTAGACTTCAAACTCTTGTTCCGATGATCTATCAGAGTGATCCATGAGAAGAGTTTTTGGTGTTCTTGGCATAGTGTTGACTTCGATGGGAATGATAGGACCATCTCTAACTACAGTCATTAGTCTGTCGTCAATTGAATCCATATACCGCATGATTCTATTTTCCATACTGGAAGTTCATTTTCGTTTAACATGGGTATGGTTGCCATGTTCCACATTTGCATGAGTTTTCCTACCTTTATGGAATTGGCAATTCAAGCTGTGAAGCTTGGAAAATGTTTTTCAAAATTTGAAAGCTCTGATACCAATTGTTAGGCCCAATTGGTAGGAAAACAGGCTAGAGGGGGGTGAATAGCCTGATTAAAATTCTTTTCTAAAACCTTTATAAAATATCTAAGTAACTTATCTGAGGCTAACCGATGGAAACCAGTTGTACAGCGGATAACATATTACTGGTTTAACTCACACAAAATTGATCGGTTAAGTGAATAGGTTTCAAATAAAGATAAGTTAAAATATCATGCAAGTTGTATTCCAATAGAAAAGACAAATAAGCAGTTAAAGGAATCAAAGAGTTGTAACCGGTGATAGAGTTCAACCAGTTACAAGGACAAGTAATAATGAGCAAGCAAACAAACAAGGAGACACGATTATTTGGAGAGGTTCACAATGTTAAATAACTGCTACGTCTTCTACCAAATTTGGTCAAAACTTGGATTTGTGAAAGGTGCACTATTAATGTCACTAATCTATTACAAGTTGCAAGCCTTATGATTGAAGGTTGACTAAAGGAAAGTGATCACTAATGGATCGTGCTACAAGATTGACCAAGTGTTTTCAAGAGATGTGTTCACAAATTGAACTAATTTCTCTTGGGTGTGTAATGTGATCAATCAATGTGTTCCAGACATAGTCTTATTGGGGAACACTTACAATAATTGATTGAGTGTGCACTGTGTATGTCCTAATAAATAATCTAGTGAATATATAGACTTGAAATCCTTGAACTTCAATGCTTGATTGCACTTGTAGTTCTTGACAATCTCACTCTCAAAGATCTTCAATGCACCAACCCTCTTCAATGCTCTGATGAAGGTATTTATAGTGACTTCAAATGGAGTTGTTGTCTTTGAAGGGGTTGAAGGAATGACTTGGATTCTGACAAGCATTTAATGAGAATATCTTCTACATTAAATGCTTGAGATTTGACGTTTAACTATCTTCAGCTAAGTTGTGGGCTGAGTAGGTGAGAACATTAAATGCTTCAACTGATGGGAAGCTTGTTGAGGAAGCTTGGCTGGAAGCAGCAACTGATGGGAGCTAACCGATTGACTGACTCAACCGGTTGAAAAGTTGGTCGGCTGAGGTATGAGTCAGTTAAGTAGTCAACCGATTGAGGCATTGACTGGTTGACAAGTCTTCTAGGTCTTCAAGTCTACATTCTTTGGGAAAAATACATTTATAAAAACACTGGCACTAGCACTAAAGGGAACTTAAGGTATATAGAAAAATCTAGTTGGTCTAGTTAAAATTAGGGGTCCTCAATAATATTTATTATGATTGGAATTAGACAATTCTAAAGTTATACATATATTTGACTAACAATTTCCCATATATAACTTCCTTCCAGAAATGGGAGCGTAGGACGAGAAACTCTCATTATCTGCACAAATATGGCGGGTAGCACCTGTATCTATCCACCATTCTTTTGGATTGTCATCCAATTTAGCCAAATTGGCTTCAAATACAACAACGACAAAATCAAGCTCCATATCATCAACAACGTTAGCTTGATTCCTGTTGCCTCTCAAGTCTTCCTCATTGGGTGCCGGCAATCCTTAGCTACATGATCGGACTTGCCATAATTGTAGCAGGCCCCTTTAAAATTCTTGGCCGACTTCTTTCTAGCATTCCCTGAATGCTTCCTCTTCTTACTTGTGCCTACTTCAGCAAGGTGGACCTTAGCTTCCATCTTGCTTTTATTAGCCTTGGCTTCAGCCTTGTCCTCATTCTTCCGGCTATTCTCCTCAATTTGAAGACGAATTACCAGGTCTTCTAGCCCCATGTCCTTGCGCTTATGCTTGAGATAGTTCTTGAAGTCCTTCCAAGCTGGTGGTAATTTCTCAATGATTGATGCCACCTTGAATGATTCATTCATGATCATCCATTCAGTAGTTAATCCATGTAGGATCAACTGAAACTCAACTACTTGACTAGACACAGTCTTTGTGTCAACCATCTTGTAGTCAAGGTACTTGCCGACTACAAATTTCTTTGAACCGGCATCCTCAATTTTGTACTTTCGCTCTAAAGTGTTTCATAACTCTTTGGCCGTCTCAACGAGACAGTACACACTGCAGAGGGCATCATCCAACCCATTTAACATGTAATTTCTATACAAGAAATTACCATGATCCCATGCCTCTTTGGCAACCCGTCTTGATGGTCGGGGTCATCAACTGGTATAGCAGAGGGGTCCTCTTTCAAGAACCTCTGCAATGGTCAGGTAAAACAGCATCTTTTACTGCCACCTCTTAAAGTCCACCCCGTGAACTTTGCAAGTTTCTCACCATGTGTCGGGTAAGTCAGAGTAGAAGAAGATGCAACATTCTGATTAGTTGTATCTTGGGTTTGACTGTGAATAGGCCCAGAAGATTGGGAGGTATCATTTTCAATAGCCATTTTTCAAGAAAATAAAATTAAAATTCTTCTTACGATTGTTAGTAAAAATAGTTCTAAAAAATTTAGAAATAATTCAAAATAAATTATTTCTTGAAAATGGAAAATAGAAGGAGATGAAGATGAAGAGATGGAAAATAAAGATAAATAAAATAATGAACCGGGAGGAAAGTCGAGTCTTGTGAAACACAATCTCCATAAGGAGAATTTGTCCCGCACTGGTGCTAATTAATTAACGGTAATCCTCTCGTAAGATAAAACAATTTTTCGACTATTGATGGAAACACTTCAAATCAATAGACATGCGAACAAATGGTATTTGGAATTTCTTAACTTTGAAGGAGAAAGAATTCTTCAATATGCTTTAACTAACGAATTTCTCTAATGCTTGGTTGATGGAATGAATCAAGCTGTCATTCTGAGGGGCTATTTATAGTTTCTGAAGAGGCAGGGGTGCCTTTTGGGAATAGTTATAATTGCACCAGGTGCGATCTCCACCGTTGGATCAGATTGTCAAAAGTTTAAGGCTCTATAGCTCCCAGCGACCGAAGTGCAAAGTGCGCCCTAAATTGCCCATTCCGCCCTTCGCGGGTCTTGTGTAAATTTGGAGCTAGTCCAAAATTGGCACTTTTGGACTACTAGTTGCATGGAGCTAGTCCAAAATTGGCACTTTTGGACTACTAGTTGCATGGATGACCCAATGATCCACTTAATTGGCCCAAGGAGGAAACAACTTGATGACTCCTCCTTTGATGCTCACATTAATATGGTGTCTTTAATTCCCCTTTCTTAGCAATGTGGGTTATTACTTTACATTACCCATTTGCTTTTCAACTATTAGTTTAAGTTGCTAACTTTAGTCAATAATTTTTCATTCACCTAAAATTGGTTTTGAGATAATAAATATACCACGTTAATCTACTCCGAACATAGATTAACTAGTACCCCCTACCCGTGCCAATGGCAGGGTGACATTACGACATAAATAAAGTGTGGTTGAGATCATGATCCTAAAAATGCAGAATATCTAGTATCTATCATCACACTGTACATAATCAAATAACAAAAAAAGGGGGCAAATCTACTAAACTCTTAAAATTTCTATTTGATTGCAAGAACAACAATATTGATGATCCCTTACATACATAATAGTTCATGATTTCAATTGAAAAATTTCATAATAAATTTGTCTCTTAGATATTTGACACCGAAAGAAAAAATAGAAAGTAAAAAATCACCTTCCACAATATCGCCAAAATAAGATTGACAAAATACAATTTTATTATTATAACCAAAAAGAAAATTATAAAAAAGTATGATTTCAATATAACTATCCAAATTACATAATTCCAAACCCACCTACTTTCCTCTTTCCCCTCAGCCCCTCTCACCTCACCCTCTTTCATGTAACCTCAAATCCGCTCACTATCCTTTAAGTTGCATTTTTTCAAATTTTCAAGACTACTATAGAGAAACTATGAACTAAAATAGTACATTATCGAAAATAAAATCTTGATCAAGCAGCAATTATTTTAAGTACCTGCAATAACAAAGCTAAGTACAAACATGGAAAAAATTGCAAATATTTCTGAATAACAATAGCAAGCTCACCTTATAAGATATCTCCCCAAACTTCTCGACATTTTCAAGAAAGTCTGGCTTGATGAATCAAAGTCCTTGTTCTAAAGCTGAAGTATGTGTTACATGGTGTATGAAAAGATCGCATACGGTCGTCAATGCGATTGAGTTGGTGTCCCATGACTGAAAAGAAAACTCTTATTAGCTAATATCATAACATTATGCAAATTTTGTGCACTAAATTTGATTATACTTACAAAAGTTTTCAGAGTTGAAGAAGAACCAAATTAGTGCCCTCGTCAAGCTGTTTCATCAACCACTTCCCAATCCCTTCCCTCTTCCATTCAAAACCCTAACTCCAACTATTACTTTGTAACCCACCCAAACCTACGCTTTTTTATGTAAACTTCATTCACTCACTCTTCTATTCATTTTTAACCTAAAAACGACTGCAATGGTTGTGTAGTATTCTCTTTTTCTCAAGTTTGTTTGTTCGTGTATCTGTAGGTTTTTTATATAAATATGTCTAGAGGGATTTACCTTTGTTCTTGGCTCTCTAAGCTGTTGTATTCTTGGTTATGTTTCCCTCTTGTTCTTTTCTTTTTATTTTACAACAATGACACAGAAACTTACATCCTCCCATGAGGATTTTTCCATTCAAAGATATACTATCAATATGATACATCCAGGAGGTCCGATGAAGGTTAAATATCTGCTGGATTGTGCAACAATAAGTTAAGGATCTGAAGTCACACAATTTTATAAACCTAGTTATGAGTAGAAAACTATAGAAGCAATCAAATCAACTTAATTTAGTTTTAACCTAAGCAAATTACATGATTTGGCAAAACATAGAGACACACATGAATTAAATAGTTCGCATATAATGATTTTGAAGAAAACACCGATTCAAATATAAGCACATGTACAAAGAAAGATTAAATATGTAACATAAAAATGATACTGAATATGAAATGATGCCCATCATGCAAATAAACATGAGAATGAACTCAAAATTGAAGCCCAATCGTACAAATAAACTTAAGAATAAAATCAAAATTCAAAATAAAAAATAGACATTGAAAAAGGGCACCTGATGAGAGAAAAAATTAAAGTCTTTCAATTCTACAAAAACATGGTTTCATACCCTAGTCGTCTACGAATTCCAATTCCGACTCTGATGCTAGCTAAAAAGATGGCTTTAGAATTTGCTCAGCAAATTCGATAATTCATTACGCAAAATCGCGGATCTCATTGCTATGATCTTTCACTCAGCATGCTATAATGGTTGTCGGTGAAATTGTTTGCCTGAGAAGAGAGGGAGACAGGAGAGTGACTGGGTAGAGAGCTGCGTCCGAAAGAGGTGATTGTTTCACCATTATATCACTTTGACTTTGGTCAACTCAATCGAATTTTGACCGTAATTTTATGAAATTTAGATTTTTTTTTATGTAATTATAAAAATTGTTATTGTTTCACCATTAGAAATACTATCAATAACAATTTTTAGAATTTCATGGAAATATCTATATTTTTCTATAAAATTATTCATATTTTTTTTAAAAAAAAATATGTCAAAATTTGATTGAGTTGATTCTGTGAAATAAAGGGAGCGATCAGATCTATCCATTTACATTTGAATTTAAAATCTTGGTACATGCCAATTTCCAAATAATAGTTATGTATACTATTACTACATTATTATACTCCCGTCCTGTCCCACGTGAATGAAAATTTTTAGTCAAATTGATGTAACTTTGATCAATAATTTAAATAAAAAATAGTGATTCTAATAAAAATTTAATTTTTTATTATAACACAATTAATAATATTTTCAATAATTATATTTAGATTTTTATAAGAATTATTATTTTCTATTTAAATTAATAGTTAAAATTATTTCAATTCGACTAAAAGTCTCGTGATGGAGGGAGTATGTATTGAAATACAAACCGTCAATCTACATCCGTATGATCAAACAAATTGAAAAGAAATCCAACGATTGAAAATAAAAAAAAAAGTTAAAACTGATTAATAATAGCCCTAGGATCGTAGCAGTTATGGACTGAGCATTATTGTAAATTAGATTTTTGGAGCATAGGTATTTTTTATCCAGATTTAATCCTAGCCGTTCTTTGTCTTTTGTGAAATTGAATCCTAGCCACTCTTTGTGTGGTGGTTATTCTTGAGGTGTATTGTAATATAGATAATTTGCAACTTAAATTCATTTTCCATAAAATGAAACTCTTGGAATTTTGGTCAAAGTTAGGTCAAACTTATTTTCCTACCAGCACATGCCCGTGTCCAAGGCCATGTGAGATTTTTATTATTATTTTTTTTCATATAAAAAAAAAGAAAGACAAGTATGTCGTACGACATACTAAGTTGTGAGGGCAAAATGGGAAAGGGACAAAATAGTGAGGGTAAAATGGTAATTTCCGCGCGTGAAACTGTTCATTCTACTGTAAGTGAGTGGAGCTCTCATTTATACTATAGATACCAATTTCCAACACTTCGTTCCTACGCATCCGTCCCAGCCAACTCTTTCGGACCTTTTCTCCCTCCCCAGCCGCATCTCTTCCTCCACTCCATTTTGTTTCAGATCTAGATCCCCCTCTCCAGATCCAGATCCAAATTAGATACCCTCCATTATTTCCAACACTTATCCATCTTTGTCGCCCCTTTCTTCTCTTCCCCGGCCTCTCTTCCATTTTGCTCTCTTCTCATTTTTCCTTTCAAAATCACTAGATTCGTCTGTGTTTGTATATGTGTGTTTATATGTGTGTCTGTGCGTAAGTCTGTGTGTTTGAAATGCTTTTTGTTTGTGTTTGTGGTCTGGTTGATATATTTTGTGTTTGGTGATATTGGTGTTTGATTGTTATATTTTGTGGTGTTTGTGATTTTGACTTGGAAATTGAGTATTTAGGTGGTGTTTCTAAATTTAAAATCAGACTTGATGACGCCAAGCTTTTTAGGGTCAGAAGCGGTTCTAGGATATCTGGCAAGATATTTTTGGTTGTTTGATGTACCTATAAAACAACACAAAGGAAGCACCGTTAAGGTCAAAGTTGGATGTTACTCCAACTCAGGCCCTCGGGTGTGAGAGTAAGGATACTGAGTAAAGAAGGCTTTGAATACCTTGAGTGTGTGTGAGTGTTTAGGGTTTTAGAATAATATGGCTTACTCAATATATTTGGAACTTACCTTGCCCAAGGGGACAAAGGTCTTCTATTTATAGGCAATGGAGAGGTGCTTGTTGATGTAAGCAATGAGATCAGCCCTAGAGGGAACTTTGGTATTTGACCGCCTACACGTGTCCGCAGCTAATTGGCCCTGTCAGGGAGGGAACATTGACTGTAAAGGGGGCATGGCTGAAAGGGACATGAGCCGTGTATATGGCTTGGCGCATTAAATAAAATAGTAGGCGCCTGTCTGAGCCGCATTGAATGCGTGATGGGGGAGCCGGCAACTTGCCTGTCAGAGCCAGTAAGCTAACTTGCTCAGTAAGGCTTGACACTAACCGGGAGGCAGGTGAGATAACTGGGAGGGAGGTATGAGCTCGCGGTCAACATCTTGGACGCGGTCAAAGGTATTTGACGCGGGCACGGATGGAGCAGTCATACCTCCTGCGGGCACCAATCCAGCGGTGAGGATCCCTCCGGTCCTGAGAAAGATGATGCGGGGAGGAACGCGGTCTTGACCTCAGGGGTCTATCTGTCCGCGATCTTAACTCCAGCGGTCTAGGCAATGCCACGTCACCGGTTCCTTGGACCAGACCGAGCGTGGGCCCGGTCCAGCAGGTACGGGCTCATCAATGGCCCCTAGCTCCAAGTGTGATTATTTATGGTCTGAGCGAGGAGCTACTAGTTAAGCTCGGTTCACCCAAATCGCTCCTCGAGCGGGCACCAGTGTTAGCGCTTTTTGTTGGTTGCTGCTCTGCCTCCCATGCATATAGGCACGTTCGGGAGGCACGGATGGGAGACATGTGGCCCCTTGAATGCTCTGCCTCCCGATTGGCAAGTGGGCCCCTGGGCATATGAAAAGACAGTGCGTGACACGTACGGAGGGTACTTGTCAGCCATCCAAGAGGCGCCATAAATGCCAACTGGGGAATTTTTCGAATTTTCAAACGTTTGGAGGCGGTTCTGGGTTCGAGGAACGGTTTGTGGGCTATTTAATACGGGTCAAACGGGTTTAACCCGTATTGGTAGGCCTTATAAATACCAAACCCTTCTTCCTCAAACCCTTTTACCACCCTCAAGCCTTCAACTGCTTTTAGAGAGAGAAATTTCTGCCGCGTACTTGCGTTTCTTTGCTTTGAATCCACCTTCGATCCTTTCCTTCGTAAGTAATTTTGATTTTTCTTCTTCTTCATCATCTCTTTCTACTTTTATGGGTTTCAAAATGACTACCCGTGAATTTGGACCCCTCCGTCCCTTAGAGTTAGGAGATGGGAGCACTCCAGATACCTTTGCCGTCTGTAAACGGACAGGGGGGATATTTAGGAAGGTAGCTCATGGTTGGCTTAGGTTATCCATGGAGTGCTTCCAATATTTTTGTGAAAAATCCCAATGGAGGCCCTTTGTCCCACCCCGGTTGTGGGAGGCCAAGAACAAAATGATTAAAAGGAACGGTGAAGTTTTGGTTTTGGGGGATACAAGTAGGCTAAGAAATTTTGTGATGGGGGTTTTGTGCAAGTTTTCCCGCGAGAGAGATTCGTCTTTGAACACCGTAGAACTAGTGAGGAGAGCGATTCGTGTCCCTGACGTAATAGTTGACTGGGAAAAGTGTGAACTGATGGATCCCAATCAAGTTAATGAGGTGCGGGCACAGGACTCCGAGGATCTGTCTGATGCCTTGGATGTTCTCCCCCTGAGGACAATTTTTCCTGATGTTGTTCTCGGGGCCCCTAGTGTGACCGTGGTCGATGTTAGTAGCAGTGAGGAGCTTGATCCTCACAATTTTGAGGTGACTGGAGGCGGGGAGAATGAACCTGAGGTGACCCACTCAAGGGGTTCCTCTACTGGTCTCTTTGGCTCCGTGAGCTCGGAGACCGAGGAGAATGACAGCGAGAAGGGAGATCAAATGGCTGCGGGCACCGCCCAGAAGGCAACAGAAATTGTTGACGCCTTCGAGGAGGATTTCGGGGAGGTGGCCCCTGCCCGAGGTAGGGGCAAGCGACCAGCTGTTGAGGCAAATCCTGGCCGAGGCCGCAAGAGAAAAGCCAAGGAAGTGGCTACCATTCACTGGGAGAAGGAGATATAGACCCTTTACAACGTTGATCCCAAAGCCTTCCGTGTCCTCACCCTTGGGCACGTGTAGATAAAGGATAAGGAAAAACTGTGGCCAGAAACCATAGCAGATGTCCGCGAGGATAATAGGGCCTGCATTTTTTATGGGGCTCAATTTGAGAATGGCCTGAGACTTCCCCTGGACCCCTTCATTTACTTCTTCCTTTGCTTCAACAATTGTCTTCCTATGCACCTGACTCCAAATGCCGTTAGGGCCTTGGTCTCCTTTATAACCGTTTGTAGGGTCCCGGGCTACAAACCCACCCTTTATGGGCTTTATGCCTATTATCAGAACCAGATCAGCCATGGCAACCTGAGCCTGAAGGCTAAGAACTATTCTGCTCGGACCTTCTCTCCTCCCTCCAATAAATTTGACCAATGGAACCAGAGGGATATCTTCGTCATAGAGTCTAGGTTTGGCTGGCCTTTCCCTAAACCTTCCAGTCCTGTCCCGATGAAGGTGTCCATCTATAAGTACCCAAATCTGGTTCATGCCTTCCGGAAAAGTTTCCCGGTAATTCCCCGGACTTTACTAGAGTTCCGAAACAATTCCGGAACTGTTCCAAACCACCTAAGGGCTGAAGGGACTGCTTGAAGATTAAGAAACACGTTTTTCTTAATACCAAAAACCTTCTAGAATTGCCACCTTGCATGATTCTAGAAACATGCTGAGTCACACAGGATAATGCCGCACGGCTGCATTAGCCAAGGACCTCTAGCCGCACGGCCTCATTAGCCTTATCCAGACTGCCTATAAATAGAGCCCTCCTCTACCCATTTAACAACAACACAATCAGAGAATTACCAGCATAAAAACTCTCTAAATACTCCACGAAGATCAGGAAGTTGAAGGTGCCAAGAAGCCACCCCCTCCTCCTTGAAGCCTCCAAAAGTTGGTCCCTCCGCTAGGCAAAACCCCAAGAAGAAGATGTCACCACCATTGGTAACCTCTCACTCCCTTACCTTGCATTATACTTGCTCTATGTGATTTAATTTCTCATTTCATTCATATATTGGCATTATCTTGCTTGGGATTTGGCATTTATCATTAAAGATCCTATCTTTATCATACCCCCTTCCCCCTTTTGCGTCCTTTGTATGAAATAAGCATCATTTGCTATTAAAAATGTAATCTTTATGTTAAAGGTGCATCCTTTGCACCTAAAAGCCCCCATTTTACATTCAAAATGCATCCTTTGCACATAAAAATCATGCCTTTACCATAAAAATGCATCATTTGCATAAAAATTATGTCTTTATATAAAAATGCATCCTTTGCAAATCAAATGCATCCTTTGCAACCCAAAAATGTCATCTTTTCACTAAAAATGTCATTTTTACATGCATTCCCCCATGTCCCCATTAGCAACCTTCGGAACAACCTTCGGAACGGACCGGTGTAAAGATCCTATCTTTACATCGTTTTTTCCACTAAAGGTGCCACAATCTCTTTAGAAAGGGATAAACCTTGAACCTATATCTCCGATTATCACTTAAGACGAGCATGAAGCATCCATATAAGCTCAATCGTCTTAAGGTGTAGGATTGATGGGCTAAGGTCACTCCTTTCCTAAAGAACTTCATTTTGGACTATAAAAGAGAGTCTTTCTCTCGATCACGCAAGTCCCGAGGTTAAAAAAAGCGATGATCACAAGTCCAAGATGAGGACGGGATCAAAATCCCGAATACATAAAATCCAAGAAATCCCGAGCGACAACCAATAAATGGTTTGTACGTCCGAAAGACAACTTGGGACATTCCCCCCCTCTTTTCAAACACATGCACACAAGAAAGCACGCAAGCAAGCAAGATAAACGGAATCTAGGGAGACTTGCTACGGCAAGGCACCTTGGGTGAACGACGATCCGTTCTTCCCAAGGGGTAACTTAACCTCCGAACCCATAAAAACCTTTTTTTCAATGTTTTGAGGAAATCAAAATGGCGTGGCGACTCCGTCTTTTCAAATTAAACCGGATGTTTTCAAACTCGCGTGAATCCGATCTAAAAAACACAAAATTTAGAATTTGGGCACACATTCATAGTTTGGCGACTCCGCTGGGGAAACCCCCAAAGAGAAAAGCTTTCATTTTCAAAATAAACGATACCCGGTATATAGGTGGAAACCACTAACCTTCCTGTATCGCTCCCTAACCCGGGGCTTGGGATAAACGGTGGTTTAACAATCCCACGTACCGGTATCACTTTTCGAAAAAAAAATAAAAGAAAGCTTTTCCCTTTGAGCGGGTTAGACTCCCATCGCGGATTCCGTTTATCTTGCTTGCTTTCTTTGCCTTGCATTGCATCATTTGCATCTTGGGAATTGTGCATACTTTGAACAGGAAGCCTTCTCAAGGCTAAAAAGGTGCCTAAAATATTCGGGAAACAACCTGAAATAGCAAAGGAGTGGAACCTGGAAAATTGATCCATGCAGTCGTACGGCTCAATCCTCGGATTCTGACCGGGCGGCCTCAGTGGCAATTCCACCAGGAAAAATTGAGGTTAATCTGGCAGCCTTGGCAGCTTGGGGCTATTCAGTTCCAAGACTGACTGGGGCTCCCAGAAAATTTACGTGCCTTAACTGTTGCATTTTCCCCCGTCCCGAAAATCATTCCTTTAAAACACATTTATGAAAATCTCTGTTTTAACTCAAAAAGGAACATTTTTAGGAGACCGCACACTACGCGCACCTTATATATCCTGTACACTTTGCACGCACGTCCCTTTAAACCCGGGGTGGTTTTTCAGCTGCAGTCACGGACAGCCTTACGATGCTCTCGGGCGCGCACGGAATCACCCCAAACTCCCCATGGCAGCCAGTGTCGACCAATGCACAGTCCGTGTCACACGTTTCAAAAAACCGTGACTTTTTTGGTTGGTTTTTGGTCTAGTCCGTGTCATATAGCCCAGTTGCATATCCCCGTAAAGGTCAAGCCTTAGTTCATAACGGAAGTCAAGATCTTTCGCTCAAGCGAAACTCTGCCGAAATTCCGACAAGAAAAAAAATCGGTAGAATCTTGACTCCGACATTGACTTTGACCTTGACCCACACGGAATGCGTAAGAATCGAGACCGAATCCTTGCCAAGAAAATCCAAAAGATCTTTCACTCAAGCGAAGCTCTGCCAAAATTCCGACAAGGAAAAATTGGCAAGATCTTAACCTGGCATTGACTTCGATTTTTACTCACGCACGGCGTATGCAACGAAGTTCAATGTGACACTGTGTCATCTGGATTTTACCACCCGACCCATGCCTATTATCTTCTCGGACATTACCGAAAAGTCAAAACGTCAATCGCGCAAGCGAAATTCTGCCAAAATTCTGTTAAGGCTGAAAGACGAGACTTTCCCGGTATTGCCTTGACTATAATTCGCATCGCTCGTGCGTTAAAAGTTCCTATGACCCGCTAGACCCATTAGGAGCGTTCTTTTCTCTCGGTCGATGGGATCCGCGTGCCCTATAGGACCCTCGCCCGGGGCTGTCCACCCTGGGAGGTCGAAATACAGGTGGAATACGAGGGGCTTATAGACGTAGTGACGGAACCCACTGATCTAGGATCTAGAGTAGTTGCGAAAAAGAAGGGCAGAACCCCTTTTCCAACCAAATAGAAATTAATAAAAGACACTGTTTTAAGTAAACTGGAAGATTCTTAATCTGCATATTGCTTGAGCCTTCAGCCTAAACACCTACCCCGAGTCTAAACCTCTCCTATCCCTTTCCCGCAGCGAGAAAGAAGTGGGTGAGAACACCGGGTCAGCGACTTGTTAGCGCAGAATTCTCAGACAGGTTCGCGGAATCCTCGAGAGAGTCGAATGGCCAATTTGACGAGAGAAAGATCGGTTTGGGTAACCAGATGACTAGGGAAGAAGAGCTAGCCCATAACTAATTCCCTCCTCCAGTCACATATAATCCTTTACCAAAGACTGTCCCTTTTCAGTCCTTCCCAATGTCTCAAGCCATCAAGGTCCCGACACCCTCTCCCCCTCATATAAGACCCAGCTTTGTTCCCTACCAACAGAGAACAAACGCTACAGCTATTCCCGTAACGCAGCCTCTGCATTACCCCATGGGACTCTTTCCTTCCCCTCAACCTGAGCCAAATGTCCCTACGTTGGAATTCCAGTACCAGCCAGACCTTTCTAACTTTGTCAACGCCTGTGAATTTGCCTATCTCCCAGACAGCGGCAGTGAAGAGTCAGTCGGAAATGAGAACAGGAACGGGTGGATTTACAATGATGACGACAGTTCAGTAGAAGGAATGAACCAGGAGTCGACGGAAGTGAAACCCAGAGGGCAAGATGAAGTAGAAAACCACAGACCTGGAATAGGAGATGGAATCACTTCAAAGTGTATCTGTAGCCTGTGTGAAGGTTCGGAAGAGGAAAAGGATGAGGCAGCGTATGAATTCTACATCCTAGAATTCAATACCCCTTACAAAGACTTGGTCGGTGAATGGAGGAACTTGATTGAAGCTTTAGCTGAAAGAGGGAAGTGGGCTCCGCCCGCCGATCTAGAACATGTAAGCGTCGTTGAAGCTAAACCCCCGTCAGGAAGAGTAGACTCCATTGCAGTGCTGAGAATCACCCCTGAGACCTTGTCTGAAGAAGAGTGTATGGATGCCCTGGAAAGAGTCCTAAAGTTTGAAGCGACCCCGGTCCCCTTTATATCTTATGATGACAACGATGTTTTCTTGGTAATTCCCAAGTCAGAGGAAGGGTCCAAGATACCTCTGATATGGCGCCAAGTATCCCGACCTGCTTTTGCCCTCATTGGTCATCAGAGTCAAGATGAGAGTTCTCACGAGAGTTACTGTAGTGATACCGAGGAAGACACAGTCGAAGTGCCAGAAGGAACAGTAGAGGAGTGGTTAGCCCAGAAGCCGAAAAGCCCAGAAAACCTTCCCGACAGTAAAGAACAGGAACCCGCCATGAGGTTTGACCCCGCAAAAATCCTTCTCGATGATGGTATTTCCCACTTCAGAAAATGCTTGGCCAATGTCAAAGATGCCGTCAGAAAGCTAACCCCTAGAGAAAGGAGGGACATGCTTGACAGTGATGAGGAATGTGATCCCACTCTGTTGAAAAAGTTGCTAGGTCCGGATGAGGAAGCCATTCACCAGACTCCAAACTCTGAAGGTGATAATTCATGTTGCATGCTGACCTTGAAAAGCTTGAACGAAACTGTGAAGGCTTTAAATGAGGAAGGTGGAGTTGAAACCAGCCGACTGTTAAGCCAATTAAGGAGTCAGAACTCAGAAAAAGTCAGAAAGCCAGTAACCTGGAATCAGATTCGGGAAGCCGCCTATGCCTCCGGTAGTGCGGTTAATCGGATTAATCAGCCAGAGTTGGCCATACGCCAGCCAAGAGCCCGCCTCTCACTTTGAAAGAGCCGACGTAATCCTCCAGTAGGAATGATGATCCGTAGAAATCTAATGTCTATGTGATGACTCGGTCTCGGACAAATGAGTATTGAATGCCTAAGGGTGATAAAAGAAATGCCGTCTCCGAGCCGAAAACAGACAAAAGACCCTATAAGCCGAAGCGTAAAAGCCGACTCGACAAGGAGGATCCAAGGCCGACTCGGTTGAAGTGTACTCGTGCCAATATCTCTTTGTGGTCCTTGTTAACCTCTTCGTACCCTCATAAGTCGAAGCTAGAAGAAAGTTTGGCCAAGACCATGGTGCCCATAGATGTCACCCCGCATGAGGTCGTCCGGATGATTGGAAGTATCCACTACGGAAACATCATTACCTTCACCGACTTGGACCTCGCCAAAGTATGGGGCTAGTCATAACGAACCCCTTTACATCACGCCGGTTGGAAGAACGTCGGTTGCCACGGGTATTAGTTGATGGAGGGTCCACAATGAACGTCCCCGCCAAAGAAAATGATGGACTTATTGGATTTGAAGCCAACGGATTTGAAGCCTTCTAGTCAGACTATTAAGGCCTACGACTCCACTGCACGATCAGTTTTGGGGATTGCTACTCTCAAGTTGTGGTTCAGAAAAAAGGTCATGGATGTTGACTTCCAAGTAATTGACAATCCGATCTCGTTTACTGCTCTGCTGGGACGCCCTTGGATTCACCAGATAAATGGGGTAGCCTCTACTTTGCACCAGTGCATCAAATTTCAGTCTAGCGATGGTACTATCACCACTATTTACGGAGACAGTGTCACGGTGGAAGGAACCAGCACTGGAGGTATCCCGATATTGGAAATTAAGCATGATGATGAAGGGTTTGCCTTGACCGGATTCTCTGTAGCTTCTTCCAAAGCACAAGTGTGTTGCACTGACCTCACTACTACCTCCGATAAAATTCCTCCAGCTATGAGAATGATGAGAAAAATGGGTTATCTTCCGGGGCTTAGATTGGGCAAAAGACTGCAGGGTCGAAATACCATCATTGATGTAAAGGAACATACTACCAGATATGGCTTGGGATACAAACCGAACTCTCGGGATGGCAGAAAAGCTAAAGGCACAGTTCCAGGAAAACAAAGTGCAGGGGTCCAGCTCTATCCCTACAGTTTATCCCTGACCCATTACTTCACAAAAGGCGGGACACAATATAGTGAGAGCAATCACGGATCTCCTTGAAGAAAACCCTTACGGAAAACCTTGAGAAAGTTAGGGAAAACCAAGAAATCTCGTTCGAAGGATGTTCCTTGACTTGCCGACATTCCCGGGGCTACCACTACCGTTCGTAACGAGTATGTCTTCAAAGAAAATTCAGACAGTGTCAAGGAGTCAGCATTCGGGGTAATGGATTTCTCCGCCTTTGAGTTAGCTCTTCCGAAGATCAGCCAGATAGAAGCTGCCAGTAGTGAAGACAGTGAGTGGGGCTTGCAGAAGTTGTTTGATGAAGAAGCACAGATCCCAGATTTGATCAACTTCAGCTCAGATGATGAGGTAGTTGCCGTAATTGGAGATGGTGGTAAAGATCCTTTTGATCCCCGCACTTTGGTGACTAAGACAGAGATGCCGTTGAAGAATTGGGAGACATTCTCTGGACCGATAGCGCCCGACAAAGAAATGATCATGGAGCTTGGATTGGTACCACGTCCTTCTCACCAGTCGTGTCAAACACCATGTTGTCCATACAGCTGAGTCGGGAATCTTTGAATTCCGCCTTCCGAGTCATCCGAAGGCCTCACGCCCGAGGATTATGAATATGTAATCGATGTCATCTTTCCTCTTGCTTTGAATGAAATGACAGATCTTTCTGATTATCCCCTTATTGCCAACTTAACAAATGATAAATTAACTCAAAACTTAACAACAGTTAATAATGAATCATTTTAACAAGATGCAAACACACTAAACGAACAATACATTAAAGAAATCTTTAAGCAGTTACGTAAAAGAGGAAAACCGGGCCCAAGCCGCCGAGGAGGTTTTGACAAGTGTTAACTTGGGTACCGTCGAGGAACCTAAAGAGACACAGATTGGAAGCTTCTTCCAGGGGGTTGAACGGGACAGACCGGTTAATCTGCTCGGAGAATACATGGACGTCTTTGCATGGTCGTACAAGGATATGCCGGGCTAGACAAGTTCAATAGTGGAGCACAGAATCCCTCTAGCACCGATGCTAAGCCGCAAAGCGTAAACCGAGAAAAATCAAGCCAGAGTGGTCTCTACAGGTCAAAGAAGAAATTGAGAAGCTACTGCGGGTAGGATTCATCGAGTCATCAAATATCCGACATGGTTGTCCAATATTGTGACCGTAACCTAGGCCAATGGGAAGGTGCGTCGTGTAGATTTCCGGGATCGAATAAGGCCGGCCCCAAAGACGATTACCCCTTGCCAAACATAGACATCCTGGTGGACTCCACCGCCAACTACGAAGTCAAATCCTTCGTTGACGGCTTTGCAGGCTACAACCGCATCAAGATGGCCGAAGAAGACCAAGAAAAGACAGCCTTCACCACACCGTGGGGAACTTACTGCTATACAGTATTGCCATTTGGGCTCAAGAATGTCGGGCTACTTATCAAAGGGCAGCGACCGCGCTTTTTCATGACATGATCCACAAGGAGATTGAGGTCTACGTCGACGACATGATAATCCACTCCAAAGGCGAGATGGGCAGCACTTTGTTGACCTGCGAAAGTTCTTTGAGAGGCTGAGACAACATTCCATGAGACTAAACCCTGCTAAATGCACCTTCGGAGTGACAAGGGGAAAAGTGCTTGGGTATATGGTCACGGAGCGAGGTATCGAAGTCGACCCCCGAAAGATCAAAGCCATTATGGACATGAGGCCACCTCAAACCTGCATTTAAGTCAAAAGTTTTATGGGCAACCGCAAAGTACATCACCGTTTCGTCAACCAATTGACCACTATGTGCGAGCCCATCTTCAAGCTCATGAAGAAGAATGTAGATACAGAGTGGACCGAAGAATGCTAGGCCTTTGACCAGATCAAAGCATACTTAGTACATCCTCTAGGACTATGCCCCCCACATAGACAGAAACCTCTTCTGCTCTATCTCACTGTCACTGATACGGCAGTTGGGGCTATGCTTGCTCAGGAGAAGAAAGACTCTCGGGTAGAAAATGCCATTTACTTTGTCAGCCGGAAGCTACAGGGAAGTGAGCTCAATTACTCAGCATGTGAAAAGACTTGTGCAGGACTGGTCTGGGTAGTCGGCAAGTTGAAGCATTATATGCAAGCCCACCCTGTGAATTTGGTCTCAAAAATGGACCCCATCAAGTACATCTTTGATAAACCTTCCCTTTCGATGCGTCTAGAAAAGTGGTCCTTCTTCTTAGCAGAGTACGACATCAACTACGTGACCAGAAAGGCCATCAAGGGTCAAGCATTGTCAGACCATCTGGCGAACTTCCCCAGTAATGAGGACCGTGGGCCTGAACCCCAATTCCCAGATGAAGGGATCTTCGCAGTCGAGCCTGAAAGCCGATGGCAGCTATTCTTTGATGGAGCTGCTAACAAAAGAGGAAATGGCGTAGGGATGCTACTGGTCGATCCGAAAGATGAGCACACTCCCATAGCCCTTAAGTTGAACTTCCCTGCCACGAACAATGTTGCCGAGTACGAAGCCTGCATTGCTGGTTTAGAAGCTTCCCTAGAGAGGAATGTCAAGGAGCTCGAAGTTTATGGAGACTCAGCCCTGATCATCAACCATGTCTCCAACAAATGGAAGACTGTGGACCCTAATCTTCAGCGGTATCATGCCCATATGGAGGAGTTGACTGGATAGTTCAGAGAAGTGACTTTCCACTACTTGCCAAGGGAAAAGAACAGATTCGCAGATGCCCTAGCTACTCTAGCCTCACTGGTAGAGATCCCCGAGGGAAAAGCCATAAAACCCTTTAGAATGGGTAGAAGAGAAGCCCCGACCTTCTGTTGTGAAGTAGACTTGGGACCTGAGCCTATCAAGGAACCCTGGTACAATCAAATTTACCAGTTCCTCAAAGATGGAGAGTCAGCTTTCAGAGACGAAGAAGGTAGACCAAAAGAAGGTGTCAAAGCCAAGAGCTTGCAAGCCCTGAAAAGGTTGGCCTCCCATTATGTCATTCTAGGAGGCAACCTGTACAAGAAGCGGTACCAAGGACCACTCCTCTTATGCGTCACTCAAGAAAGGGCCAAAGAGTTGATGACCGAAGTCCACAATGGTCCCTGCGGTCCTCATATGAATGCTAGAGCCCTGATGCAAGTGATCCTCAAAATGGGTTACTACTGGATTTCCATGGAGACAGATTGTGTCCAGCATGTCCGAGCGTGCGACAAATGTCAACGGTTTGCCAACCTCAATCATCTCCTGCCTCATGACCTGTACTGTATGACGACTCCTTGGCCACTTGCAACTTGGGGTATTGACATGTTAGGGAAGATAGCCCCGGCAGGAAGCAATGGGCATGAATTCATGTTAGTAGCAGTCGACTACTTCACCAAGTGGGTAGAGGCCAAGTCCTACAAGGTCCTCACTTCCAAGAAGGTGGCCCAGTTTATCAAAGAAAACATAATGTGTAGATACGGGGTGCCCAATGAGATCATTTCTGATAATGGGTCGCACTTTGAAGGAGACTGCGATAGGTTACCGTCGAATTCGAGTCACTCGCCACAAGTCATCCCCATACGCACCTCGGACTAATGGAGCCGTGGAAGCCGCTAATAAGACGCTCGAACGGATCATCCGAAAATGACCACCCGTGGTTGTGATCGGCCCGAAAAGCCGCACCTAGCACTCGGGGCTACGGGACGTCCTGTCGAATAGCTACAGGAGAAACTCCTTTAGCCCTAACTTACGGGATGGAAGCAGTGTTACCAGTGGAGTTGGAAATCCCGTCATTAAGGGTCCTCCTGGAAAACAGTGTCAACGAAGTAGAATGGCTACGTAGCCGACATGATGATTTGGCCCTGCTCGATGAAAGAAGACTAAAGGCCATGGAACACACCCGAGCCAACCAGAGGCGAATGGCCAGAGCATTCGACAAAAAGGTCAAGTCCAGGGACATTAAGGAGGGTGACTTAGTGCTGAAAGTGAAGCCTCCTACCAGAGACAACCCCCTGGGAAAATGGGAACCTGTTTGGATCGGCCCGTATGTGGTGCGAGGAAAGATACTATCGGGAGGAGCCATGAAGCTTGTGACACTGGACGGCAATCCCTTTGTCCACCCAAATAACGGTGATAAGCTCCGAAGATACTATGTCTAAGAAATAAAAAAAAAAAAAAAGAAGAGAAAAAATTCTTAGTGCAAAAAGAGTAATACCCAGCTAGGCTGAAAACCCAAAAAGGGCGGTCTAGGCAAAAAAACAGGGTTGCACATAAAAAAAAAAAGAAGAGAAAAAAATCTTAGTGCAAAAAGAGTAATGCCCAGCTAGGCTGAAAACCCAAAAAGGGCGCTTTAGGCAAAAAGCAGTGGCCGCACATAAAAAAAAAGAGAGAAAGTTCACCAGAATGAACTACGAAGACCTGAGCCCCTTAGTCTTTCTTGTAAAAGGGGAACGTAGGCAGCCATTTATGGTTCGGTCTAAACAATAAAAAGGGCGATTAAGTTTCCATGAAATGCGTCCTAAACAATAATAAAGGATATTCAAGTTTTCATAAAACGGGTCCTACTCAATAAGACATCTGAAATTTCCATGAAATTGTGTCTTGATTAATTTCTAAGATAATATCTCTTGTTCATTACAAGTCAAAAACTCCTTGATGAGTTCAAGCACGGTCTACTCTTGACTCTGCTAACCTGCTACAAAGATCTAAAATACAATAAAAAGCCTAATAAAACTACTGTGTTTGCAAAATGGCAATAAGGGAATCCTAAGAAAAGATCTGTCAGTCGTCATTCGCTGAGTCTTCTTTGGTCTTCTTCCCTTTACCTCGACCTCGTCGAGTTTTCTTTCTCTTCTTCCCTATGATGTCGGTCTCCCTCATTCCGATCTCCGGTATCCTCACTGGAGCCTCCATCAAACCTGTGTCAATAAGTGCCCTCTCAACTCGGGCACGAGTCCGCACTTCCTCCCTCTGAGCCTCAGTCAAGGGAGCGACTTCAGAGAGCCTCTTATATCGAGCCTCCATATCTTTGATAAGGTCACCTGACTGGTTATGGTGACTCGCCTTAGCTTCAATCTCCCTCAGAGTCCTACTCGAGTCACAGTCAGCTCCCAGTAAAGCCTGACGTCTCTCCCCCAAGATGATCTAAGTCGCTCCCATCTCCCTCTCGTACCAGTCCAAGTAGACAGTGGTCAAGATGGTACTCTTCCTGCTCCTAAAGATAGCCTTGGGTGGGAAAGCAGTGTATGTCCAAGCCCTCGAGAAGAATGAGAAGCTGGTTGGATCCCTCATAGCTAATGGCACCACCTCCATGGTACGGATGTCCTCCCACCGCCCAACGGCTCCTGTAAGGCCCCGAACTGCCTGGACACCAAGCAGGGTATGTAGAAGGATGACCAGCAGAACCCTGGAACCCTCACTATATAGGACTCCTGAAATATCCTCTTGGTCTGCAACCTCCAGTGAGGAACCCACCAGCGAATGTCTGAAGTGGATAGCCTAGCCATCATCAGCTCCCAATCATCTTGGCCCTGCTGCCTAGGCAAACCTCTCCGAGAAATCACCCAAGAGAACTGAGTCGGCAAAGCCCCTGGCAAAGCCCCGAGCCTCTCCTGCAGCCATAAAGTCAGCACAGCTGGACTCCCAGACCTCATGAAATGGTCTCCCATAGCCATCCTATCGATGCCATGAAGGGTCTCACCCAAAACCAGTGGGACAATGTCCTTTCCAGCCCTGTAATCTCTGACCATGTCCAAGAGACCGCCATGACAGATCCCCACAGACTCAGTAGTGAACAGAGCCGAGAATGCGCAGAGGATAAAGGCATCCATAGCCACCATGGTCGTAGCCATATCCGGAGACCCAAACCTGCCTGGGATATCAGAAAGGTCAATCCTGTCCGGAGCAATCATCATCCTCTCAGCCTCTCCCAGAGAAATCTGCAGAAAAGATGCCAACTTTGTCGCCACTGGCACGTCTTCGATTGACGGAATCGATATAGCCTCAATTTCGGGACCCCCAATCAAGGCTCGGAAGTCTTCATGCGTTGGGACAATCTCATTGTAAGAAAAGCAGTAAACGTGTCTCCGGACGCCCCAGAACCTTGTTGCCGCTCTCAAAAAGGTCCCAGTTGGGCGGGAGATCCCTCAAATGCCATAAAGACTTGATTTTGAATGAAGAATCAAACAATCCCTTGTGAGATTGAAAGTTGTATCTCACCCAAGACTGAAGATCGAACAGAAAGCGATCCCTTTTCCCCTTTTGCAATTTAGCGGGCTTCTCCATTGTAAAATGATCAAAGATGATGTCTTTAGGTCCAATATGTGCTCTGGGAACAATTGGGACAAGTCTAGGTTGAAAATGAAATGAAATGGCCAAGCCTTGGTTTTATTCTAAAAATAACCAGTCCTGCATGTAACCGTGAGCCGCACGGCTTCATTTGCTCTAGAGACCAGACCGCACGGCTTCATTTGCCTGATGTAAAAGACAATCTGCAGCAACCAAGTTGCTGCCCAAGGGGAGTTTTTCACCCCACTTTTCCAACCAAAACCTGTACAAAAACATGTCCAAAGACCATCCACGCAGTTATATATCATTATATATCATTTTGGCCCAGTTTCAGCCCCAATTCCAAGCAAAAAACTGCCCCGAGGCTCAAGTAATATGCAAATTAATAAAGCATAAAATAGAAAAGTAAATAAAACAGTAGTACATTTTTTTTGCCCCATCGGCGCCCAAATAAAGCAAAAAATAAACAAAATGTGCATAAAACTTGTTCATTGTTTGTTTTTCTTCCTAAGTCAATTCTAGAGACCTCCTAGGCCTCCGATCCTTCCTCTTCCTCGCTACTCAGCTCATAGATGCTAGCCACCCTCATCAAGTCCTCCGTGTCACTCACATCAGAAAGATGGACGTTCTCGTGCTCGTACTCAACCAACTGCTCCAGGATGCTAGCATTGGGTCCTTGCCCCCGAGGAATGGCACTAGAAGAGTACTCTGAGGCTGAAGAGGTGGATGCCGTGCTCCCGATGTGCCTTCTTTTGCGCACGGGCTCCTGCACGTTTGCTGCCGCCTTTGAAGCGCAGGCCAGCTTCCTCAGAAGGGACCGGCACACGTCCTTCCAGCCCCTATTCTGCCTGACCAAGCTGTCATAAGTCCGAGCTGGAACCTGAGAAAAAGAAAAGAAAATCTCAGAAAAATCTCAGAATTGCAAAAAAGCAAAGAAATCTGAAAGAGAAGGGAAAAGACCCTAAAAGTGTACTTACGGTCTTTGTCCGTGGCAGAGTATACTGGGGCTCCCTAGTGTCGGGGACAGGTATCCTAAACCTCCTCGGGACCCCGTTCACTACATAAGAAAGATGAGCAGGAGGGATCGGCGGATCAGAAGGCTCGGCCTCCCCATATCCCTGAGTGACAGCTAGCTTCACTAGCTTCTGTGGTATCCTCAGTCGCTGCTCCACAAACACAGCATAGGGGGTATCCAGATCAAAGTACTCCTCAGCGGCCACGCCGCACGATATCTCTCTATCTCATCCGCCCGCCAATCCTGGCCGCAAAGATCCGTCTTTGGAGGATCATGAGGGGTAATGGCATCCAGTGGAGGGATATGGCCATGCTGCCTAGAAAATCGATCCCCCAGATAGATGACATCACATGTCAGCCCGGTCAACCACCGCCTATGCCTAGTCACCTCCACGGCCTCTCCTAGCAGAATCTCTGGGTACCTCCCCCAAGGATAAAAATCCACTCCATCGTGCCCATCCCTGTTGATAACTGGACTCACCATCTTGTAATCAAAGGTGATCCGGGTTTTCCCGGTGAACTTATCTCTCGCATCTCCCCTCCAGCGGACCATAGCGGGAAAGATGGTAGCATCGCTCTGTTGGTTCCACGGAAAGAACCTGATCACCTCACAAAACCAGACCTGCATGTTCAAAACATCAAAAAAGGTCATTTTCTCTCATGAAAGTCTCAAAGACAGAAAAGTAAAAGAGAGAGAAAAGTGAGACTACCTCAAGAGCAAAGGAGAAACAATCCATGGAGGCAGCCTTATTCCGGCTGTACAGATCCAGGGAGAAGTATAGCTCCGCCAATCCGGCCTCACCCCATGAGACCGTCCCAATCCCATCAACATCCTCCAGAGAGTCGAGGAGGCAAGTCATAGCCAGAGTCCCAGAATTGGCAAAAATGGTGACTGACAGCATCAACCACACAAAGGCTCTAGCAAGCTGGGAAGCAGTCACCTCATTAGCAGCAAACTCCTGCATGCAGTTCTGGACTGCCACCTCGACGTTCCTCGTCTCCATTCCGAGCCCCTTGGGAATAAGCTCAAACCCGACCAAAGCCCTGAACTCCTCCGCAGTAATATGGTTCCTCCAGGTCACAGGCCTCCCGGTGAACTGCAGGCCGGTGATAGCAGTAAAATCTGCAGGAGTCACCGTCAGCTCCCCCCAGCTAAGGTGAAAGCTGTGGGTGGTGTCCCACCAGAACTCCGAGATAGCCTGGACCAAGCCCTTGCTCTTCGAGGTAATGTGAATACCTCTGCCGATAGCCTTAATGAACAGATCCAGGCCAGTAGCCCTCACTAGCTGCTTAGGGTTCGCCCCATCCTTCTCAAAATCGGGCATCCTATGCCATAACCTGACTGCAATCTCGGAAGGTCCCCTAGACTTGTTCTCCTGTAGACAAGCACAGCAAAAGAAACGTATCAGTCCTTCACCTCATTTCAAAAGCATGCATATATTCAAAAGTGCACATGTTTTCAAAAGAAAAGCATCCAATAAAATCTTTCTAGCATCCTTTGCATGGAAAACGTGTTTTTCATCACTTGAAACACATCGTGTCAAGCACATTGCTCTCCTAAGCACAAAATCACAATTTTCAAAATTATTTGCACATAAGCATTAATTTTTTCTCAAAAATGGCATGCATGAATCCTTTTCATCGTCCAAAATCCCGTTTTCTCATCTATGACCTAGTTCTAGCACATGCAAGAACTCCGTCACCTCTTAGACAATTATCCCTCTTACTTTTATTTTCAAAAAAAAGTGGGTCATTCTCATTATTCTTGTCAAATAAATTGCACATGCATGTTCTTTCATCTTCTTAGCCTCATAGGTTAATCATTAATATTTCAAAATCATCATCAAAAATCCTAGGAAAATTCGAGAAATTCCTAAAAACTCGAGTCAAGCCCTAGAACCAATCAAAATCCAATCAAAATCGACGGAATTGAGCAAATTAAGAATGCTTACCCCAACCGATTGAGGATTCGTGGATTTGTGCTCCCTCCTACCCGGGTAAAGCTCCGATGGAGGTGTAAGGAAGTCATACTTCCTCTCCGTACGGACAAGCTCCTTCCTCCTCCTCCGAGCGGCCTCGGAGATGTTCCTCCTCGCTTGCCTTGGCATTGGATTCCCCTCCGGATCCATTCCAAATCAGTAGAGGCAAAGGGAATTGAAGGATTTTGGAAAAATTCTCTCCCTCCTCTCTCTCTTCCTCGGCAGTCTTGGGCGGCAATAATGCCCAGTCCCCGTTCAAATTCTGTTTTAAATAATCTGGAAAAATTAGGCTTCTAGCCGTACGGCTTCTTTTGCCTCCCTCTCATGCCGGGCGGCTTCTTTCGCTCTGAGCAGAAATTACCTCTTTGCCCCTGGACTTTCCACTTGGGCATATAATTCCTGTTATCCTTTAACTAGGATAACATCATTTTCAGAAGATATCCCTTATCTCCTTATGCAAATAGACTTTCTTCCCCAGTCGCCTCCGTTACTTCCGTTATAACGGGATAACGCTAGGTGACAACCTCCGAATTGTCAGAACTCTGAACTTTTGCTACTTCTATCACGAATAGAGAAGTACGCTCAAGTTCTCCAAACTTAAGCTACCTCTATCACAGATTGAGAAGTACGCTCAAGTTCCCTAACTTTAGCTACCTCTATCACAGATAGTGAAGTACGCTCAAGTTCTCCTAACTTTAGCTACCTCTATCACAGATAGTGAAGTACGCTCAAGTTCTCCTAACTTTAAACAGATAGTGAAGTACGCTCAAGTTCTCCAAACTTTAGCTACCTCTATCACGAATAGAGAAGTACGCTCAAGTTCTCCAAACTTTAGCTACCTCTATCTCACTGATAGTGAAGTACGCTCAAGTTCTCCAAACTTAAGCTACCTCTATCACAGATAGTGAAGTACGCTCAAGTTCTCCAAACTTTAGCTACCTGTATCACGAATAGAGAAGTACGCTCAAGTATCCAATCAGGTTACAACCTCCATTAATTGTCAAAACTTCAAGGATCCTAGACATCGTTCCTAACCTATCTAGTGATGCTTGAACTACGATCAAGGCTTGATTCCTCCGGGATACGTAGGTAGCCTTTCATAAAAGGTCCAACCATTCGACCGCAGTGGTCACCCTGTTCCTTTATCACTCCTCGATAGTGAAGTAGCCCCTCATAGAGGTCCAGATATCCGGCCACATCGGTCACCTCTAGCATGTCCCCAGTAGGATCAATCGCCTGGCCTCCTAGGTTACTTTCTCTCCTATTTCCCCGGCAAGAGACCAGTTTCTCTCCGCCATTTCCCTGCGGATCTTTTCTGAACTACGGCCTGGCTTGATTCCTCCGGGATACGTAGGTAGCCTTCCAAAGGTTCAGCCACTCGACCACCTTGGTCACCCAATCCGTCTCGGCATTCGCCAGATCGGATCCTTTTCTATCGATAACCCCACTTGCCCTGCAAGTGACGTTGCCGAGGGGCTTCTGTAAGTACCCAAATCTGGCTCATGCCTTCCGAAAAAGTTTCCCGGTAATTCCTCGGACTTTCCTAGAGTTCCGGAACAATTTCGGAACTGTTCCAAACCACCTAAGGGCTGAAGGGACTGCTTGGAGATTAAGAAACACATTTTTCTTAATACCAAAAACCATCTAGAATTGCCACCTTGCATGATTCTAGAAACATACTGAGTCACACAGGATAATGCCGCACGGCTGCATTAGCCAAGGACCTCTAGCCGCACGGCCTCATTAGCCTTATCCAGACTGCCTATAAATAGAGCCCTCCTCTACCCATTTAACAACAACACAATCAGAGAATTACCAGCATAAAAACTCTCTAAATACTCCACGAAGATCAGGAAGTTGAAGGTGCCAAGAAGCCACCCCCCCTCCTTCTTGAAGCCTCCAAAAGTTGGTCCCTCCGCTAGGCAAAACCCCAAGAAGAAGAGGTCACCACCATTGGTAACCTCTCACTCCCTTACCTTGCATTATACTTGCTCTATGTGATTTAATTGCTCATTGCATTCATATATTGTCATTATCTTGCTTGGGATTTTGCATTTATCATTAAAGATCCTATCTTTATCATACCCCCTTCCCCCTTTTGCATCCTTTGTATGAAATAAGCATCATTTGCTATTAAAAATGTAATCTTTATGTTAAAGGTGCATCCTTTGCACCTAAAAGCTCCCATTTTACATTCAAAATGCATCCTTTGCACATAAAAATCATGCCTTTACCATAAAAATGCATCCTTTGTATAAAAATTATGTCTTTATATAAAAATGCATCCTTTGCAAATCAAATGCATCCTTTGCAACCCAAAAATGTCATCTTTTCACTAAAAATGTCATTTTTACATGCATTCCCCCATGTCCCCATTAGCAACCTTCGGAACGGACCGGTGTAAAGATCCTATCTTTACATCGTTTCTTCCACTAAAGGTGCCACAATATCTTTAGAAATGGATAAACCTTGAACCTATATCTCCGATTATTACTTAGGATGAGCATGAAGCATCCATATAAGCTCAATCGTCTTAAGGTGTAGGATTGATGGACTAAGGTCACTCCTTTCCTAAAGAACCTCATTTTGGACTATAAAAGAGAGTCTTTCTCTCGATCACGCAAGTCCCGAGGTTAAAAAAAGCGATGATCACAAGTCCAAGATGAGGACGGGATTAAAATTCCGAATACATAAAATCCAAAAAATCCCGAGCGACAACCAATAAATGGTTTGTACGTCCGGAAGACAACTTGGGACATTCCCCCCCTCTTTTCAAACACATGCACACAAGAAAGCACGCAAGCAAGCAAGATAAACGGAATCTAGGGAGACTTGCTACGGCAAGGCACCTTGGGTGAACGACGATCCATTCTTCCCAAGGGGTAACTTAACCTCCGAACCCATAAAAACCTTTTTTTCAAAGTTTTGAGGAAATCAAAATGGCGTGGCAACTCCGTTTTTTCAAATTAAACCGGATGTTTTCAAACTCGCGTGAATCCGATCTAAAAAACACAAAATTTAGAGTTTGGGCACACATTCACACCATCAGAAACTATCCTGATCCATCTCTGTCCGAGGCTCTGTGAGTTGCCCTGGAGACCTATCTGGCCAAGTACAACAGTGATGGGGTGGAGCCTGTCTATGACGTGGGCGCCAATGTTGAGTGTGAGCCCCTACTAATCTACTCAGGGGTGGCTCCTCGAATAGAGGGTGCCCCTTATGCCCCTAGAGTAGAGATAGAGCCCCAGCCTCGTGACCCTGATTGGAGGGTGCATGAGTTCTACCAATTTGAGGCTGAGTGCCAAACATGCATCTTTGGAGTCTTTGAATGCGAGCCTCCAGAACTGATTGGTCTCTACTCCTTTTGAGAACTGCTGTACTTTTCTTGCTTTTTATTTTCTGAACTGCCCCTAACCAATTCTTCTTTCTTTCAGGGTAGACCCCGAAGAATACAATTTCTAATGGCCCCCCTGAGCACCAAAGAACTAAAGGCCAGAAACATGAAGGCCCAGAAAGAAGTCGCTGCGAGGAGGCAAGCTGCCTTGGGAATGGCCCCGGGTAAGGAAGCCAATCTGCCTGTGGCTAATAGGAAGTATGGCAATACTTTAACCGAGCCCAAAGTGGTCCCTACCAAGGATCTGCCTCCACCCCCAAAGGGTCCTCCACCTGCTCATGCCATCCGTGCCTCTTCCTCTCCTGGCCGCACCATCTCCTCCGGGCATAACCAAGAGCCCAGGAAGAGGAATGAGAGAGAGGGGGACTTGGGGCACAAAGAGAGGGCCTCCAAGTTCTAGAAAGTTAGGGAGGCACCCCTCCGGGCTGCTACTGCTTCTGCTGCGATCTCCTCCACTGCTCCTCTAGAAGGGAGGACTATCTACTCAGTCTCCTACCCAGTGGCCTCCCTCAATACTCGCGAGGAGACACTGGCCGTTAGGAAAAGGCTTTCTGAGGTGCCCGCCATTACTGGGGTGGACATCTACGCCCGGAGTGCCAACAACTATGCCGCGGGCATCGGCCTTATCAACCGGCTCTTCTTCCCCGGACTTCTACAAGAACGTAGTTGCCAAGGAAAATCCGTCTGCCCTTTCGGGGGACATTGGCCTTGCCCTCACTGAGGTTGGGACCATTCTGTCTATTTTACTTCCCAACTGAGCACTTCTGTTTTTGCTCTAATTTTTCATCTTTCTCCTCGCAGGTGGGCAACAAGGCGATGAGGCTGCGGGAATGCTGTGATAGTTTGTCCGCGGAGGTTGATAACAACACCAAAATCTTGGCGGACAAACTTCGCGAGCTGGAGCAGTCGCAGGAGAAAGTCGCGGTCCTGAACTCTGCTCTCAAGGATAAGGGGAAAGCTCTCTTCGAGAAGGAGAAGGATTTGAAGGAATTCTCTGACCGACTGTCGGTGGTGGAGAAGGATTTGGAGAAAACCAAGGGCCAGCAGGATGAGCTCCGCGGGCACAAGGCCAAGTGGGAGCCTCGAAACGCTGAGCTCGCGACCAAGTTGGAGGCCACTAAAAAGCAGGTCTTGGTACTGGAGGCCAAGGTGGATGAGCTTTCCGACCAGCTGCTCCCCTATAAGCAGCTTGAGGTGGAGGGGGAGTCCGCGCTGCAGGTTGCCCGCAGGGAGGCGGTGGAGGAGTTTAAGAACTCTGAGGAGTTCAAGAACCTTCTGGCTGCCGAAGGCGGTGCCCAGTACGAGGCTGCCTGCAGGACGCAGATACGCAACTTTACTACCACGGGCAGATATTCAGCTCAGCAGTTAGCCATAATAGGCTCCTTGGTGGCTACTGATGCTATGTGTCTTCCCGGGCACGCACTAGTTCCTCTGTCTGAGGAGGAGGTCAAGGGTTTGGAGCTGGCCGCAGCGGCCTCCTTGCCTCATATGGCTGAAGTCACGGCCACAGACCTGATTGGCGAAGTGGATGCCCTCAGATTTGGGGACGAGGAGATGCCCTATAAGGATTCCATTACCCGCATCTTTCCCAATGGACCGGCAATTGGTGATCTTTTTCCCACGCGGGCAGCTCCTATCCCCACTTCTACTGAGCCCCCCTTTGATCCTGTCACGGATCTACTTGTGAACAACCTTCCTTCTCCAACCTCGAGCTCAGAGGCGGCCCAGGAAGCAGTTTCTGAAGATCCCAAGGGGCAAGCTCCTCTAGCTTAGGATTTTTTTTATTTTCTCTTTGTTGTAATAGATTGATAGGGCCTTGTAACCATTTTTCTATCATTAATAGAAGTATTTTTCTTACTTGCTTTCTGGATTGCTATCTTAATTGCTTGTCCTTGTAGGCTGTTTTGGGTGTTGGCAATATTCGAGTACCTTAGTACTTGCATTCTTGCTTTTTCTTTTTCCAGCGTTTTTTGACTGCACAATTAAATTTTATACTCTTCTTCCGCGGTCAAAAGCTTTGTAGGCCTTGTAGCCGCGTTTTTTGAGTTTTCCTAACTCTGTATTCAAAATCAATTGGATTTTTCATGAGAGTCAGCCCTATTTCTCTGTGACCGCGTTTGTTTGGCCTTGTGGCAAACTTTGAGGTCTTAACCCCGTTTGTCTATTTGGCTTTGTTAAACTCTTTTGATCACTCCCATCCATTTACACTTATTTTACGACCTTGCGAGTCTTGGTGTAAGCAAAAAGCAGCCAAGGCAAGCTACTTTTATAGGGCATGTAGAGTGTGGCCGTGAGGCGATAGTCTACGCAACAGTAGATAGGAGCATATTTAGCATAGTGGCCCTTTAACCTATCGACATCTGTATCCACCATTGGTGGTTCACGCGATTTGACCCTTTATTCAAAACTTCTTGAGTTTTTTGTGAGGGTCTTGTGGCGATCATGTGAGCGGGCTCATATGTTGTCCTTTGTCACATACAGGCATGCGAGTAATGGCCGTAACAAGGGCCTTCGCGCATTTAGTGGGTCCGGGCTTTGGCCTTTGTCCCCACTTGCATCTATATCCACTTTTTCTTGGTGGTATCACACGGGCAGGACAGTGTGTCGTGTCCGCGATCAAGTACGGGCGTAATGGCCTTTGTACTTATATAGGCTTGCTGATCTCAATGGAACTTTGCGCATCAGTAGGTAGGAGCTCATATGTTGGCCCTAGAACCTACTGGCATCCATTTTCGGGCATCCACCTCAGCTTTTGAGGCTGGTGGGAATAATGTTACAACAGTTTTACAAAAATTTGATGGTAACTTCATACTTATATATATAGGGGTCTATACTCCCTCAAAAATTTACAAAGATATCAAAAGAAGTACTTCTTAAGGTGATCACTATTCCAAGCGTGCTTGAGTTCTTTTCCTTCCTTTGCTCGCAATATGTAGGTGCCCTCCTTGATTATTTTGGTGACCTCATATGGACCCTCCCATTTCGGGGAGAGCTTGTTGAAACCAGGTTGGGTCCCTTGGACCTCCACACTTCTGAGTACCCAATCTCCAACTGAAAAACTCCTCCTATTTACTCTTTTATCGTGGTGCTTCTTCGCCTTTTGCTTGTAGTTCACCATTTTTTCATTTGCCCGCATTCTCTTTTCTTCGAGATCGTCCAGGTCACACCTTCTGTTTGTCTCATTTTGAGACTCATCAAAGTATGTGACTATGTACGAGGGTAGGGCAACCCGACTGGAGCCATTGCCTCTGACCCATACGTGAGCGAGAAAGGAGTTTCTCCTGTTGAGTTTTTGATTGTGGTGCGGACAACCCACAATGCGGTCTGGAGCTCGTCTAACCATCGTCCTCCTCATCCCTCCAAGTTTTTCTTTAGGGCGGTCAGGACTAACTTGTTCGCGGCCTCAGCTTGGCCATTTCCCTGAGGATAAGCGACTGCGGACTGACGATGTTGCACTTTCATTCTTACACATTCAGTAGTAAATTTTGCAGAGAATTGGGTGCCATTGTCCGAGATTATTGCTCGTGGAACCCCAAATCGGCAATAGATGTGATCGTGGACAAAATTGATAGTATTCTCCTCGGAGATAGTGGCTAAGCCCTTGGCTTCTGTCCACTTGGTAAAATAATCTACGGCCACAACGGCATACTTAATGCTTCCTCGAGCAGTTGGGAATGGTCCAATGAGATCAATCCCCCACGTATCAAACGGCCACAATGGTACAACCAAAGTTTGCTCTGTTGATGGCAGTCTAGGGATGTCCGCAAATCTCTGGCATTTGTCACATTTTCTTATGTACTCCTGTGCATCTCTTCTCATCGTAGGCCAAAAGAATCCCTGGAATTTGATCTTATCTAAGAGAGTGCGAGCACCTGGATTTCCGCCACAAACTCATTCATGAACCTCATAGAGTAAGTTGGTGACCATGTGAGTTTTGACACATCTCAGCAAAGGCTTGGTGAATGATCGTCGAAAAAGTACCTCATCAAGGACGAGGTATTTCGCGGACACCTTTCCAATGGCTCTAGCCCTTGCTGGATCTTTAGGGAGGGTCTGCTTCTCGATGTAATCCTTGATCTCATCTACCCAGTCCCTTACTTGATCCTCAATGTTGTTTATCTGAATCCGATCTATAGCAGGTCTCTCCGTGAACTCTATCTGGCAATCCGTCTCTAAGTCTATGATTTCTTGATCGGTTATTCTGGAGAGGAGGTCAGCCTCCGTGTTATCCTCCCTCATGACTTGGTTCATCTCATAGTAGGTGAAATTTTTGTTGAGGGTTTTTGCAAGACCGCAGTACTGAGTTAGCACTGGGTTGATTGTATCATACTCCCCCCTAATTTAATTTACTATGAGCTGAGTGTCACTGTTGATCTCAATATTCTGAACTCCCAAGTCTCTTGCCAGTTCCATGCCCGCTATAATCGCTTCATACTCAGCTTGATTGTTTGATGCCTCGAACTTGAATCTTAAGGCTCTTTTGAATTTTTCCCCGCAGGGGGCGATCAGGAGTATGCCCGCTCCACTTATCAACTTGCTCGCTGAGCCGTCCACGAATAAAGTCCACACTTCTTCTGGACGCTCCTTTGGCTGTATTATCTCCGTGCTCGAGCTATCTGGGGCTTCCTCTGATTCTGCCCGCTTTCTTTTTCCAAGGTCGCTGTCCGCCAATTGAAATGATGATTCTACTACAAAGTCAGTTAAGGCCTGTGCTTTGATTGTCCTTCTCGGGGAGTAGGTGATCTGGAACTCAGTGAGTTCAATAGACCAAGCAAGCATTCTCCCCGAGGACTCTGGTTTATGCAAAACCTTTCTAAGCGGGGCCTCAGTTAGTACAGTTATAGGATGTGCAGAAAAGTAGGCTCTTAATTTTCGAGCAGATACAAGTAAGGCGTAAGCTAGTTTTTCTATATTAAGATAACGCCCTTCTACAGCGAACAATGCCTTAGATACATAATAAACTGGTTTTTGGGAGTTATTATCCTTCCTTACAAGAACGGCTAGCCATCGCGGATCAAGAATCGCTAAAAACGAAAAAGCTCTTCCCGCACCGGCCGCCGAGTAGAGTAGGGGTTGCCCGAGGTATTTCTTGACTTCTTCAAAAGCTTGATGGCGGTCATGACTCCATGTAAATTGCCGCCTCTCTTCCCCCTTTCAGAGTTTTGAAGAAGGGGAGGCATCTCTCTGCTGACCGCGAGATGAAGCGGCCAAGTGCGGTGATGCGGCCATTGAGTTTCTGCACATCCTTCATGCAAGCAGGAGGTTTCATGTCCAACAGCACTTGAATTTTTTCGGGATTAGCCTCTATTCCTCGCTGGTTGACCATGAATTCGAGGAACTTGCCCGCCTTTACCCCAAAGGCACATTTTAGGGGGTTTGGTTTCATGTTATTGCGGCGCAAGTTTTTGAAGGTTTCCTCCACGTCGAGCTCGTGGGAGTTTTCCTTCGTCTTAATAACCATGTCATCAATGTAGGCCTCAAGGTTTCTGCCTAGTTGGTTTTTGAAGACAAGATTGACCATTCGTTGGTATGTGGCTCCTGCATTTTTTAGCCCGAAGGGCATCATGGTGTAACAGTAAGTCTTGCCCGCAGCGATGAAAGCTACGGAGCGGACATCTTCAGGAGCCATTTGGATCTGATGGTATCCGGAGTATGCGTCAATGAAGCTCAATACTCTGTGACCGGCTATTGAATCCACCAATCTGTCTATGCGAGGAAGAGGGAAGCAGTCTTTGGGGCATGCCTTGTTGAGATCGGTGAAATCAACACACATTCTCCACTTGTCGTTGGACTTTTTGACCATTACTACATTTGCTAGCCATTTTGGGTAGGAAATCTCCTTTATTATCCCCACTTTGAGCAATTTCTCTACCTCTTCCTTGATCGCAATCTCCTTCTCCGGGGAGAAGTACCTTGATTTTTTATGAATGTTCTTGAAGGATGGGTCATCATTGATTTTATGGAGGATCACATCCTCGCTGATTCCCTGCATATCCTCCACCCTCCAGGCGAACACATCACAGTTTGCTCGAAGGAACTCAATAAGGATCCTTCTCTCCTCGGGGTGAATTTTCAGACCGACCTTAACTGTTTGCTCGGGGAAGTGGAAGTTGATTACCACCTCCTCGAGCTCGTCGTTAGGTCGAAGGTCGCTGATTTCACGATTGTGCAAGGAGTCAATGACAATAGTTGGGGGGTTGACCTGAGCTTCGGTCAGCGCTGCCATGGAGTATATGACCTCGCGGTCAATCTTTCCCTCAATTCCCCTATCAATGTAACCTCCCTCAATAGGGGCCAACTGTTTGGTCTTTCTGTTTGTCTTGAGCACCACCTTTGTGGTATGGAAAGAAAGCATGCCAATTGAAATGGGCGCCGACAAAAGTGCAAGGGCTTTTCCTTTTTTCAATTTGTCCTTGCCCTCTTTCTGCGGGCAGGACGTCTGGCCTTTATTAGCTTTTCTCTTCTCCTCAAGTGCTCGGAGGAATCTCCCGGGCTGATTCTTGATGGTAGCAACCCCGCCCGGGGTGTTAAATTTCACCCTTTGGTGGGAAACGAAAGCAACTATTCCCAATTCGGCCTGAGCAGTTACGCCGAGAATGGCATTGTATTGGGAAGGAAGATCGACCACCATGAAAGTAATTTTGGCCGTCTTCTGCATGGGTTTTTCCCCAATAGTTACTTCAAACATAATCATCCCATTTACCCCCACGGCGTGATTGGTGAACCCCTCCAGCATGCCCGCATAAGGAGTTAGGTTAGCCTCGATCATCCTCATACTTACCAAAGTATGGTAGTAGAGTATATCCCTGGCCGCGCCTGTATCAATCAAAACTCAGTGTATGTTGGCTCGATTAATTTTCATATGAAGAGTTATGGGTTGAGTAGAGTGAAATAGGGAGGAGGCAAGTTCACTCTTTTTGAACCCTATTTCTTGCTCTTCCTCAGGAGCCATTGGGGGGATTGAGAAAACCTTCTCCAATGTTCGAATTTGAATAGAGAGCTGTTTGTTGGATGGAGGCTCTTTGCCAATGAAATTAATGTCATAGTCCCCCAAATCATCATCGTAATTGTCTCTCTCGTTCCTCTCCGAGCCACGCGTGCCTCGTGCCCGCTGTTGATTATTGTTATTGGGGGCATTGTTATTGCCTTTGACCCATTTGGTTAGCTCTCCGTCATTGATCTTTTGCTGAATAATTCGCTTCATCTGGAAGCAGTCTTCAGTGCCATGACCGTGGTCATTGTGATATTTGCAGAACTTGGCCCTACTCCTTTCATTTGGCTTCCGGATCAATGGAGGAGGAGGGGGAAATTCAGAGGCTCTCATGATCACTGCCCGAGATACGGTGAGGGGGGTATAAACCGTTTCATCCATAACTTTTCGGAGTTTATCTGACCCACGACCTCTGTTCTTGCCTTGGTTGTTAGTGCGGGCAGGCTCTGGAGTGGTGTCCTGGACCTGACTGATTCTTTCTTTTACGGGTGCACGGGCAGCGGGCTCATTAGGCTCTTCCGCGGAGGCAATGGCAGAGGCCCTTTCATACATCTCCTGGACGGTTTTTGGCCGAATGGAAGCAAAATTCATCTTTAGAAAGGAGGAGCTGAGACCACCCTCAAAGCAGAGTCTGATGTCCCCCCTCCAAATCCACAATCTCCTCGCTCACCTTCCTGAACCGAGAGATGTAGTCTTTTGTGGTCTCGTTTGGGGCCTGCTTAACGCGGACAATATATGTCTTTGGTCGAGCAGGCTCCCCGGCCCCAGCAAAGGCATTAAGGAAGAGGTTTCTAAATTGACTGAAAGATTGGATGGACCGGGACTTGAGAGCCAACATCCAAGATAGGGCCTTGCCCGTGAAAGTTTCAGCTAAGGCCTTACACATCACCGATTTGTCCGACGAGAATAGGGCCATCTGTCCCTCGAATCGTCCCATATGGCTCTTGGCATTCTTGTAGCCATCGTATGTATCCATCTGGGGGCCTTGCCCCTCTGAATTGGTGCCCGGGCGATCTTGTCAGTGAAGGCATTCATGGTGCGGCCACACCTCTGGGCGGCCTTTTGGTGGGTCTCCCACATCTCTTGCATAAATTTGACAAATTCAGGACTCTGATTATCCACCTTCTGTTTTTTTGGCCCGTGGAGTCACGACCTTCTCCTTGGCCGGAGCCAAAGGTCTGGCTTTAGACTTCGCACGGTGATTTGATTAGGCCTCTTCCCTAGCCTCCTCGCTATCCTCCACATGCACCACACTGCGTCTGGCCAGCTGTCCGCAATCAAGGGTTGGTTCAACCCGGTTTGCCCCCCTAGCTTGACTAGCAAGCGAGTTAGCGGGGGCTCGTTGGGAGAACCTTTGTGACCCTTGGGGAAACTGAAGCCCGCCGTTGGCCTCTATCTCAAACATCTCCATTTGAGCGTCATTGATGGCCATGGCCTCAGCGACCAGTTTGGATTTGGCGGCGAGAATTTCCTGCCTCTTCAGCATTTGCTCCGGGGAGAGTGGAGTGTTTAGGGTGGTGTTTTTGATAGGAGCCTGGGAAGTTTTTGGGCTATTGTTTAGGAGGGCTTGTGCTTTTTCAGCTCTGGCTTCATTCGTTAGCCTATGTAAAACCCTTTGAACAGGGGATATGCTTTTTTGTGGTTGAGAACGAGCCCCCATTAGATTAAAAACAGAGTTGGTAGGTTTTCCTTATTGAGATTGGAAGGTGAGGCCTGGTCATTTGGCTCAATGGTCAAGTGACCAGCATTTTGCAAAGTTTTAGACATGTCTTGAAAAGAAGAAAATGACTGAAAAGGAAAGCCTTTTGACAGTCAGCTGTTTAGAACACAAAGTGTGTCTGAAAACAAAGATTTTTAACGAGAAAACTAATGACGGATTCCCAGCAATGGAACCATTGATGACCCCAAGCTTTTTAGGGTCAGAAGCGGTTCTAGGATATCTGGCAGAATATTTTTGGTTGTTTGATGTACCTATAACACAACACAAAAAGAAGCACCGTTAAGGTCAAAGTTGGATGTTACTCTAACTCAGGCCCTCGGGTGTGAGAGTAAGAATACAAAGTAAAGAAGGCTTTGAATACCTTGAGTGTGTGTGAGTGTTTAGGGTTTTAGAATAATATGGCTTACTCAATATATTTGGAACTTACCTTGCCCAAGGGGACAAAGGTCTTCTATTTATAGGCAATGGAGAGGTGCTTGTTGATGTAAGCAATGAGATCAAATTTCTAGAGGGCACTTTGGTATTTGACCGCCTACACGTGTCCACAGCTAATTGGCCCTGTCAGGGAGGGAACATTGATTGTAAAGGGGGCATGGCTGAAAGGGACATGAGCCGTGTATATGGCTTGGCGCATTAAATTAAATAGTAGGCGCCTGTCTGAGCCGCATTGAATGCGTGATGGGGAGCCTAAGAACTTGCCCGTCGCCGAGCGTAAGCTAACTTGCTCGCAAGGCTTGACACTAACCGGGAGGCGGTGTGAGATAACTTAGGGAGGTAGGTATGAGCCCGCGATCAACATCTTGGGCGCGGTCAAAGGTATTTGTCGCGGGCATGGATGGAGCGGTCATACCTCCTACGGGCACCAATCCAGCTGTGAGGATCCCTCCGGTCCTGAGAAAGATGATGCGGGGAGGAATGCGGTCTTGACCTCAGGGGTCTAACTATCCGCGGTCTTAACTCCAGCGGTCTAGGCAATGCCACGTCACCGGTTCCTTAGACCAGACCGAGCGTGGGCCCGGTCCAGCAGGTACGGGCTCATCAAGACTTGAGCTTAGAAGGGAGCATGAAGGTTGTGTGTTGTGTTGATGGTGATTGCTATGTTGGTGATGGGTGGCGGTTGGTGGTTGTGTTGATGGTGGTGGTAAATGTGTTGGTGATGATGGGAGGCAGATGGTGGATTGGTGAGATGGGGGTAGTTTGGTGGGGGTAGGTGTTGTTGATTAAAAAAGTTAAATGTTAGAGGTAAAAAATAATTCAAATACCTTTTTAAAAAAATCAAGTAATATGTTATATATAAGGATGTTGACATTAATATTTTTGATAGTGAAAATATTCTTTGCTATTTTTTTAAAAAAATATTAATAGGATCATTTTTTAACTGATTATTTTAAAAAAATATAGGTTTTTACTAGAAAAAGAGTTGGTCTTATAAAAAACGCGTTTTTTCTGGCACTTAGAAAAAACGAGTTTTGTGTTTCTCCGTTTGTGCCAATGCCAGTTAAACAAAGTGCCAGTGTGATAAAGTGCCAGAGCATGTGTAACAAAATGCCAGTGAAAAAAGTGCCAGTACCAATTTAACAAAGTGTCAGTGTAAACTGGCACTGGCACTTTGTTAAACTGGCACTGACACTTTTTACATGGGCACTTTTATATACATGAACTGGCACTCTTCACACTGGCACTCTGATACACTAACAGTGGCACTTTGTTACACTAACATTTTTGCTGGCTCTAAAAAATACAAGCACTGGCATTCAAAAACACATGCACTGACATTCAAAAACACATGTACTGGCACTAAAAAACACATACACTGGCACTCAAAAAACACTGGTAATCATTTTTGCTGGCATTCAAAAAAACATGGACTGGCATTCAAAAAAACATGGACTGACATTCAAAACCAGTAATCATTTTTTATGGCATTCAAAAACATGGATCGGCATTCAAAAAAACATGGATCGGCATTCAAAATCAATTACACCGGCATTCAAAATCAAATAATCCTCAAATTCCCAAACAAAAAACCAAATCATCTCGTAATTGAATTTGCCAAATAAAATCGTAACACTTCGATTGAAGGCTCCGCTCCGCCTCTCACGGTTGCATCCAAATCATCTACTTCCGTAACCTCTGTAATGATCGGAATTGGCCGGCGAGTCAGCGACGGTGAATGGAGAGAGAGAGGACGCTAATTCGGAATTGGGTCGTTGTTTTGGGTTTGGATAGAGAGGACTGTTGGGCAATTGTATTTGGGACTGGGGAAGTATAGAACGGTGAAGGAGATTGAGGGGAACAGGGGCCGCCGGTGATTGGGTTTTGACAGAGGACTAGTGGTCGCCGGCGAATGGTGAGGAAGAAGACGATTAGGGAGCGAGCTGGTGTTTTGCGTTTAGAGAGAGAGAATCCCGTGTAGAGAGAGAGAAAGAGTAGTGAGCGTGTTTTATGAGAGAGAGGCGGGTTTTTAAGTAATTTTAAAACACGTTTTTTGTTAAGTTAACAAAAAACGCGTTTTTTACAAGTTTTTGGCCTAGAAAAATATCAGATCCTTTTTAGTGTAATAATTAGTTGTTAAAATATTTTAATGTGAGTGAAGAGTTAACAGGAGAAAAAATAAAAAAGTAAGGGACCTATTTGAACAAGTTCAACTTTTAATGTTAACAAAGAGTGAACAACCTAAAATACCCCTTAAAGTTTGGTATACCTCTTCAAATTTGGTTACATGTAATGCATTTGATTATTTAACGGTGAAAAACTAACGATGTTAGTGATAGTGATCTCAGATGCAATAAAAAAGAGTTTCATGTGTTTTTTTTTTAGAAAAAAATATAGTGGTAAAGCCAAAATCTTGTAAAAAACGAGTTTTTTCATAAGTGATAGGTTGGTTTTTAGCTTTGGTAATTCCTCGATTTTCTTAGACATTTTATAGCAATTTGATTATATTTTGTATTTATTTTAGTTAAATTGCTATATTTTGTATTAGTGAGGAAACATTGTAATAGGAGAATTATTTTTGGTATTTCTATTGTAATATGAGACATATTGGTTTTGAGTTACAACACGGAGACCAGAATGTAAATATGTGAAGCTTCAGGGACCAAGCAGCAGATTGAAAGAGTTCAGTGACCAAATTGAAAGAAAGAAATGAGGAAACTAGTTCAGCACGTGAATTGGGAAATTGAAGCGTGTGTGACTGTTTTGCGTGGACCAAGGGTGGACCGAGTTGACCGGGCAATGTGGTAACTGGTGTGTGGTTTTAGGGGAATATTAGTATTATTATTATTAATATTTCTTTTCCCTTTTCCTTTTATGATTATTAGTTTTAGTTTTATTAATTTAGGTTTAGTTTTAGAAGAGGAGTATATAAATTCCTTTAACATTATTTAGGGTTCATCTTTAGTTTTTATTTTTTCCTAAATAAAGCTTGAGAACATCCATGAAAGCTTAACTCTTTTGCTTTGGATTTGATTTCCTAAATCCCTATTTATCAATTTGAGGTATTTTTTTTTTCTATTTGTTTATCCCTATTCATAATTTTACTTGTGTTGATTTTTGATTTATAACTAGGGTTTGTGAACCCGATCAATCTCACTTGTTCTGTTTATGAATCTTTGCTAGAATTCTCTATGACTGTGCCAGTGTAAGAATTCATGAGTAGCATCTTTACGATTTATGCATGTGCCATGGTAAATTGTTAAGTGGGTAAAATTAGATGATTTTCTATGTGAAACAATCATAGAAAGCATTCTTGATCTTAGTTTCTTAAATCGTTCATCAATTAATTTTGCGATCTAGACTGTGCCAGTTAGATTAATTTATTAATTAGGGTTTCTAGTGAGTGTGCCACTGCTAGTAACTATTCTGAACGAAGAAACAGAGATTGAAACACATCTCGTGATCAGGTGAAAAGGGTGATATTGAAAAGAGATATCAATAATAATTGCATAATTAGGTGGGGACGGAATCAAATCTGAAGTGTTTCTAAATTATTGTTTTTACTCTTAATTAGTTTAATTTCTGTTCTTAGGAAGTAATTAAAATTCTCAAACAAAACCCCCCAATCTGGTCAAGTGACTGTTCATAAATAATCACTGTTCCTCGTGGATCGACCTTGACTTACCCTAATTACATTATTAGTGGCCGAGTTTAGGTCTAATTTAGTAGGCGTGCGACTAAGCCTACCAAATTTTGGCGCCGTTGCCGGGGAACGGTGTAATTGTTTACAGACTTATTCTGTTTCTTAATCCATTTCTTTTTCATGTTTTCTTTTTGTTAAGTTTTTTTTTATGTCATCTTTTTCTTAATCTTGTTTGACTATGGAGGGTGATGGACAACGAATGGAGAGTAATGTTTTTGATGACATGAAATTTGTTTTGGAGAATGCTTTAGAATTTGTAGAGTTGGAATTTGATCTTTCTGATGAGCTGAAGGAGGCGATGATGGGTCTTGCTGATGTGCTTGATGTTGGTAAGACCAAGGCACCGAATGAGTTTGGGAAAGAGGTCCCCAAGGAAAAGAAAAAGAAGAAAAAGGTCAAGAAAAAAAGCCACAAAAATTTCTTGGGATGTTCCCAAGAAAAAGAAAAATAAGATAAGGGCCAAGAAAAATGCCACAATTTTTTTTTTGGATCCACCCGATTTAATCAAGAAAGGTACTTATGTGAGGAAAATTGTGAGTATTTATACTCGTGAAGGTGCGAGGTGGGCCAAGGTAAGAAAAATTAAGAAAAAAAAAAAAACAAGGTGGCCACCTCGAATCCCCATTGAAGTGGGAATTTGGCTCGGGCTAACGACCTTAACCAAATGCGCTTATCTAGAGGCAACCCGAAAATTTCTTTGTTTTTATGTATTTTTATATTTTATATTTATTTTATTTATTTATTTTTTATGTGTAGAATTGGTGCTACTAAGATTTTTGGGTTGTGGTGATGTGTCATAAATGCGAGACGGAGACTGAGCATAGCGGTGCTTTAAAAAAAAATGAAGTGAGGCGGCCGCCCCATTGGCCTTGAGGCGCCTACTCCAGCATCGAAGAATTGGGCCAAGAGCGCTGTATTCCAGCGCGCCGCTTCCCCTCAACCAGGCGGCCGCTTCATATTGCCCAAAAACAAAGGCCAACCAATCAAGCACCTGATTGACGCGCACGCCTCAAGGCTTATTCGGTGTATTCCTTTAAAAAAATAAAAAATATTAGGGCCTGAAATAAAAAATACCCAAAAAAAAATTAAAAAAAATAGAGGCCTGTAAAAAAACAGTCATTACGAGACGAAGGAATGTACCCCAAGCTCCTTGCCCCATCTCTCGGCCAACCCAAGCAATCCCCAAAGAACCTCGGCCCTTGGCTGGCCAAATATTTTTCCCAGCCTCCAAATTCTAATTAATTGAAGTTTAGCCCTTCAACTCCCATCTCTTGCAAATTGGTCCCTCCCTTTTTCCAGAAATTCACTTTCGCCCCTAAACCTTCTAAAACCAATTCTTCTCCTTCTTTTTCCCAAATTTCCAAATTGGTCCCATCTTTCTCCCATATTTTCACTTTGGCCCCTAAACTTCCAGAATCTACAAGCTTATCTCCCCATTTTCTACCTTATTTATAATTTTAGCCCCCGTACTTTCAAATCCTTGAAAATGGGGCCATTATTCAATCCATAATCGCAACAATTTGGGGGTAAGCTCGATACTTTTTGGGGAATCAGATTTGTTTGCCACCACCTCGGTACAGTCCCGAAAGGTATTCCTATTCCTTTCTTATTTGTTTTGTACTTCTTCGTGGATGCATATGGGACTATGCATGATCTTAAGTGAGGGGGTGTCAGGGTACATTTGTGTTGTATATGGTTGTTTTCTTTTTCTAAAAAAAATTGAAAAAAAAAAATTATTTGAAAAAAAAAAAAAAATTAAAAAAAATGTAGATGAGCTAGGTGAAAAACCCGTAGAGGGCGCCTAGGCAAAAGGTGAGGAAGTGAAAACATTGCATATCCTTTACATCACCGTGAGTTTGAAGACATAAGGGAGGATCGTGAGCGGTCTGGGTAGGATTGATTATTTCTTGGCGTAGGAGGCCTGGGTTTTAGAGGCTGTTAGGGTAGAAAAATCCTCGTAATTCTTCTCAGTGATATAAGGGGGCATGTTCAAAGTGTATTGAACGAGGTAAGTCTTTATTGGCAGACATTGACTTTGGTTTGGAGGGATGTAGTAGTTAGAGAGGATAGCGTGGGGAAGATTAGGACATTGTGTAGTTCCCCTAGCTTTTTGATGTGCTGGGCCTTAGCTTGGATGTCCCGTTTTTTGCATATTTGGGAGTTGTGGGTCGAGCTAAGGCCATTGGGTATCATTGTTATTTTTGGAGTGATAAGGAGCGGAGTCCCATTCTCCGAGTGCAGTTTGAGTGAGTGTTTCGAGTTTTGTTGATTAGTTTGGATTTGGAGGTTTAGACGAGTAGGGAAATCCTCAGCTTTCCCCTCGCGCATCTCGCTTTTAGACCTGGAGTTAGCGAGGAATTAGAAATTTACTCAAGAGACGAGTAAAGAGTCTAAGCGTGGGGGAAAATTTGATAGGTTGGTTTTTAGCTTTGGTAATTCCTCGATTTTCTTAGACATTTTATAGCAATTTGGTTATATTTTGTATTTATTTTGGTTAAATTGTTATATTTTGTATTAGGTAAGGAAACATTGTAATGGGAGAATTATTTTTGGTATTTCTATTGTAATATGAGACATATTGGTTTTCTGAGTTACAAGCACCTGGAAACCAGAAAGAAAATTACATGTGAAGCTTACAAGTGTGACCAAGCAGGCGGATTGAAAGAGTTCATGTGACCAAATTGAAAGAAGAGAAATGAGGAAACTTAGTTCAAGAGTGCGTGAATTGGGAAATTGAAGCATATACATGGCTACTCGTTTTGCGTGGACCAAGGTGGACCGAGTTGACCGGGCAATGTGAGTAACTCGGTGTGTGGTTTTAGGGGAATATTTGTATTATTATTATTAATATTTCTTTTCCCTTTTCCTTTTATGCATTATTATTTTAGTTTTATTAATTTGTGTTTAGTTTTAGAAGAGGAGTATATAAACCTCTTTAACATTATTTAGGGTTCATCTTTAGTTTTTATTTTTTCCTAAAGAAAGCTTGAGAAACATCCATGAAAGCTTTTAACTCTTTTGCTTTGGATTTGATTTCCTAAACCCCTATTTATCAATTTGAGGTATTTTCTTTTCTATCGCTTATCCCTATTCATAATTTTACTTGTGTTGATTTTAGATTTATAACTATGGCTCAGGAACCCGATCACCCACTTGTTCTGCTATGAATTTTCACTAGAATTCTCTATGACTGTGCCGGTGTAGAGAATTCATGAGTAGCATCTTTACGATTTATGCATGTGACATGGTAAATTGTTAAGTGGGTAAAATTAGGTGATTATCTCGTGTGAAACAATCATATAGAAAGCATTCTTGATCTTAGTTTCTTAAATCGTTCATCGATTAATTCTGCGATCTAGACTGTGGCGCTTAGATTAATTTATTAATTAGGGTTTCTAGTGAGTGTGCCACCTGTTAGCAACTATTCTAGCAAGAAACAAGAGATTAAGAAACACATCTCAGGATCGTGTGAATAAATGGTGACATTGAAAAGAGATATCAACATAATTGCATAATTAGGTGGGGACGGAATCAAACTTAAGTGTTTCTAAATTATTGTTTTTACTCTTAATTAGTTTAATTTCTGCTCTTAGAAAGTAATTAAAATTATCAAACAAAAACCCCCAATCTGGTCAAGTGACTGCTCAGAATAATCACTTGCTCCTCTGTGGATCAACTCTGATTTACTCCCAAAACGGGTTTTAAAATTACCGTAAAACCCGTCGTGTTTCCGCCACTTTCTTTTTGCGCGACCGCGCCTTCTTCTTGCACCGCCGAAGCCGCCGACTCACTCCATCCGAATCCAGCCATCCCAAGTTCCGATCGCCTTCTCCGCCATCCCAAGCTCCGATCAT